>ML779575.1:233851-254558 GCA_009831015.1 Picea engelmannii | reverse complement strand
GCAGGGGCATTGGTTAACCCAAATGGCACTACCACAAACTCATAGTGACCATACCGTGTCCGGAAAGCAGTTTTATGGATGTCTTCACCCTTAATTCGGACTTGATGGTATCCCGACCTCAAGTCAATATTTGAGAAAATAGACGCACCCCTTAACTGATCGAATAGATCATTGATCTTGGGCAAGGGGTATTTGTTTTTTATGGTTACTTTATTAAGTTGTCTGTAATCTATGCACAGTCTAAGGGTGCCATCTTTCTTTTTCACAAACAGGACTGGTGCTCCCCATGGGGACATGCTGGGTCGAATATAACCCTTGTCCATCATTTCTTTCAATTGCAATTTGAGTTCAACTAACTCAGGTGTGCTCATCTGGTAGGGTGTTCTAGACATCGTCACCGCTCCTGGTGCGAGCTTTATCGAGAAGTCAATGTCTCTTCTCAGAGGTAGACCCAGTACCTCTTCCGGAAACACATATATGTATTCTCTCAGGATAGGATGATCATCTGGGCTTGGTTTAGCACCTTCGATGGTTTTCAACACCTGTATTGCATATAGGGGACATCCCTTTCGACAATACTTTCTCATTTGCAGGGATGATATTTGTCTCACCGAGACCGATTTTTGGATCCCTTGGAGGGTTATCCTTTTTCCTTCTTTGCTCACACATTCTAAGGTTTTACGGTAATAGTCCAGTTTGGATTTATGGGTGGCCAACCAGTCCAACCAATCAACAGGTCGTATGATCCCAGGGGTAATACATTAAGGGTTGCTTGGGTATGGAATTCACCCAACATTAATTGGCAGGCTGGTATGACCTATACTACCTTTCTTTTGGTGCCAGTGGCTAACTATACCAACCATGGCTTGGTTTTCCTTTGTGGCTGTAGTTTACACTTATCAACAATTCTAGGGGCTATATAACTCAAATTTGAACCAGGGTCAATCAACACAGACACTAGATGGTTGAAAATCATACCTTCTATTTCCACCACTAAAGCTTGGTGGTCAGCTTGGTTATTATCCAAGGCTGCATAAATCTGTGGCACACTCCTTGCCACATCATTGACTGTGGTAGCTTCCTGAATGTTATAAAATTTCCGACTTTTCTGTTGTCGGTGTGGACAGTCTCTCAGAAGATGCTCTTCTCCGCAACCCCAGCATTTCATAGGTTCTCTTTTGGGGTTATTAGTCTTCACTGGTATAGGTCCAGAAGTTTTATTTCCATCCACCAAGGGAAATTTATGCTAGAGTACACTCCGGGTTGGGAAGTTCATTCTGGGGTTCTTTTTGTAGTTTTTAAATACTGAGGATTTGCTCCCCTTTTTCTGAAATCTCGAACCACTCTTCTATTTCCAGTCTCCACGAGACTCTGCCCGATGTCCATATTGTTCATAAAAATATGTTGGATTTCATATAGTGTCTTCTAAGGTCTTTGGCTCGTCGAATTCGATTTGGTTCCAGTATTCCTTGGGTAGCCCACTGATGAAGCGTTGTGCCTTTGCCTTCTCTGCTTTGATGTAGGGTACATATCTCAATAAGTCGAGGAATTTGTTGACATATTCCTCCATAGTAAGTTGTCCCAGTTTGAGTTCATAAAACTCTTTAGCCTTCTCGTCAAAATATCTTTCCGAAAAATACTTCTTCCGAAAGTACTTCTCAAACCGTTTCCAAGACAGGTCCTCCTCGCGGACCCCTTTCATATTCTTAAGGTCTTCCCACTAGATGGGAGCCTTTCCGTTCAGATTGAAAGTGGCCACTGGGGCCTTCAAATTCTCTGAAAAATCATGGGCTCTAAAATATTTCTTTAGTCCAAGTAGCTAGGCCTCGGCTTCCTCTCCCTTATTTATCTCACCGTCGAAGGAGGGAGGTTTGGCCTTTCTGAATTCCTCAAATTTATGACTCTTGGAAGTCTTTTGCTTCTTCTGTTTTTTGCGAGAATAGGAACTGGTCCTGCTGCTGGAAGATCCCTTTGAATCGCCAGCTTCCTTCTCAGTGGAATCGTCTGGCACTGGTCCTTTACCTTTGGGGTGAACCTTTCTTGATGTGCTTCTCTCAGCATGGCCACTGACATGATCATGATTCTGCATCTCAGGTTCATGCTGCATTTGTCGATGTAGGTCGGATAAGCTCTGCAGTAGAACTGCATTAATTTCAGTTTTCTTTTCTTGTTCTTTCATCATCCTTTCATTGTCGGCCTTGCAGATTTGCAATTCAACCATGAGACTCCTCACAGTCTCGGCTAGGTCTGGAGGGGTTCCTATTGTTCTTCTTTCGTCAGACTCTTCGCCTCTGTTGTGGGAGCCTTCTCCCACCTCTTGGTGAGTAACCATACTCTACATATGTAGATTCCTGCGGCTGATCGTCCACTTGAGTGAAAAGACAAACGCTAGTTATTAGTCAAGAGTTGAACACATTTTTACATTTTGCATAATTTATAACTCTTTCACATGCATACACAGTCGGGTTCTCATCTCGGAGTTTGTTTTTTCTTTTATTTCAATTCTGGGCAAGAGAGTTTTGTTAGGGGGTTACTCCTCGTAGGAATGCTTCAAATGATGCTTATGCATAACTCGTGCATGAGCCCAATCAGGCCGAGTGTTGTAACCATGCTCTGATACCACTTTGTAACATACCCACTACCTAAAATCAAACTATTTCGTTGATTTCTCAACAATGAGAATCCCTGAAGCTTGCAGCAGCGAAATGCCAATCTCGATCCATAGGTCTTTATTTCCCTATCACGGCCTCTTCTTCATGCGCCTGTGACATTTCCCCGATGATATTTTTGGGTTTCAGGGTTTCGTGATCCCCGATGACAAAAGTTCCTGTCCTCTTGAACCCCTGATCTCCGATTTGTCGATGCGCGCCTTTACGCATTAGCCCCTCCGGGCTATGCCCAAGTCCATGTGACCACCTCTCATAAGACTGCATCCTTATCCTCCTTTTGGGGCCTTGGGCTTCAAAAAGCTGACGCATTCTGACTTCAGCTAGCCCTTCGGGCTAGAACTTCGGTGCACATGACCTTCCCCTCTATGACCGCAGCCACACTTCTTATCGGGGTTTCAAACTTTTCAATGCTGAGATTCATTTGTCCTCAGGACTCACGATCCTCCAATTCCTGATATGACGTTAGTTAATAACCCCTTTTTTTTTTGCCTTTAGCGCGATCAATGGCTGTGATCACCCATGAAACCAACGGTCCCTGATTTCTATCGGGACTTCAAGGTTTCAAATGCTGAAATGCATTTGTTCTTGGGACTGCCGATCTCTCGAATCTTGATTCTCCGCTATGCTGATAGTTGGCCCCCACGATGGAGCTTTCCCCTCCTTGTCGGGATTTCGGACTTTGTGATTTTGAATTGCAAGGACTTCTTGTCCACGGGATTCCTAATTTCCCGACTCCCATAATGTCGATGGACGACTTTCTTTTCGGGAAACCTCCCAAATGCTCTGATCTCCTCCACGCGTCCTCCTCAAGATGGACAGTCCTGATAGTCTCTCGTGATTTCGCGACTTCTGATCTCCGAAAGTCTTGTCCTCAAGAATCGTGAAATGCCGAACCCCAATGCACCTATTGACTTTTCTATCGGGACTTCCCCGATGGTCTGGATCTCCTCCACGTGTCCCGACTGATGGACGGCCTTGATCCAATCTCATGATTTCAGATTTTTTGATACACCAATGACAGAAATTATCTGTCAACTCAAAACCCCGTTAGCCGATATACCGATGGGCTCTCTATTTCCACCACGTGTCTGCACAAATGAACGGTTCAGATCATTTTGTTGTTTCGGGACTTGAAATGCCCCGACGTTCTCGACCTCGAGAACTCTGATATCCTGAGTACTGATATCTCGATGTGTCAACCTTCTCGTCGGGATTTTACCTCTACTGTTCATGAAGGTTTAACCCTCATGCATCTCTTAACAGATCCAACAGCTGTCGGGTTTTTCTAGCTACGATCTAATGGCTCAAATCTGTCCCACCTCACGCATTCTTCCACTACTTCGTGGATGTGGAAAGATCAATGGTCCAAATGTTCTCATGGACCTTGGGGGGGGTCTACGATCCCAATTTCATCGCTATTCACGAAGATAAAGAGAAAAAGGGGCAAGGTATGTAATGCCCTTGTTACTTTCGTCAATCTGACAATCATGAATTACCATGGTTCTTTCGACAGGATCTCATCCATCGATTCATTACTTATTCCTACGCTACTACTTCGAAATGTTAATAGGGTCATTCCTCCTCGTACAGGGTTATTAAGACTTACCCATTCAAGTCCTTTTTCCAGGTTCTTGGTAGACCTTCCCAAGGAGGGAATCTCTATGAAGAGATCTATTCCGGGGCATCCTTGAAGATGGGTAAGGGGAAACAACTTCCCGAGAATGGGCCGAAAGTCTAACTTGGTTCAACTTATGCGTAATTAAATTCATTTATCAATCATAAGCCAATGCATTCATTTTCTGTTATAAGCATATATCTACCCTTTATTAACAAAATACTACACATACATTCTTTACTGCAATCGTTCACAATTTCACAGTTTATGAGCATATATGTCAACATATGAATTTCAAGATGCAATATGTAAAAGACTTATTAGAAATAACACCAGGAGTGAGTGAAACTACTGAGAGGGGTGCTCGTTTCCACCCAACCGTAGGCTTAGCCCAGTAGATTTACCACCATCCACCCTCGAGCTGAGACCATGATGCTACGAGACTGTGTCTCTCTATCTGCCAATGACCAGGAGTGAAAGTTGCAATCCTTCCTCTCTGCTATCACTCACTCTGCGTAATTCTAGAGTTCCCCTCACATCTACCCTCTCGAATCGCTTCTTCCCCACAACTTATCCTCTTGAGAGGTTGCATGTGGCGCGACTACCCTCGCGCTGATCAGGCCTGACGGCTCTACAGATAGGCGGTTCACCTCCCCATCCCTCATTAAGCCCTCAACCTACCAGCCTGCAAGGCATTAAATTTAGGGCCAGTGAGTCGCTTTTGGTTCTCTAGGCCAGTGGAGTCCAAATACGGTATTAATTCTCGGTGGAAGTTAACGCCACCTTTTCAGGTGCCTTCCACCGCCATCATGGTCTCTTTTCTGCACATCCCCTCTCAGCAGTCCTGCAATAAATTCAAAATTTTATTGACATTCATTGACCTCTTCCTCAAGTTCCATTTACATCACATATTCACATTCATGAGTGTGCCATAGTTCCTGGCCAGTCCAGTTATTTTTACAAACTGGGGGAAACAGAGTGTTACAGAAATTGTCAGTCGAAATTGTTATAGAAGCTGAAATGTTTCAGTTTCTTTTGTTCTGATAAAATTGTATAAGTACTGAGAGACTTGAATTAATTAATGTTGGAATAAGTGCAAGAGCACCTTTTGGTTGTACTAGACTCCATTTTGTAAATTTTCTGAATTTGAATTGAATATAAATGCAGAAGATTTGAAGTTTCTATGAAAATATTCTAAAGGGTGGTTATATGAGCTTTGTTTCCATCCAGCATATGTATTTCCTGTGACCTATTATCTCATTTATATTTTTTGTCTGTTTAAATTGGATTGTTAAAAACCCAGAATTCATCCCTTGATGCTCTCAGCTGAAACAATTTAAACTGTGTGATTGTCTTCTTAACTAGTTCAGAATTCATTTCGATAATGCTCTGATGCAGTTATTTGTTTCCTTTATCCTCCTACACTCTATTTCAATTTAAGAATAACTCAGATTCATTGCCTCACTTATCCTTTATCCTCTGGAGATTTCTATTAGCTGATGTATTTTTTTCATTCACTTTCAGAATTTTGACTCCATAGCCCTGTGTGTTCCTTCCCTTCTCTGCCAACAACTTTATAAAAACCCCCCAAAACAAACCAAATATAGCCGCAATTTCCTAAAGAATATCAAGTGACACGAGAGAGCCCTCTCTGGGTTGAACTGTCTAGTGTTTCATCTCTAAAGTTGGTTGAAATAGTTACCTCTTTCCTTTGTCTATTCAGTCACACAAAATTTACAGAGTGCTAACATTCTGGCATCGTTGCCAAGGACGAAATTGAAAAAACTTTCCCTGGGAAAACAACTTAAAGCTTTAGTTTGATCCCTGAGGGTGACAGTGGATCAAATACCTTATTGTCTGAGATTATTTTTACCCTAGTGACTCCATTATTTAGAGACCAATTGTACTACACCGTGTAGGACAAAAATCCTGGCTCCTAAGAAAATCCACACTAGGAGAAACCCATACCCCGAGCCTGCAATTCTTGTGTCAAGCCCTGAAAAGATTGTACAAAAAAAAAGAGAAAATATAGTAACCTCGGTTTTGCATCTAGACCGTTATCTGTCTTTACCCAAACATGGATTAACTAGTATCAAAGACCTTGATTTTGACCTGAAATTTGAACAATCCTTGTTCAGAACTAAATTTGAATCTCGTTTGGAAGAAACCATCTTTGACGAAAGGAAATTCCAGGATTGGATTCTAGTTGTGTCTGCTAGACCTGTAGTAACTCCTATTCAAAACCAAACACCACTATGACCCCTCACATCTATGGAAACCAGATTTGATCCTGTCATATTGCCTTCTCAATTGCATGATTTACCTCAGGACTACAACCTAAGGATTAAATTATATGATGTTGAAGGTAATATATCATCCCAAAAGCATTTGTATTGGTTCAATGATTTCATGGACTTGGAAGAAGTGGATCATGCTGATGTGAAAATGAGGTTGTTCACCGAAAGTCTGGCAGGATATGTGAGGCAATGGTTTAGATCCCTTGTACCAAGTAGTATTGCAGATTTCGAGGCATTCAAAACACTCTTCCTTACAAGATGGGGAGATAATAAAAAACCCCTTCAATTGTTGACCCAATATAATAACATGAAGATATCAGTTGATGAAATGGTGTAGGAATTCTCAGTTAAATTCATGAAAATATATAATGCAATTCTTGATGAAGTAAAACCCCCACCTAAAGCTGCTCAGCTCAGATATGTTGATTCTTTTGAAAGTGATTTTGCTTTATTATTGAGAGAACAAAGATATGCCACATTGGATGATATAATGACATATGCCATCGAAGTTGAATTAAACCTAATGGCCTCAAGAAAAATGAAAGCTAATTCTGGCAGAAACATCAACAGATGTCAGGATAAAGCACAAACTTCCACATCACAAACATCAGAGGAAAGATTCGAAGCGATGATGAGAAACATGGAAAGGATGATGGAAATAATGGCATTAGGAAACAGACCCAACCCTAGATAACAGGCTGATGGTCCACCTAGAAATCCAAGAAGACCAGTTGTTCCACAGATTAGACAAAGAGAATAGAGAAATCAGGGAAACCAGGAAGCTCAAGCGGACCAAACAAATAAAGGAAACCAGGCAAACTAGGGAAATCAAGGAAATCAAGGGGAACAACAAATAAGGCCTCCTTTTTAGAATAATTATGTGAATGAAGATTATAATGAATATTTTTAAGATAATGTGAATTGCTGCGATGACAAAGAAACTGAGGTATTCTTGACCAAAGAAGAACATGACCAATTCTTGGATGCAAGTGAGATCTTTTTGCAAGATGAAGAGGAGAGGATATCAATAGAAAGAGAAGATTATGAGACCGGATTTCAAAATGCCATCATGCAATTCCAAAGGTAGTACAACCTACGAAATCAAAAGACA
Source organism: Picea engelmannii (assembly GCA_009831015.1). Taxonomy (NCBI): domain Eukaryota; kingdom Viridiplantae; phylum Streptophyta; class Pinopsida; order Pinales; family Pinaceae; genus Picea; species Picea engelmannii. The sequence continues at coordinate 246,866 of ML779575.1, read as the reverse complement.
CCTCCAAACCCTCCAAAATGTAATATTCCAAAGACAAATCCCACCAAAGAAGCTCAAAGTAATGTGTCCTCTTCTAGTCAGCCCAAAAAGGAATCCACTGGGAAAGAACCACCTGTAAAGGACTCCAATGTGAAAGATTATGCTACAAAGGATACTGTGGAAAAGGGGAAGCAGAAAGAAGAACCTCAGAATAAAATAAGTGGTCACCAAAGAGGTAAAAAAAACTCCATCCTCTTTTGATTTCGAAAGTGAAATGGCTAAGATAAAAATCTCGGTACCATTCAATGAATTGATCAAGAATAGTGAATAAAGAAATCAGATCATCAAGATGCTCAAAACGGGACAAACCTCTGATACCCTAAACATACAAGATGATCACCCAACCATCTTATTCGGGCCAAGAGTAGAAGAAGGTAGTGAAAACGAAGAAGTCCCTCCTTTCTATGTCAGCTTAAAAATCCACGATATGAATTTACGTAATGCCATGCTGGAATCAAGAGTGTCTCACAACCTAATGCCCAAAGTGGTCATGGACCAATTAGGTCTTGAGGTTACAAGACCTTATAAAGATCTATTCTCCTTTGATTCGAGAAAGGTGAAATGCCTTAGAATGATCAAAGATATGATGGTTTCCTTGGCACAAATACGAGCAAAGAATATGGTAATGGATGTGGTGGTCACTGATATCCCTCTAAAATTTAGGATGCTATTATCTAGGTCATGGGTTGCAAAGCTAAAAGGAACCCTCTAGATGGATATGTCATATGCCACTATTCTTGTCTTTGGTCAAGACAAAAGATTGTGCAGGGAGGTTCTACTTAAATATATGGTTAGCAACAAATCAAAACCGACCAACCATCCTATTTACTTAGTAAGTACTAAGTTGGGGTCTTCCATTTTCTTCAATGACCTATGTTCTGGAGTAGAAGAGACAGAAATAGTCTTGGCAGATAAAGGTATATCCAAACAACAAATGGAGGAAATTTTAGAACAATGGGGTGATGCAGAAGATCAGGTATGGAAAATGAATTTTTTCGGAGCTGCATGCATAGAAGGAGCTGGAGATGGTGTGTGGATAAACCATTCCAAAGGAGATGCGAAATTATGCTCTTACAAACTCGTTTTCGAATGCACGAATAATATGGCTGAGTATAAAACGTTAATATTGGGGTTGAAAGTTTTGGAAGAATTGGGTGCCAAAAATATTGTTGGGCTTGGAGATTTTGAGCTCATCATCAATCAGATCAAAGGCATCTACCAAGAAAAAAATTGCAAACTGAGGGCTTACAAAAACCCAGTACTATAATTCCTGGAGAATTTTTCAGAATGCAGCCTTTCAATAATTCCAAGAGAGAAAAACCAGGTTGCTGATGCTTTAGCTACCTCGACAACAGTTTTCAAAGTCCCAATTTTTCTAGAAAAAAGATACAAGGTTGAGTTCAAGTATAGGCCAGCAATACCAGACAATATGAAGCACTGACAAGTCTTTGAGAACGACAAACAGATAGAAAACTTCCTCAAAATGGAGAATGAGTTTGAAATCTTAAACATTGATAATGAATATTGTGACGATGAGGTGAACACAACTACGTTCACCAAAAAGGGATACTTTGATAATCAGATTGCTAGCAGAGACATTGTATAGCTGAAGAGAAACATCATCCCCAAAGGCCTAGTACCCTTAGAGAAACCTTTTGATAACAATGATGTGGTCAAAATTCCAAAGATCACAGTAGATGAAGGGGATGTGGAAGATTGTAATATTGGGACTCTAGAAGACCCGAAAATCATTAAATTGTCCAGGAAGCTTAGCCTTGAAGTCAAAGAAAGGTATGTAAATTTAATGAAGGAATTCCCTGGTGTCCTTTCTTGGAGTTATGATGAGTTGAAAGTTTATGACACTAATATAATCCAACATGTTATCCCAATAAAGGAAGATCACAAGCGATTCAAACAAAAATTATGAAGAATAAATCCTTTGTTGTTACCATTGATAGAGAAAGAAGTGAAAAAATTGTTTGAAGCAAAAATCATAGTGTCCTTGAGATTTTCCAAATGGGTGGCCAATCTAGTGCTAGTTAGAAAAAAGAGTGGAGAGATCAGATTGTGTGTGGACTTCAAGAACCTAAATAAAGTATATCTTAAAGATAATTATCCATTGCCCAAAATGGATCATATTTTACAAAAGGTGGTAGGCTCTCAAAGGATGTCAATGTTAGACGGTTTCTTGGGATACAACTAGATCATGGTACATCTTGACAATCAAGAAAAGACAGTGTTCACCACACCTTGGGGAACATTTATGTATGCCAAAATTCCATATGGAATTATGAATGTTGGGGAAATGTTTCAGAGGGCTATGTATATAGCCTTTGCAGATGAAAAAGATAAGTTCATTGTTATATATCTGGATGACATTACTGTGTATTCTTCCTCAGATGAAGAACACATCAAACACCTCAGAAGAGCGTTTGAAAAGTGCAGAAATTTTGGCATATCCTTGAATCCGAAAAAGTCTAATTTTGCCATGGAAGAAGGAAAAATCTTGGGGCATATTATTTCAAAGGAAGGGATAAAGGTAGACCCCAACATAGTGGATGGAATCTTGAAGATTGGCATACCTAGAAGCAAAAAGGAAGTACAATCCTTCTTGGGCAAAGTAAACTTCCTGAGGAGATTCATTCCTAATTTAGCTGAAATCATAAAACACATCACTAACATGTTGAAGAAGGGAAATGAGATCAAATGGGTCCCTGAGGCTAGAAAATCCTTTAAAGACATCAAGGTATAATTGACAAAGGCTCCTGTGCTGGCTAGTCCAGATTTTGAGAAAGATTTCATACTATTCTCTTTTGCTTCTGAGCATACCATTGCAGGAGTATTACTTCAGAAGGATGACCAGAATTTTGAGAAACCCATAGTGTAATATCCCTCGGCCAAACCCAATTGTAAATGTAAGACAAGAATACTTAAGATGGTGAGATTTTTTGACATTATCTGTCATGGCATAGTGTGTGAAGGTACTGCGCAGTAAAATAATGTGATAGTGCACATTCCAGAATACCGTGCACAACATTTTAAGCACGACGCAGTAAAATGAGGAATAATACACATTTTTGGATACCACACGTAGTAACTAAAGAGCACGCAATATTAAGGTTAGTGAACCTTTATGTATACGATATGCATTATAGGCTGGTGAGCCAGTATTATAAGTTGGATGCTTATGTTTTGGAATTAGGCTAGAATGCCTAGATGTAAAAGGCCAATGTGCCTATTTTGTATATGTCTCATGATTAATATAAAATATATCGCTGCGCGCAAACCAACCACGATAAAAGAGAAGGGGGATTGAATTCCATTGGTTAGGGAAAGGGAGAGCCAAAAGGAATATTATATTAATATTTCCTTAAAACATAAAGTAAGGATAATTAATTTATCCTAAGTCCTGAAGTTGGGGACAAGTGGCCAAAAGTAACTTCCAGCATGACAAGTGTCAAGTTGGGGACATGCAAACTTATTGTCGAGACTCAACTCAGTTGGGGGACTGGGGGGATCATTGTTACGTTACTCTTCCATCTTCAGACCATCATTTTTGGGGAAAAATGCTTACCTTCATTCAATAGATCATTCAGCCATGATTCCATGACCATTTTCCCACTCACACAGTCATGTATCTTCAAACATTCATTTCACTATACCCAAAACCTATATCCATGACTATCCTTGTTCATGGAGCTGGTTAGTGTGGGAGAAGCATTGAAGAAGCGGGTTGTCAGGCACGTGAGAAGTAGAAGAAGGGGGTTTTCAGGCCCATGAGCAATTCTCTATGTGGGAGAATTGTTGTGGATCAATTTCCTGAAGGTGATAAAATATAGTTACGGTGCCCGGAGACTTCCGGTCCGGCCTGTTGCTGAAGCCCTAGAAGGGAAGTGGGGAAACCAAGGGACTCTTGAGCACATAAGGTGAAGACTTCCTTGGTTGGGACAGGCATGTGGATAATGAGGGACTGTAATTTGTTGGTTGAGAGAGCACCATGACAGATTCTTTCCTGTTGTCCATGAGCCATGGCCTAGTTAGGAATCCCTTTACTCGGGTGGAGTTCAGTCCCAGCTCGAGGGTGACTCACTGTTGAGAGTGATGAACAATGTAGTCTAAGGATGGAAGGTTCGTGGAAGTTCTGCACGTAGTTGGTGACGTTCATACCAAGATAAGTACCAATTGTGTATTAAAATGACATGTTACATTGTTATTTAACATGTTTGTTTATGAGTTACTTACAATTCATGTTTTATAACTGTCTGTATGTTTATGGGTATTTCCCGTACATAATGTATTACTGAAGTTGTCATTATTTGATTATGAAATGGTATGTTACCGTATGTATAGTCTGTCATGTTATATGTAAAGCTTCCGCAAGAGGGTTGTGTGTGAATGTGTAATTACATGCAGTTCGATTTGTATATATGCATGCGTGTATACATTTTTATATGTAAATATTATGTAGTATAACTCAGTAGAATATTGGGTATGTACTGTAAGTTCTACAGTGAGGTAACGAGGGTGTTACCTGGTGAGTTTGGTGATGTCTCATGGCCTAAGTGAGTGAGTGAGCGTGCGAGCGCGTGCACGTGCATGTGTGTGTGTGGGGTCGGGGAACGTTTCATTTTGGTATCAGATCTCCTTAGTTCCAACACTGAGCCTGGATGGGCCAAAAGGGTTCAGTTGAATCGAATATTCATAGAAGATTAATCTTGAAATGGCTGGTTTACCAAGGTCACAGAGCGTCCATGGTAAATTTCTGGCACCGCATGGAGATACGTTGACGTGCGGGAGTGCGCGGTAAATTTTGGGCACCGTGTGGGAAAATGTTAGCGTGCAAATGTGCGTAGAAAAATTGTGGTGTCACATGGAAGGAAATAGTGTACGGATGTGTGCACTATATTTAGCTTTGCGCGATATATACCCTTACTAATGATGCACATAGTGTGTGTGGTATTGCAAAACACAAAGGAGTTTTGTAGGTGCACGTGGATTAGTAAGCACGGTAGGGAATATTGAATTTTGACATGGTACAATGCGTAGAGCGAAATGCATGTGGAATATCAATGTGCGATACAAAAACTGTGCATAGTGGGTACTGAAGCGCAACGCCAAAGTAATGCATGTAAGTTTTAGCGCAATGGAGAATAAACGTATAGTAGATGAAGGTGTGAGGAAGCAGGATTTACCTTATGGTGTGGTTGCGTACAATAAATACGAGTGTACCGGTTGGATTTTGTGTGCACAAAGTTGTTTGGAAGGAGAACAACAACAGAACGCAGTGGATTTCTATGAGTCTGAGTTTAATAGAAAATTTGCATAGTATTGGGGGGGAAAGAAACACACAACTATGATAGAAAATTAATTAAAATTAATTCAGAATGGTTTGAGATGAAATAAATACAGTCTAAACTACTAAAGCTGAGAGAATCTCAGAGATGAATTATGGGTTTTACTTCCTCTAACTCCAAACAAAATGAAAGTAAAATACAAGCTTTCAAGAATGCATACTAAGAAGGAAAAACAGACTCATAACACCACCATATTGAATCTGTCATGAATAGTCCTTAAATCTGCTTCTGCAGTTATATATATATATATATATATATATATATATATATATATATATATATATATATATATATATATATATATATTCATTTAATCTCAAAATTACGAAAAGGTCTTTCTGCGCAGAGGGCAAACACGTTTGTAGAATTCAAAAATGATCAGACTTCTTCATAATTCTACAAATAGTATGAAGTTACAAAAAGGGACCGATAAGATTAGGTCTATCACCTTCAGAGTTCCTTACCTCTGTTACCTTCTGTCCAAAAGTTTCTGAAATATACTTAATTCTATGAGAGGACTCATTTCAACTTAGCTATTTCCTCCTTTAAAGTATCAAGTTAGACAGGTTGATTCTCTCCAAAACTTTCTGCCGCTTCAGCTACAGCTTCCTTTTTCGATCGCTTGCTCCGTTTCTTCTTAACAACTCCACTGTTGATGACTAGATCCCTCATGATAGGATTTAGCCTGACTTCTGACTTAGAATCTACGACAGGTTCCGTATGAAACTTAGTCACTAGGATGTGTGCGACTACCTTTTCCTTCTTACTCGCAAGAAAGTATTTCATCTTGCTAGAATAACCCATCTCGCTGGATATAGCTTTGTCCATGTGCCCCAATTCTTGTATACACTGAAATTTTCTTACAGAGATCAGAAAGCAGAGCAAAATTGGAAGACTATTCCAATTATGGATAAAATGATTCTCTCAAACTCGAAAATTGGTAATTATAGAGTCCCAATGATGAATCACTGAAAAACGTTCGTGAAAATATGATGGTTTCCATGCACGGTTAATCCATTTCAAATGATTAAGCCGTGTGAGTTCATTATGGCGACGTTCGTTGGACTTCATGCAACTGTGAAGTACTGAATGAGTGAAACATGGTGATCTGACTAATTGTCGTCTGCCCCACGAATGGTGGATTTGACATAATGAAACACGTGACGTCAGGACTTTGGCGATGATGTAGTTCATGCTGAAATTCTCGAATTGAGTTCTATCTAAAAATTTTTGTGGTGATAACACCTGGAACTCAAACGAAATAATTATGATGTATAGATTGAACCAAAATGGTTTGTATTCTTCTTGAATTGTGGAATTAGTTAGCCTAATAAGATTTGATGGCTACACTTTTTGTATAATTGACAACAACTAGATCAGATCAGTGTAGAATCCATAGGAATGGAAGAGGCTCAGGGAAACTTTAGTCAGGAAGATGAGAGAAGAGGGATGAATGTCCATTTGGACATTGAAGGAACAAACTCTAATGGACATGGAGAGGAAAGAGATGAAAACCTGAATATGGTAGAGACCATTAAAAATTTGCAAAAGGATGTCCAAAGCCATAAAGATGATAATGAAAAAATTATGAAATCCAAGGAACAACAAGATGAATTAAAAATGAAGTTATTGAAGGGCTTGAATAGAATAGAAAATAAATTGGACAAGGAGAGTGGCACAAGAAAATATGGAAATCACAAACATTCGGATGAGAAAAGAAGTACAAAAAGTGTTAGCAGACATCACCACTCCCCGAGGCATTCCAATAAAAGAGTAGGTAGAAGCACGAGTTCATCCCCTGTCAGACAACATAAGAGGTCTGAAATGGATGAGCTACAAGGAGAAATGAACAAAATCAAACCTCCTACATTTGATGGTGAACACAAGAAATATGAAGATGCAGAAACATGGATGCAGGGCATGAGGAAGTATTTTCAATTGCATAACTATTCTTATCATGTAGAAGGTAGAATTTCCATTTATCAACTCAAAGTAAAAACATCCATGTGGTGGGATCAGCTCGTGCAGGTGCAACACCTTAAAGAGAAAAGTGTTACTTGGAAGTAATTCAGGAAGTATTTTTAGAAGAAATACCTGACCAAGAGATATTATGACAAGAAAATGAAAGAGTTATTTGAACTCAAACTTGGAAGTATGACCATAGATGAATATGAAGGAAGATTTATAGAACTGTTGAAGTACATCTCTTTCATCAAAGATGAGATAGTTAAAATTCAAAGGTATTTGAGTGGACTACCAACATTCATCAGTGAAAAAATACAATATGATGATCCTAAGACTTTGGAAGAGACCCTTAGGAGAGCTAAGTGCCTTTATGATCAGCAGAAAACAAGGCCAACTTTCCAAAAGGCTTGGGAAGACAAAAAGAAATTCAAAGTGGATCAGAGTAAGAAGGGGTATAAGCCACCATTCTTCAGAAATAATCCACAAGAGCAACAAATTCCTAGAGAACCCATAATGATTGACATAGGAAGTCAAAGGCCAAGGCAGACACCTATGCAATGTTGGGGTTGTAAAGGAGATCATAGGTTTAGAGATTGTCCTCACAAAGGTGAAAAAAGAAGGATTGTTCACAATGTACAACAAGATGAAACAGTGAGGGACATGGGCATAAATGTGCCAAGGATCTATGTAGCCCTGGATAACAAGAAAGCAAAGTATCAGTGACACATGATTAAAGTGGAAGGTGTGATCAACAACCAAACCATTACTATTTTAATTGATTCAGGAGCTAGTCATAGTTATATAGATCCTAAGATGGTAGAAAGTTTGCAATTTCCAAGAAGCAAGCATGGAAAATATTGGTTAGTACACTTGGCAACAGAAGCCAAAAGAAAATTAAATGAGATGGTTAAGTCATGTCTCATGGACATGAACAAATTGAACACCAAGGCAGATTTGAACATCTTGCCTTTAGGTTTCTATGACTGTCTAATTGGGATGGATTGGTTGAACCAACATCGTGCTCTCTTAGACTATCGTAACAAAGAATTTACTTGCTTGGATGAAGAAGGGAACCAAAGGAAAGTGCAGGGAATTCCCATAGCAGTAACCATTAGAGAAATTTCAGCATTACAACTGAAGAGATGTTACAGAAAGGGGTGTCAAATATTTGCAGCTCATATGGAGGAGACACCTAAAGACAAGGTGCCAAATTTGGAGGATTATGCAATCCTGAAAGAGTTTGAAGATGTATTTAAGGAAGTTCCGGGACTACCCCCAAAGAGAGACATTGATTTTTCTATAAATCTGAGACCAGGAGCAACTCTAGTGTCAAAGAATCCTTACAGAATGAGTACACCAGAATTGAAGGAGTTGCAAATGCAGCTTGAAGAACTTATGAAAAAGGGGTATATATGCCCAAGTGTATCACCTTGGGGTGCACCAGTCTTATTTGTGAAAAAGAAAGATGGAACATTAAGATTGTGCATTGATTTCAGACAGTTGAATAAAATGATTGTTAAGAACAAGTATCCTCTGCCTAGGATTGATGATCTTTTTGATCAATTGAAGGATGAAAAGATCTTTTCAAAGATAGATCTCAGGTTAGGATACCACTAGGTAAGAATTAAAGAGGAAGATATCAACAAGACCGCCTTCAGGACAAGGTATGGTCATTATGAGTTCACAATGGTTCCATTTGGGTTGTCAAATGCTCCAGTTGTTTTCATGTTCTTAATGAATGGTGTTTTCCGAGAATATTTGGATAAGATTGTCATTTTATTTTTGGATGACATTATTATATATTCTAAGTCAGAGGAAGAGCATGAACATCATTTAAATATGGTGTTGCAAGTATTAAGAGATCATCAGTTGTATGCCAAATTGAGCAAGTGCTCATTTTATCAGGAACAAATTCATTATTTGGGGCATATCATTTCCAAGGATGGGATAGTCGTGGACCCTGAGAAGATTGAAGCCATTAGAGAATGGCCAGCACCAAGGAATGTGATAGAGGTCATATCATTCATGGGCCTTGCAAGCTACTACAAGAGATTCATTGGAGTATTCTCAAAGATAACACACCCAATTACTTCCTTGCAAAGAAAGGGTGTGAAGTTTCAGTGGACATTGGATTGTGAAAAGAGTTTCCAACACTTGAAACAATTATTGACAAGTTCTCCAATTCTAAGGATTGCAGATCCAAACCAAGACTTTATCGTATGAACAGATGCATTTAAGGAAGGACTTGGAGGAGTCCTAAGTCAAAATGGATTTGTGATATGTTATTAATCCAGAAAGTTAAAGGAACATGAAAGAAACTATGCCATGCATGATTTGGAGTTGGCAGCCATAGTACATGCCTTGAGGAAATGGAGACATTACCTCATGGGAAGAAGGTTCGAGTTAAGAACATACCACAATGGTATGAAATATTCATTTGATCAGCCAAATCTAAATGCTAGGAAAAGCAGGTGGTTGGAATTACTAAGCGAATATGATTTTGATATAAAGCATATCAAGGGAAAAGAGAATAAAGTGGTTGATGCACTCAGCAGGAGGGTGCATGAAATACATGCTACAACCATTAGCATGTATCAAACTGATATTAAAAGAAAAATTTTGGAAGATGCGAATGCAGACTTGCATTACAGAGAATTGGTAGCAAAGCTACAACAAGGTGAGATACCACAGAAATCAGACATTTATAAGTTGGGAATTGATGGAATATTGTTGCACAAGAGTAGGATTTTTGTACCAAATGCTCAGGACTTGAAACATCTGATTTTGCATGAGATACATAATGTCTCTTATGCAGGACACCCTGGTTATCAAAAAACCGAGGCAATGGTTAAGAACCAATACTTTTGGCCAGGTATGAAGAGAGAAATCACTGAATACATCGCTAGATGTATGGAGTGCTAAAAAGTTAAAGCTGAGCATAGGCACCCAGCAGGGTTGCTGCAACCTTTAACCATTCTTGAATGGAAGTGGGAAGTAGTGAAAATGGATTTTGTTACGGGATTACCCAGAACAGGAAAACTACATGATTCAATCATGGTAGTGGTGGACAAGCTTACCAAAGTTGCCCATTTCATTCCACTAAAAACTATGCATAAGGCAGCAGATGTTGCTGATATTTTCATAAAGGAAGTGGCACGATTGCACGGAATTCCTAAAATAATTGTGTCTAACAGAGACCCAAAATTCACCTCAAATTTCTAGAAAGGATTGTTCAAAGGAGTCAGAACGAATCTGAACTTTAGTACAGCTTATCATCCTGATTCTGATGGATAGATAGAGAGGGTGAACAGAGTAATAGAAGACATACTGAGAATGTATGTGATGGAAAAACCATTGAAATGGGAAGACTACCTGCACTTGGTAGAATTCACTTACAACAATGGGTATCAGACACCATTGAAGATGACCCATTTGAAGCACTTTACGGTAGAAAGTGAAATACTCCAGTAAGCTGGGATAATCCAACTAATAGAATAGTAGTTGGGCTAGAGTTGCTCAAGGAGATGGAGGACCAAATGATAAAAATTAAGCAGAATTTGAAAGCTGCCCAATATAGGTAGAAAGGTTATGCTGATAAAAACAAAATCCACAGAGAATTCAAAGTAGGTGATCATGTTTTCCTGAAAGTAAAAGCTAACAGGAGTTCCCTGAAGCTGGGAAGCTACGCTAAGTTGGCAACCAGATTTTGTGGACCATTTGAAATCCTAGAGAGGATTGGTCCAGTTTCTTATATGATTGCATTGCCTACATCTATGTATGTACATAATGTATTCCATGTATGATTGGTAAACAAATATATACCTGATGCTAATCATGTTATTGATTGGAATGTGATTCAGGTGGATCAAGAAGGCGCTTTCAAAGTGCAGCCAGTGCACATTCTAGACTGGAAAATCAAATAGCTCTGGAATCAATCCATAGGGCTTGTAAAGGTCCAATGGACCTAGTACGGTCTCGAGGATGCTACTTGGGAACATGAGGATGCGATGCACGTAGAATATCCGCATCTATTTGAGAAAATAATAATAATAATAATAATAAAATAAAAATAAATTGTTGTATAAGTGTACATGATGCACTGAGGATTGTGCATAAATAAGGGGAGGGGATTGTAATATCCCTCAGTTGAACCCAATTGTAAATGTAAGACAAGCATACTTAAGCTGGTGAGTTGTTTTGACACCATCTATCATGGCATAGTGCGTGAAGGTACTGCACAGTAAAATAATGTGATAGTGCACATTCTAGAATACCGCATGCAACATTTTAAGCACGACGTAGTAAAATGAGGAAGAATACACATTTCTGGATACCACGCACAGTAACTAAATAGCACGCAGTATTGAGGTCCGCAAAACCTTTATGTATATGATATGCATTATAGGCTGGTGAGCCAGTATTATAAGCTGGATGCTTATATTTTGGAATTAGGCTAGAACGCCTAGATGTGAAAGGCCAGTGCGCCTATTTTATATATGTCTCATGATTAATATAAAATATATCGCTGCGCGTAGACCGACCACGATAAAAGAGAAGGGGGACTGAATTCCATCGGTTAGGGAAAGGGAGAGCCAAAAGGAATATTATATTAATATTTCCTTAAAACATAAAGTAAGGATAATTAATTTATCCTAAGTCCTGAAGTTGGGGACATGCATACTTATTGTCGAGACTCAACTCAGTTGGGGGACCGGGGGGATCATTGTTACATTACTCTTCCATATTCAAACCATCATTTTTTGGGAAAAATGCTTACCTTCATTCAGTAGATCATTCGACCATGATTCCATGACCATTTTTCCACTCACACAGTCATGTAGCTTCGAACATTCATTTCACTATACCTAGAACCCATATCCATGACTATCCCTTTTTGTGTAGCTGGTTACGTGGGAGCGGGATTGAAGAAGTGGGTTGTCAGGCCTGTGAGAAGTAGAAGAAGCGGGTTGTCAGACCCTTGAGCAATTCTCTAAGTGGGAGAATTGTTGCGGATCGATTTCCTGAAGGTGATAAACTATAGTTACGGTGCTCGGAGACTTCCGGTCCGGCCTATTTCTGAAGCCCTGGAAGGGAAGTGGGGCAGCCGAGGGACTGTTGAGCAGAGGAGATGCACACTTCCTTGGGTGGGACAGGCATGTGGGGAATGAGGGATTGTAAGCTGTTGGTTGAGAGAGAACCATGACGAAGTCTTTTATATTGTCCATGAACCATAGCCTAGTTAGGAATCCCTTTACCCGGGTGGAGTTTAGTCCCAGCTCGGGGGTGACTCACTATTGAGAGTGATGAATAGTGTAGTCTAAGGCTAGGAGGTTCGTGGAAGGTATGCATGTAGTTGGTGACATTCATACCAAGATAAGTACCAATTGTGTATTAAAATGACATGTTACATTGTTATTTAACATGTTTGTTTATGAGTTACTTACAATTCATGTTTTATAACTATATTTATGTTTATGGGTATTTCCCGTACATAATGCATTACTGAAGTTGTCGTTATTTCGTTATGAAATGGTATGTTACCGTATGTATAGTCTGTCATGTTATATGTAAAGCTTCCGCAAGAGGGCTGTGTGTGAATGTGTAATTACATGTAGTTCGATTTGTATATATGCATACATGTATATGTTTTTATATGT
>ML779575.1:149856-221460 GCA_009831015.1 Picea engelmannii | reverse complement strand
TAGGTTTTTGGGTACCTTTTGGGGTTGTCAATTACACACTATGTACATCTGAAGTTTGGGAGGGAGTGGTCGAAGCTGAAACTAGACTGGATGTAAAAGCTTGGATAGAAAGCTATATCATTTTATTAGAGACCAAGTTTGCGGGTGATCTTTGAATGGAACCTACGATGCCATCAGCATGAGGTCCATATTTCATTTTTGTGGGATCAAAACTAGGATGTGGTGAATCCAATATGATTTTGTACATGAGCCTAGACTGTGAATAGATCAAATCTAGTTGCTGGGCTCTGAAGATCGCTTCTTCTTAAGAAAAGACTCCTGGTGTGGAAACATATTTAGAGATGTCTGGAAACAAATACTTAAGAAAAAATTCCAATAAGAATTTGGGAGGAACCTTGGATTCAATAAGCTTCTTCTATCTCTGCCACTCTTGGATATGATCCGAGATATGAGTGGATTTGTCTTGTTTCAAGGTAGAAAGAAGGTCGGTGTTGACATCGTACTCGATCGGTAGTTAAAAATGGTTTAGAAAGACAAAAGCCAAATCATGGAAAGTACAAAATGTTGCACCATCAATCTTGATGTACCACTTAGCTGTGAGTCCCATAAGAGTGTGTTGGAAAATATTTAGCCAAACTGAATCATCGTTTAACAAATTTGATGAAAACCACAGATGAAAATTCGTTACATGGTTGTCAGGATATTCACCAGGATTTCCCTCAAACTTAAGAATATTAGATGACAATTTGGTGGGGACCGGTGGCCAGTTCAGATTATGATAAATGAGACTGTTCATAAGCTTTGACATGTCTAGTAAGTTCAATGTTTCCACAAAAGGTAACCTCGGCTGAGACCCAAAATTCTAGGTAGGGATGTTGGAAGTTTCGAGTTGAGGACCATTCAAAAAAGAATAACTTGGTTTGGTACTGGCACCATTCTTTCGAGAAGATTTTTTGGATGGGCCAAAGCTATGGATGAAACCTTGTTGGCTCTAGTTAAACAGAGGAAAACCTCCACCCATTTGGCTCCCAAACAGAAAAACATGGTTTCCCCTTGCAGATGTCGCTATGAAGGAAATACTCCTTGCATGGGGTTGTTCTGACCGAGAAAAGGATTACCCATTGATGACATTCCTTGCGAATAGAATGACCCTTACATGATATTTCATTGGCCTTGGAAGGGTTTTCCCCCTGCTGACACTGCAGACATGGTGAAAGGATTACTTTTGAACCCACCATATAACATGAATGGGGTTGAAGTAGACAACATACTAGTGGATTGAAATCTGATACCCATAGTACCACCCCATCCCACAAAGGGATTGGGGATGGAATAGTGGAAATGACCCACTCCCTATAGAGGGGAATGACGAAGAAATATGACCTTCTCCCTAAGGAACAACTTGGTAAGGGATCAACAAAATTTTTGTACCAACATTAGAAGTTTGGGACATTGACTGAGAACCAATAAAGATCTTATGCTTGCTCATTGATGGCATACCAAACAAAAAATCATTAGTTATGAAAGGTAACAACATGGTTGCACCCAAACATTGAGTGGAACAAACAATTAGCAGAGTAGAGTTGTTGATTGAGACGGGTATGGTGGTATGCATTACACTCATCGTTTTATTAGAGACACCTAGAGGAAGGATTCCTCCAGTGACAATTGTCGACGTGGGGGTTGTAGGGACCCCTGACGCAGAAAATTCTTAAGTGCCTTCCATTACAACCCATCGAAGAGGGTGACTATCATGTTGGACAACTGAGAAGGGGGGGGGGGTGAATCAATTGTTACTGTGATTAAACAATTATATCCATTTTTAAGTTCATTGCAGAACTTCTCAATGATGATCAAAATAAATAAGCAGTAGAGTATTCAACATCAATCACACACATATATAGTACAGAGACAAATATTCATGAGGAAACCCATAAAGGGTGAAAACCTCTTCTTCTTTATATGATAATTATTTTATGTACATTATCAATCTTATGAGCACCAACTCATAATGAGGCTACAACCTCTATTTTGCAAGCCGCTACTTGCTGAGAGCACCAAATCATTGATTTCTCTAGCACCAAATAGAAGGAAGCACCAACTCCCTCACTGTTCCACCACCAACTGGATGGAAGCACCAACTTCCAGTTACACAGGCACCGACCTGTATATCAGAGAACACTTGTTCTCCCTTGCACCACCCTGCCACCCTGATTTCTCTGGCTTCAACTAGATGGAAGCTACAACTCCCCTGTGTTCAAGCACCCACTTAAACCTCTGAGGACAACAGTCCTCCCTAGCACCTCCCTTCCACCCTAAAATATAAATATTTGTTACTGAAACTTATTACAGTGATATAATGTTCATCAATGCCTTACTAGTCTCATCATTGTTCTGCTACACTGCTCTACTCTGCCTACATCAGTGTCTTCCTACACACATTCCTTGCGCTTTATGTTCTTATGCCTTTTATGCTTTGTGCGCCATGTCCCTTCTATGCACCATTCCTCTTCTGTGCATTTCAACTACTACACCCTGCCTCCTTCTACACACATGAATCACTCTCAACATCCGCACACATGTCTTCTCTATTCTACATTTTTATAGTCTCTATGCACCTTGTGCATGCTGCATGCATTATCTTTTTAACAACTCCACCGATCTTCACTTCGGGATGTGCATGTCAATCTCACGCTAATTCCTCTGCCAGTTTATCCTCGCAAGGCTTCATTCTCACTACCAGTTACCTCGAGACTCTGGTAGAAACCATCAGTGGTTTCTGGTAGTTCCCCAGAGATCCTTTGGGTGCCCATGTTCTTGGTGCCTTTTCCCTCTCTGTGTAAAAATTGTATAGTGGGCACTAGCTCTTCTGGATAAGCCCCTTCCTTTCAGGTGATCTCTATCGATGACCAAATGCATATACATAAGGCGCTTTAGTGACTCACGTTTTGGGGATCTGGAGATGAGGCATATCGACTCTCCAAGTCACGATCTCCGAAATGGAGCTTAGTTGCATGCTAGCTCCTCCCTTAAACCTTCGACAATGTGACCTTGGCTATGACCACAAGCCTAATCAAAAAGGAATTTCGCGATTTTTCATTTCGGGTTTTCTCTCATGCATCTCCTTGACTCCTCACATTGCCAACCCCGAAATGGATCCTAGCTATGCTAGCTCCTTCCTTCACGTGCCCATGACTCTGACCAAGTTCTTATCCATAAAAGGATTTCACAAATCACAACTCAGGATTCCTAAGTTGAGGCATCTCGACTTTCCCATGTTGCAATCCCCAAAACTCTGAAAATGGAGCCAGATCAACGGTTCACGCTTTCTCTTGATCAATGACTCAGATTGAATCATTGTTTTCTATTTCATGATTTTGGAAATATTGTGGTGAGACTTCATGACTCTCGATATTGCGATCTCCAAAAAGGAGCTTAGCTCCACTAGCTCTTTCCCCTCACGTGACCACCGATGGTGACCATAGGCTACGCCAAAAGGTGCTTCGTGATTTCACATTTCGACATTCTTTCCATTAATGTCTTTGACTCCTCCATCTCCCGATATCCAAAAATTTGAAATGGAGTCAGATCAATGGTTCACGCTCACTGGTGATAGGATGGCTATCCACCGCCCCGGAGCTTCAACTTTGGGGAATTTGGGGGAGTATTGATGCTAAAACTCTCAAAACTAAACTCTCGGAGTGACAACATTCTTTCATCAATCAATGATGTGTCATAAGCAGAGTGGCTGCCACGTGTCACTTAGAATTGTGATTTCCAGTGGCCTAAAAATTCGAATCAATCTAAAACTTGTCCTTATATGATCATGTCACATGTACTTGTTGATGTAAGTTTCCACCTGTCCTCACTGACGTGGTCTGTCATGATCTACCTCCTAGATCTGATGACCCAGATTAGATCTTGATCCAACGGCTCAGATTATATTGTGATTTCATGTTTTGCGAGTTGGAAGGATAGAGCACCTCGTGCCTTTGACCTTTCAGTCAGCAAAATTCCAATCGCTCGCCATGTGTCCTTTGGCTTCAATGGCCAGGATCATTTAGCAAATTCATGAGCCTTCATCGTGCCTCATCAACGATCCAGATAAATCCTCGATCCAACGACCCAGATCATTTTGGGATATCACATATTGCGAGTTCAAGAGGTTAGAGAACTCCTTCCTTTGACCTCTCAGTCAGCGAAATGCTAATCTGTAACCACATGTCCATCTTGAAGATGAATGGTCCTCCTGCTTTCAGGATTTTGTAATCCTGCTTCTCCTTTCACTATAAAGAACATGCAGGTTCTCCTGGATCCAATGACGATCGGACCCTACGCTCAGATATAATTCCCGAGATCTATTCTCGTCTACTATTCGCTACTCTCTGAATTTAGATATGACAGTCATCAAGGATTCTGAATGAGATCCAAGGTTCACTGTTGATCTTGCCATTTCCACGCCATCATCTCTCTGCTAGTCATTATGATATTTTCCATCAATGACAAACACACATACTCTGCCTCTGTCTGAAACCATGCCAACAATCTCCCCCTTTGGCATTGATGGAAACCCTGAATGGTTGCTCTATTATGCTTAGACCTCGATCTCCATCCTTAACATCCAATCATGTTGTTCCCTCGATATCCATCATTAACATCTAGTCATGTTGTTCTTCTCCCCCTTGACATTAATGTCAAATAAATACATGCTCCCCCTGAGCTGTTGCAGTAAATTTCCAGAGGTATTAGATATTCAAACAACAGAAACTCCCCCTAATAGGATGGACTCTCTTAGGTGTGAGACGGGATGACACCCAACTTCTGACGGAGATATTCAAATGGTGTCTTGGCTACGGGTTTAGTAAAGATGTCTGCAATCTGTTATGTGGTTGGAATGTAAAGAACCTGAACAATATGATTGGTGACCTGCTCTCTTAGAAAATGGTATTTTATGGGAGTATGCTTGGTCTTGGAGTGGAATACAAGATTCTTTGACACACTTATGGCGCTAGTGTTATCACAATGAATTGGGATCGATGCAGTATATTTTACCTCCAAGTTTGCAAGTGTCTAAATCATCCATAATACCTGAGTGCAACAAGTAGTAGCAACAATGTACTTGGCCTCTGTAGTTGATAAAGAAATGGAACCTTGTTTTTTACTCAACCACGCTACTAGAGAATCTCCTAAGAAGAATGCACCTCCACTTGTTCTTTTCCTTTCATCCACGTAGTTAGCCCAATCAACATCTGAGTAGAATGATAATTGAAAATTATGATTCTTAGGATACCATAGGCCATAGTTCATTGTTTCTTTCAAATATCTGAATATTCTTTTAACAACTAGAAAATGACTCTGTTTAGGTGCAGACTGATACCTTCCTACCATTCCAATAACATCCATTATGTCTGGACGAGATGTTGTGATGTACAACAGGCTGCCTATCATTGATCTATATGAAATTTGATCAACATCAGGTGAGTCACCATCCTTGCTTAATTTTCATCCAGTAACCATAGGTGTGCCCACAGGTTTAGAATCTTCCATTCGAAACCTTTTCAACATTTCTCTTAGATATTTTTATTGAGAAAGAAACATGCCTTCATACCTCTGAGTAATTTGCAGACCAAGAAAGAATGACAGTTGTCCTATCATAGACATTTCAAACTCAGACTCCATGGAAGAAGCAAACCATTGTACCAATGAATCATTATTACAGTTGAAGATGATGTCATCTACATAGACCAACACGATGAGAAAATCATTACCCTTTGTTTTGATATATAGATTTTTTTCAACTGTTCCTCCCTTGAATCCTTTGTCTTGGAGATACTTATCCAGTCTGTGATACCAGGCACAAGGGACTTGTTTCAACCCATATAAATATTTCTTTAGCTTGCATACAAATTTAGGGTTATCTGACAGTTCGAAACCCTCTAGTTGTTCCATATAGACTTCTTCTTTTAAATCTCCATTTAGAAAAGTTGACTTGACATCCATTTGATAGACTTTAAACCTTTTATGAAAAGCATAGACAAGAAATATTTTGATAGCTTCTAATCTTGCTATGGGTGCAAATGTTTAATCAAAATCCATTCCTTCTATTTGAGCATAGCCATTACAGACCAATCTTTCTTTGTTCCTGACAACTTGTCCCTGCTCATTCAAATTATTCTTAAAGATCCATTTGGATCCTATGACATTTTTACCTTCAGGTCTAGGAACCATCTCCCAAGTATTGTTTTTCTCAATCTAGTCAAGTTCATCATTCATGGCTTTAACCCAATGGTCATCTTTAATGTCTTCATTAAAATTCTTTGGATCCACCATTGACATGAAGGCTATATGTGATTGCTTGGTGTTTTTGATTATCCTTCTCCTAGTTTGTACACCTTTGTATTTTTCACCAATTATTTGACTTGTAGGATGATTCTTTTGAGTAATTATGGAGGAAGAATTTGATGTTGTCTGTTGATTTGAGTCTGTCTGAATATTTGCATCTTCATCTGATTCAGATTCTTCTTGTTCTGATCCTTGGACCTATTCAGCTTCAACTTCATCTACATCCTTTGTTGTTGATTCAATATTGTTCACCTCTCTTAATGGGATTCCTTCATCAACTTTTATGTCAATACAGTCAACCAATTTATGCAGCCCCTTATTATATCATATGTATCCTTTACTGTTTGTAGCATACCCTATGAAGATTCCTTCATCATCCCTATCATCATACTTGCCAAGGTTCTCATCATTATTCTTTATGTAACACTTACTCCCAAAGACTTTGAAGTGTTTGATTGAAGCATGTCTCCCATACCATAGTTCATAAGGTGTCTTGTCAGTGTGTGGTCTGAGGTGGGCTTTCTTAAGAACATGGACTGTTGTGTGTATTTCTTCTACCCAGTAGGTTTGACCAATGTTCTTCTCATTCATCATTTACTTGGACATTTTCTTCACTGTTCTGTTTTTCCTCTCAACTACTCCATTTTTTTGTGGAGTTCTTGGGATTGTGTATTCTCTCTTGATCCCATGTTTATCATAGAATTCCTGGAACTCACTTGACATAAATTCGCCCCCTCTATCTGATCTTACTGCCTTTAACCTCTTGCCTATTTGATTCTCAGTTAAAGCCTTAAATATTTTAAATTTCTAAAATGATTCAGGTTTTCCTTGAGAAAGGAAACCCAAGTAAGTCTAGAGTAATCATCAATGATCAGCATGAAGTAGTTTTCTTTCCCTGTGCCTTCCTGTCTTGATGGTCCACATAAATCCATATGAACTAGTTGGAGTGGTTTCTCTATTGAAGTAGAGCTCTTGGATTTGAATTGTGTCCTGGTTAGCTTTCCTACTGTTGGAGCCACCTTTTCCAAGTGGTTGAAATATAATTCTTAAAATCAAAGGTTGGTCTTCAGGCTGTCTTTTACTTCATGATCTTTACCCACTGAAAACTTCAGTATCCTGACATGCGAAATGGCGATGGTCGTTATAGTTCTAAATCACTGTCACTTAACCGTTAAGAAAGTTTGTCACTTTTATTACCTCATGCTATCGCTCTTCGGAAATTACAAGTCGCATGGTTTTCAAACTCTGATATGCGAAGTCGCGAAACGGTTCCAAAGTTACCCTGGTTAGTGTCAAGAGTAAATCCTTTAAACCTTGCTTAAACATTATCATTCTTTCGCCACTCGACGATCGCTACCTCCAAAAGCCACATCTTCGCGACCCTGACCCACGAAGTCGTTATTTCCTTGTTTAGACATGGGTCAACTAAAAGCTTGGGCAACGTCACGGGTAAAAGGCTAAAGCGCGCCATCATGATTTCGGGTATTTTGGAATCCAAGACTAGGAACAAAATTATCCGAGATGACGAAAGCTGAAAAGAGGTTTCAAGGGATGAAAGTAAAAAATTAAAGGACTTAACTGAATTAATTAATGCCTTAAAGGAACTTTAACATATGTAATCTATGGACGAGATTTTCAAATGTTTCCACATTTCTTTATTATCACAAATCTTTTAAACGTTTATGGCATTGATTTGAATCTTAATGAGTTAATGGAAAATAAGATCTTGTTTCATGCCCAAATCTTTCCATTAAACGACTTGATCGTTCTGTCAGCAAGGACTCATGCAAAGTTGAAAGATCAAAGCAAAAGATTTTCTTTCATTTTTTCAATTTTATTTCTATTTTGCACACAGAGATTTTTTCATCAGGATAACTTCTGTCTGTACTTACAATTCTTACTACAGGAAATCTGAGTGCAGAGTTCTCTATCATGGCTCCATGAAAAGATTTCAAGGTGGATGCCAAGATTTCAGGTCAGGGCTCAGATGTTGTTTCCGATACTTCACCCTGGAGTATTAATACTGTCAAAACCTGGACCTACATCTCCGACATTCTTCAGTCTGAATTAGTGAATTGTTCATATGATTCCAACGATAATGAGAAGGATGATTTGGCCACCAAATACAAAATCGTCATTCAAGTAGAGATGCACAAAATAGTGGCAAGGCCATGGCTCCTTCCCTATTATGATATGATCAGATGGGAACTAGACCATGTGGATATCCTAACCAGGACTATTATCAGCGAACAAAAGGTGACGATTGGGACTTGTAGGCCGGAACATTTGGAGGCAATGTATCAGTTGTCACCCACACCAAACTTCGTGTACAATGTCGATTTTCTGGAAGGTTTCAAGGGGAAGGAATGCGAGCAATATGGAAAAAACCTGTCTGATCTAATCAAGGATTGGGTTTCACACCCCGCAAAATTCAGGGCAGATTCTAATGGAATTTATTCAATCTCCTCCTTAGAGCCACCATTTAGGTATATAGAAATGATGGCCTGTAGGTTGTATGGGAGGGAGGACACCACACACTTTTTCCTCCCGTGGGTGCCTTTGATTCATACAGTCGCTGAAGGTTTTTCTTTCAAATGGGCCAAACTGTTGTTGGACAGTCTAACCAATCGAATTACCGAATATCAAGCACAGAAGGCGAGTGGGAAAGCAGCCTCATTTTTTATGTCTGCCTACGTCATGGACACTATTTGTTTCATGACGTCTTTCCCTCTAATGTGTTGGAGCTAGACTCCATCTAATGATGAGCCTATTCATGTCTATCATTCAAAAATTTGGGAGGATAAGGCCATAGAATTCATATACGATATTTTCAATTGGGTAATGGTATTGATGCATGTCTCCATCTTCGGTAAGCCACCTCCCAGGATTTCAGATAGCATCACAGCCAACATGAGTAGTGTGGTTGACTGGTATGTAGAAGCGGAGTTTTCATACATCAGGGTTTTTGGTGCCTCTATTCCCCCATATGCTCTACCACTATTCGTGCCAAATAAGCTGGTATGTCGCTAAATCACTAGGCAAACTGTGTTCGGTGGCATAAGCAAAGAGCTCAAAGGTTTTTCGAAGATGGGATGGTTTCCCTTCCCAATTCATTTTAATACATATTCTTTATTAGATTTTGGACACGCCAAAGCCGAGGCTATGGCCTTGGAGGAATTTAAATTGGTCAACATCGAGTTTAAGAAACATGACCCGCATAAGGTCGTGAGTAATCACTTGGTGAATTGTGGCCTGAAAAGATATGAACATGAGCATTCGCTTCATGATGACATCTTATGAGGTGCGAGATCCTATGCTGAGGTACTAAGTTGGATTCAAGCCCTGTTACCTGGGGATATGGCCGATTTCTTCAAATTTCAAGAACACTGATGGAGTTGCCTTCCCCCAGTTTTACAGGGTAAGAACCCACAGACTACAGATATACAGCAAATGGAAGCCAAGGAATCAAAAGATTCAGGTCCTGACTAGGAGGAAAATCAGGAAAAGGCAGAGGAAACTGGGAACCCGGAACAGGAAGCCAAGATCCCAAACCCATCAAGAAAGCCAGGCATGGTTGTTATCCCAGACAAACTATCCAAGGAAATCGACAGTCCCATCACTTTTATCACTCCCCTATAGTTCACAAAGGGGACCTTCGATGCGAGATGGATTTTTGGCAAAGAACTAACACCCATTACTGTAGAAGAGTTGCCTCCGAATGAATTTTTCTTTGATAAGAAGAGAAAGGTCATTGTGAAGCAAGAGATTTACCGAGAAGTGGAGACAGTAGCCAAAAAATTCAAAATCCTAGCTGATGGGAAGGCCATGAAAAAGGAGGAATTCGCCACTTAGATAGTAGGGACATTGGGGGTTTTTTCTACAGCCAACCAATATTTCGTCAGATCTCTAAAGGAAAAGTTAAAGTAGAAGAACCGCTTGATCAGTAAATTGGAGGCTAAGATAGATACAATAGAGGAAAATGCCAGAGATCAGGTGAACATAAGTCTAGAGCAGGCCAGAGCAACTGATCAAAAGGAAATCGAGCAGATCAGATCTGATCTTGAGTAAATACATCAATCGGCCTAGACCAACCAAGCACAGGTAAGCCAACAAGAAGCGTTGATAAGGAAGTTACAAGTACATTTGAATTCTTCCGAGAGCCGGGTTATAGATATCAGGATATTCCAATCCTAGGCCATTGAGATCCGAAAGAGAGTGTCAGTAGCTCATCAAGATTTACTTGCTAAAGTGGAAGCCATCCAAAATCATTTCCAGACCATTGACCAAGTGTTGGAAGACATTTCTTTGAGAGAAAGAGAAGCTGGGGCAGCTCGGGTCGCTTTCCAAGAAGCTGTTATAGCCACAATGAAAAAAGAAGTGGCTAGTAGTTCCAGACTTTCCATCCTAGAGAAAACCAGAGGGAATATCTTGCTGAAGGCGTGGGAGCATAATATATCCAAAAATAGAGAACGAGCTAAAGAAATGAGAAAATCTTGTGAAGAAACTTTCATCTTGATAAATGAAATTTTGTTGGATCTAGATAAGGAAAGCAGTGCTGGGACACTGGGCCAGATCAATATGGCCAAGCACCTGCTAGATATCAAGGAGAATGAGGAAAAGGAGCAGGTTGAAATATCACAAATAAGCCAAATTGATATTGTCCAAGTGGATAAATGGTTAATAAAACCAACTGTACAGTTATGTTCTATCATTGCTAAAGATCGATAAGTAGGAGAATGGTTGCCACAATTAGCGAAGGATTGTTACACTTTTGAGGCAAACAACCAAACAGAGCCTTCAAAGTTGATAGCCCAATTGATCGAAAAGTGTGTCAATTGAATTGGGTAGACGAAAGGGTAGGTGTCTGGCACCAAATGATAACAAGTATTGTTCTGTTCTATTTATGGAGAAAGAAGAGTAAAGAAAGGAAGGTGCTCTGCCCGCATGAAGGAGGATAAAGACAAAGAAGTGAAACTCTTAAATTTCCCATTTTGTAACTAAAAACTTCTAGAACGATTGAAATTCAGATGTTTAGAAGTTTGTATAAATATGCATTTTGAAGTGATACCCAGGGATTTTTCTTGGCCGATTGTAATAGAGACCTTTTCCTTTTATTAATAAAGAGAAATTAGAAGATTCTTGATTCCGTGAAGACTGAGTTATGAGTTTTGTTTTCTCTGTTATCTTATATTGAATTTCGTTTCATATGTATATCTCTGATGAATGCTTAGCTGCAATTTAGTGCAACTTCTATTGTGGTGACCAACTGTTTAGTCATCTAATCGTTTGTAGTTTTTCCTCTGTATCGACTATCAATAGGTACAAGACCTGTGAAATTTTTAGATCTCTATATTTTATTCTTCGTCAGAATTCTTCTTGTCTTTTTCTTCTTCTGTTTACAGGGTGAGATTCTCCCTTGATAAGAGCCTCACATTGTTGACATCTTAATGTTTTCTCACATTTCATACATGATTCTTTAAAAAATTAACTCAGTTACAAGAGAAGGCCTTTGGCTTATGTTTTACCTTTAACATCGGATTCAAAAGTTCTCTTTTATATGATCAAACATTGAAGTAGCATTTTAAACCTTGAACTTGCTTTTAAATTTTTGTTTTTCCATGATTGTGCCCATTGCAAGACAACCCAACATTGAACCTAACCTATCAGATCAAACCAGCATCACTTTGGACCTTTTTGACACCATACTTAAAACTGTCATCACCCGGGTAGAACTCAAACGTTCATGGGCAATAATTGAACGGGATATAAGCATCCAGGAAGGTTGGGAAGTGAGACAGAGACAAATTAAAAATCAACCTTAGCTTCCTTTCCTGAAGGTTGATCATTCCCCTTGTTATCTTTTACTCATTTTCAGATGCCTAGACCCTATACTTTCTATCCTTAAGTACAGACTCTGGAACAACACCTATTTTACTGCCTCAAGACTTTTGAGCTTGACTAAGTGGTAAAAGTTTAGATGTTCAAGTCTCCTTTGCCATAACCAAATCTCATCATGTTTTCTTAGATGACACTCTTCTCTATCTTCTTTCAACACATATACATTATTTTATGTCCTTATGCCTTCAGCCGCTACTTGTCATGAGTTTACAGACTTTATCTTGCAGTCCTTGGAAGTGAACACCACTTCACATCCTCTGTCACACATTTGACTTACATTGAGAAGATTATGTTTCAGCCCATCTACAAGCAGAACATCTTGAACTTTTCCTCTTCCATTACTTAAACTCACCATCCCTTTACCCTTGATTTTACCTGGAGCATCATTTCCAAAGGTTATGTTTCCTAATTTACTTTGACTTAGAGATAGAAACTTACCTTTGTCTCCCGTCATATGTTTGGAGCATCCACTATCTATATACCAAGGGTTATTTTGTCTTTGAGATGACAACACTAATCCACACTTGTGACTTTCTCTCTTCTTCCAAAACTTGACATTCTCAGTAGAGGGATTCAAATCTGGTTCATAGTTTTTTAAGCGACAGTCAACAACCTTATGCCCATAATTGTGACAGATGTGACATTCTGATTCATTGAATAAGGGATCATAATGATTGTTATGCTTAACCTGTGTCCTCTTCCCAACCATCAAGTGATTTGTAGTCTATGGTGGTTTGTTACTTGGCTGTCTCATTCTTTGTTGTGGCAGATATCTATACCTTGAATGTCTTGATTGCTCATATCTAAATTTTGAATAACATTTTACAACTTTGTGACCAAAATTAGAACATAAAAAACAATATCCATAGAAAAAGCCTTGGTACCTGGAAAATGGTTGTCTTCCTTGAGAAGGTCGATTTCTTCCATGCTGATGATTTCTTTGAGCAGAGAGTGTATTATCTCTCTAATCTATAGTTTCAGTTCTGGTACCTTTTTCTTTACTCCTCCTGGGAAGCCGATTATCTTCTTTTGTTTCTGCGGGTTTGTTGTTGGCATATGATGTATATTTGACAAACTTGATGGGTTCATTGTTACTTGGCTGAACACTGCTTGATCCCTCTTCATAACCCATACCTGTTTTTATCTTTGGGTTCCTTTGCTAATTTAGAATGGTGGCCAATCCTTCTGAGGCTTTGATACTTGATAGATTTTGATGATACAAGGCTTGAAACTTCTCCAACTCTTTCCTAGTTTTCACTACTTTCTCTAGAGCTTCACATCTTGCCTTCTTTTTTGATAACCATTGTTTCATAATGTCTTCGATTTTCTTTGCCTCTTCTAATTACACTTTTAGTAGGGAAAAGTCTTCATCAGTTTCTTTACTGCCTTTCTTGAACTGTATCAACAATTGTTTTTTCTTTCTCATCTTAATTCTGAGTCTGTCAAGCTCTTCTAGTGCACTGATCAGTTCTCCTTCTAGGTCAACCACAACTTCTTCTTCATTAGAATCATTTCATGTTATTTTATTATCATAATCCTCTTTGTCCATAAGCATGAAGTCATTTATTTTATCTTCACAGGAAGAGTCATTATCGGTGTCTTATGAGGAGTCATCATTGTTTACACATAAAATTTTCTTTTTATCAAATCTTTTGGATTTGTGCTTCTCTTCACCTTCAGAGTTATGTTCCTTCTTCTTGTGTGGACACTTATTTGAGAAATGACCTATCTTACCACATTTGAAACATTTGAAGGGAAGCTTACCTTTGTATTTTCCTGATCCCTTCTTCAATCTTCTCACAAATTTTGATTCAATTTCATTAGGCTCAGAATCCTCATTCTTGTCTACTTTAAATGATGCTTCTCTAGAGGTGGGTTTATCTTTAACTATTCTCATTTCACATGTAGTCAAAATTCCTAGAAGTTTATCAAATGCCAAGGCTTTTATATCATTAATTTCTTCTATAGCAGAGACCTTCGGGTTGAACCTATCTGGTAGAGATCTCAAAATTTTCTGAACTAAGGAGGGTTCCTCAATGTTTTCACCAAGTGATTTCATTGCATTTACCAGTTCTTCAACTCTTCGAAAGTACTTTCCAACAATTTCATCCTCTTTAATCTTCATTTGTTCAAACTATAATCTGTAGGTTTGAAACTTGGTGTCCTTTACCTTCTCATTACCTTCATAACTGCTAATGAGTTTGTCCCACATTTTGTTGGCAGTTTCTAAGTGCATAACTTTTACAAATTCTGCCTCTGCAAGCCCTCTCAGGATAGCATTCATAGCCTTAGTGTTGAAGATGAATTCTATCTTGTCATCCTTATTATCTAGTACAACTGGCTTTACATAACCAGTCTCTACCACATCCCAGACATCTGCACCTAAAGCCATTATGTAGGTTCTCATTCTAACTTTCCAGAAGGAAAAGTTTGTTCCATTGAACAGAGGGGTCTTATTGGTTGAATTTCCTTCATGGCTTGACATGTTTAAACTCTAGGATATACCCTTAGATCAAAGGGGCCAGCTCAGATATCAATTGTTGGACAACTGAGAGGGGGGGGGGGTGAATCGGTTGCTACTATGCTTAAAAAATTATATCCATTTTTAAGTTCATTACAGAACTTCTCAATGATGATCACAATAAATAAGCAGTAGAGTATTCAACATCAATCACACACATATATAGTACAAAGACAGATATTCCTGAGGAAACCCATAAAGGGTGAAAACCTCTTATTCTTTATATGATAATTATTTTCCATACATTATCAATCTTATGAGCACTAACTCATAATGAGGCTACAACCTCTATTTTGCGAGCTACTACTTGCTAAGAGCACCAACTCTCTAATTTCTGTAGCACCAACTCCCTCACTTTTCCATCACCAACTGGATGGAAGCACCAACTTCTAGCTACACATGCACTGACCTGTCTATCAGAGAACACTTGTTCTCCCTTGCACCACCCTACCACCCTGATTTCTTTGGCTTCAACCAGATGGAAGCTACAACTCCCCTATGTTCAAGCGCCCACTTGAACCTTTGAGGACAATAGTCCTCCCTAGCACCTCCCTTCCACCCTAAAATATAAATATTTGTTACTGAAACTTATTACAGTGATATAATGTTCATCAATGGCTTACCAGTCTCATCATTGTTCTACTACACTGCTCTGCTCTGCCTGCATTAGTGTCATCCTGCACACATTCCTTGCGATTTATGTTCTTCTACCTTTTATGCTCTATGCGCCATGTCCCTTCTATGCACCATTCCTCTTCTGTACATTTTAGCTGCTGCACCCTGCCTCCTTCTATACGCATGAATCACTCTCAACAGCCGCACACATCTCTTCTATGTTCTACATTTTTATAGTCTCTGTGCACCTTGTGCATGCTGCATGCGCTATATTTTAACAACTCCACCGATCTTCACTTCGGGATGTGCATGTCGATCTCACGCTAAGTCCTCTTCCAGTTCATCCTCTCAAGGATTCATTCTCACTACCAGTTACCTCGAGACTCTGGTAGAAACCATTAGTGGTTTCTGGCAATTCCCCAGAGATCCTCCGGGTGCCCATCTACTTGGTGCCTTTTCCCTCTCTGTGTAAAAACTATACAGTGGGGGCTAGCTCTTTTGGCTAATCCCCTTCCTTTTAGGTGACCTTTGTCGATGACCAAATGCCAATACATACGGCACTTTTGCGACTCATGTTTCAGGGATCTGGAGATGAGGCATCTCGACTCTCCAAGTTGCGATCTCTAAAATGGAGCTTAGCTGCATGCTATCTCCTCCCTTAAAACTTCGACAATGTGACCTTGACTGTGACCACAAGCCTAATCAAAAAGGCATTTCATGATTTTGCATTTCGGGTTTTCTCTCATGAGTCTCCTTGACTCCTCATATTGCGAACCCCGAAATGGAGCCTAGTTATGCTAGCTCCTTTCTTCACGTGCCCACGACGATGACCAAGTGCTTATCCATAAAGGGCTTTCACAAATCGCAATTCGAGAATCCTAAGTTGAGGCATATCGACTCTCCCATGTTTCAATCCCTGAAACTCCAAAAATGGAGCCAGATCAATGGTTCATGCTTTCTCTTGATCAACGACTCAGATTGAATTGTTGTTTTGTGTTTCACGATTTCGACAATATTGTGGTGTGACTTCACTCCATATCACGATCTCCAAAAAGGAGCTTAGCTCCACTAGCTCTTTCCCCTCACGTGACCACTGATGGTGACCATACTCTACGCCAAAAGGTGCTTCACGATTTCTCATTTCAGCATTCTTGCCATTAGTGTCTTTGACTCCTCTATCTCCCGGTATCCAAAACTCCGAAATGGAGTCAAATCAATGGTTCACGTTCAGTGGTGATCGGACGACTATCCACAGGCCCCAGAGCTTTAGCTTTTAGGAATTTGGGGGAGTATTGATGCTAAAAGTCCTGAAGTGACAACATTCTTGAGTCACTCAATGATGTGTCATAAGCTGAGTGGTTGCCATGTGTCACTCAAAATTGTGATTTCAAGTGGCCTGAAAAGCCGAATCAATCTGATACTTGTCCTTATATGCTCATGCCACATGTCCTTGCTGACGTAAGTTGCCACCTGTCCTCGCTGACGTGGTCTTTCATGATCTACCTTTTAGATCTGACGACCCAGATTAGATCTTGATCCAATGGCTCAAATTATATCATGATTTCGCGTTTCGCGAGTTGGAAGGATAGAGCACCTCGTGCCTTTGACCTTTCAGTCAACGAAATTCCAATCACTTGCCATGTGTCCTCTGGATTCAACAGCCAGGATCATTTCGAAAATTCACGAGCCTTTGTCGTTCCTGATCAATGGTCCAGATCAATCCTCAATCCAATGGCCCAGATCATTTTGGGATATCACATATCGCGAGTTCAATAGGTTAGATCACTCCTTCCTTTGACCTCTCAGTCAGCGAAATGTTGATCTGTAACCACATGTCCCTCTCGAAGATGAACGGTCCTCCTGCTTTCGGTATTTTGTAAGCCTGCTTCTACTTGCACTATAAAAAATGTGCAAGTTCTCCTAGATCCAATGACGTTTGGACCCCATGCTCAGATCTAATGCCTGAGATGTATTCTCGTCTAATGCGCACTACTCCTCTCTGAATTCAGATATGATGGTCATCGGGGATTCTGAATGAGATCCAACATTCACTATTGATCTTCACAGTTGATCTTGCCATTTCCATGCCACCATTGCTCTGTTGGTTGTTTTGATATTTTCCATCAATGACAAACATGCATACTCTGCTTCTGTCTGAAACCATGCCAACATATCAGTGAAGTTTTACTCGGGAGCCAGAATTTGCACAACAATTGGAGCGTCAGGTCTTCAACTTCAAGATCCGATATGGTTACAATCTTCGGAGCATAAGCATTAGTTTCTATGGGTTTCATGTCTATGGTCTCGAACAGACCAATCAATACAAAAGTGTTGGATTGATAAATTTGATGCCTCAAGGGAGGCGACAAAGGATTCAGTCCTTCTTTTTCAGGTGGAAGACCTTGAATTCTCATCGATTGATGAGGTGGTTGATCAACCACTTTGAGTTTTTATCTTTGGGGGCTACCTATACACCTTCCTACGTAAATTATGATCGTGGAACATGCCACTAGAAAATCCCTATAAACAACAATAGTAAAAAACAACCTTTCCAATATACCGACTTAGGTGGATTAGGTCCTTAGATCACAATAGTAAAAAATTAAGGAAAGAACCTTCCAGATGAAGGAACAGGTTGATTAAGTCCCATGAACCAATGAACGAATGAGTGAGAAGAATTTACCCCAACCTATACTAAGAAGACTTATCCAGTGCAAGTACCCATGCTTCGTGGGGAACCCTCCAATAGTACTGAAAAGTGTGATACGAAGTCCACCCCATGTACCACGAGAAACCCCTCATAGTCACCTCCGATATCCCTAGGAAAAGAAACTAAGGTCATCAAATCACAATCAGTGTTTGGGGGATATAGTCAAAATTTGGGATCGAACGTATGGGAAGGGTATTTAAGCCTGAATCCTTGAAATCACTGCCTCTCGTGGAGGTAAGGGCACTGACGAAACCCCCGATATATAATCTCTCCACTACGCTCAGTTAAGCTTAAGAGGGATTTCCTCATCGACTCTCCTTTACACAACCTCGTGTTTGACTCATGTGTTAGAAGAGCTTCCCGACTATACTTATACGAAATTGGGTTTTGAATTCCCTATCTCAGACTCCTAAGTTTTTTTTTTGGCATTGGAGAAATTAACTCTCCAACCTAAACCAAGGCCCTAGCCTAAAATTAGTTTGTTTACCTTAGTAAAATGAAATTGTCTAATTGATTTTAGTTAGCATTCATTTTATAGGTTTTTATTTACTTGAAGAGGGTGATGAGTGAAATTGAATGGTGTTTCAACAAAATCAATAGAAACAACACTTAAGAACTCATATGAAAAATGTAGTTCTTCATTGAAAATATGAGTGTGAATAACTCTTTAGAATTAAAGAAGCAAACTCTTTCTTTTTGATATGCAAAGAATGCAAATTTTTCTTTTAGATGCAATGCACTTACTAATGCAACTTTCAAATGCAAGACAACTAACAAGATTTTGGGATTCTTTTCATCGAATCTATAGAAACAAAATATTTTTTTTTTTAGAAAGTACAATGGTGGATTCAAGTAGAAAACATAAATAAAATGAACTTTTCTTTTTCAGATATCAATGCAAAGGGTAAGGGAGAAAGTTCACAAGCACACACTCTTACAATTTTGTTTTACACAAATCAAGAAAACAAGAAAGAAAAGGGAAACAAACACCATACACAGATGACTGGACACCCTATAAAAAGCTGCAAGGAGATAAAACAAAGTGTAACATACACCCAAAAAATCTTTCTAAAACCTTAAAACCATTAAAATCCAAAAACAACCCTAATTAAACAAGAAAGTCGAAAAATATTTTTGGACTTTTCTTATAATCTTGAGAACAAAATAAACTAATTATGAAACCAAACGACAACTCTAAAGACTTAGCAGGACCAAGGAAGATCCTACAGTGTCACAACCCCAACCTCAAGTGGTCTGGAAAGAGTGAAAAAATCTAATTCAGAACATGTACATGACTATCTAAACGACAAGTGGCATATGTAGCGACTCTTTTGAAGTAAAGTCGCGTATGTACATGAATGTACCAAAGGAAAAGTGTGTAAAACCTATAAATACCTCTCTAACCTAAGAGAGAAAGGTCTAGAAGAATCAAGAAGGATTGTATAAATTTAGAGAATGTTATATATAGGTTTAAAACATAGAAAAAGATTTAAAGAAATGCAAACATAATCACCCCTAATGACTCAAAAAGGGAGAATCCCCAACGGAGTCACCATTCATGTTACAAAAAACTAATTCCTATGGCTTTGGGTCAGGGTCACAACATAGAGGTGCCCTAAAAGACCAGTCTTAGACTCTAAAAAGGGAGTTAATTAAAAGTAATTATTTTGCAATAACTAACTTCCAAAGGATAACAAAGATAACATACCCAGATTCCAACGTTTGAAGTCGATCCCGCTCAATAACTTTCACTCTAGAACTCTTGCACAATGATCCTCTGAAAATTCCTGCAAATAAAGAGACAAACAACTTGCAAATAGGTAGTTATCTGTTAACCAACTAGACATGATCATTTCAATTTTTATAATGGATTTAAAACAAGATATAAATAATCTGATTAAATGCACATGAATCAATAAATAGCATTGGACGAGATATCTTTTATTAATAACAACATAGAAGTTGGGTACAACCTGTAACTGTTGTCGCACGGTCTCGAAGCTAGGATCCAAGTTCTTCCACCCAAGGCTAGAGATGAAAAGTAAAACCTTCAAATCTTTGTGTTCCAATAGGTCCAAGGAAGGAAAATGATTTCTTTCTGACAAGATAGGGAGAACACAAATCTAAAAGCAAGGGTTTTCAGAGGGGAAGGACAATCTCATAAGCAAGGGGAAAAAGGGACTTGTAGGGCTATAATGAAAATGATAGCATAAGGATACATTTCTCTATTCTGTTTTTCCTCCACCCCAAGGCTCTAATTTATACTCTTTTTTTTATAGTTTGAGTAGTTATGGACATGCTACAAGAGGTCAGGAACCTAGGGAACCTGTCAACTACACCCGAAATGTTGGGTTTTATTATTTTTTTGAGCCAATTTAACATGTACGCGGGTTGCTAACTAGCAAGGCACATATGTACATGAGTTGCTTTAAGAAAAGTCATGTACATCAAGAAAGATAGGGCTTTTAAAGTATTTTTTGGGAGGAAAAGGGGGATTTTGGTCCTAAAAGTAGGGAAAGGGATGTAACTGAGGCAAATGAGTCATCATGAGCATATGTGGTGTCAAATGATGCTACAAAACTAGAGCATACCCATACTTCGTTCTAGGCTACCGACAAGTCACACTCCTACTCTAGTGCAACTCTTTTATACTTATACAACTGTTTAACACTTAGACGTTTATAAGTATACATCCATGAACATGAGAAACCAAGAGAAGAACTACAGAACAAGCAACGACATACATAGAAATAGTACGGGTGACACAAACCTTGCATAACACCCAACTAAGTCTTTGTTATTGTGAAACAATTAAAATATGAGCACCACTGGCTCAGTTTACAACTTCGGCAGAGTCACACGACTCGCCTCACCTCACCAAGACACTCAGACACAGATTCATCACCAAGACTCTCTGTCACAACCATCTTTGCAACCTCCTATGGTGCGCCTCAGATGTGCCCTCAACCACAAACTTGTTGTCCCTTCATTACCGCAGACTTCACCAAGTTAACACATACCTGTGATTTTGTCTCCTAGCATGCCTCCTCAGAATTGCGACAATACTTCCCCCAAACTCAACAAAAAAGAAGGTCGCCCCAACTCTATCCACTAAGTCACCTCAAGGAAGCACAAGTCCTCCCATGCGGAGTGACTTAGCTCCTTGAGGGAGCTTGCACCTCTTCATCTAATCCTGCCTTAGAACTATAGAGCTCCTTCCTTGGTTGTGCGCACTTGTACTCTTATAGGGACTCCAAAGGTCACCACCATGAATCGTTGCGTCTTTTGAGGGTGTCGTGCCCCTTTGCGAACTCATGTGTCCAAATGAATCGTCACACCCTTTTGTGGACCATGTCGCCCAAACTAATCGTCGTGCCCCTTCGCGGACCCAATCGCCCAAACAAACCCATACACTCGTCAACCATCGTACCCATTGGGACTGATGCACTCAACCTTGGTTCACCCCTCATGTCGGTGCACCCCAATATCTTGGTCGCTTCATACTTGGACAATCCCCTTGATGTGATCACCTGCCCAAGGCGATCACTTGCCCAACTTTGGTGTTGGAGCAACCCCAAGCTCCATCTCCTTGCTCCATCTCCTTGAGGACTTGGGCAAGGATCTCTGCACCCACCTAGCCTGATCTGGATAGATTTCCACACATGGAAAGTACTTTTTACTTTTCTTGCCATGTCAAGTTGAAATTGGTGACAAAGTGGTGAAAGGGTGAACTTATATGTTTTGAGTTTTATTTTCTCATGCATTTTTTTAATGCTTTGTGAGAAAAGGGTCTCATACATTCTTTTATTCTTTTATGAGATGGTCATTCATTTGATTATGCTTGGTGACCTTTTGAAAAAAATCATACATTATTATTTCACTTTTGATGTAAAATGATTAATACTTGTGAGGGAAATTAGACTCACATATTTATCATTAAATTATAATTTTGGAAATTGGTTTTTATGTGAGAAACCACCTCACACCAATTTGCCATTATTCTCAATTATAGGTTGAGAGAATCAAGAAAATGGATGAAGAGTCTTTGGGTGTTTTTGAGACTTTTACCATTATGTGCTTGAAGGTAGTTTGAGATCCTGCATTCATGGATCTTGTCTTACCTCTTTTGTAATTAGATCCTATTATTGTGGATCTAGGAATTAATGCTCTTTTTTAAGAGAGAGTGAGGCAAAACTATATAATGCCTTATGTGAGCCCTATGTAAAGGGGGGAGAGTAATGGAGAATTAATGAGTGGAGTTAGAGAGCCATAGTGCTACTACTCCTAAGCTTTGAGAGACTTATTCATGTAAGGAATTATCCTTCTTGATGTATGGAGAAATATGAATGTGAGTAGTCTTCTTGAATCCTCACTGAAGGAGAAGACATCTCTTATGTAATCACTTATGCGAAGGTCCCAACATCTTTTGAAGAAGGAATGAAAGTGATATGTATTCCAATTGAAGTGGGTCTGGAGACATAGCCCGGGAGGAGTGAAATCTGTTAACAAGATTAGTTGTCTCTCTCTTGTCTTTTCATGTGCTTTATTCCATTTGAGTTCATGTATGTTGTGTATTTTTGTTTTAAAAGCATGGTTAATCATGGATTCATATGCCCTTTAATCCTTATGAAAATAACTCATCAGAAAATGATTCTCGATTGAAAACTTATGTAGAGTAAGTACTCGCCCATTTTCAGATCATAGTTGAAGACCTTACAATCTCTTTTTAATGAAATGGAGTCATGTGATTAGTGGCAAGTGGAGCTCAATGAATTATCATCTATTTTGAATTAAATGGAATTGCCTTTCATATAAATAGAATAGACTAAACTACTGATGTGGAGTTGTGGTACATAATATGTGGTTGATAGCTAAACCAATCAAAGTAACTCTTCCGCGGAGGACAAAATTGCCACACACTTCTAACTTCCTATTTCATTACTCACTAAAATTCTTATTGGTTTTTAATTCAATTTAATCCAATATTAAACAACAATAAACCAAGGTAGTATGTTTCGGTTTATAATTAATCAACTATTATTGCATTCCCATGTCATTGCATTCTAGTTTTGTTAAAGTAAATCGAATATTTACTTTTGTCACATCAAAAGAAAATAAATTGTCTTTATGTCTGTAAATCACATGCGAGTGGCTTTGCATTATCGTCCTCTAGGAGAAAAAAAAAACCATAATGCATAATTTAGGTGGCAAAGGGTACATCAAAAGAAAAGAATGGAGTACAACCAAAAGAAAATGCGACATGGAATCGTCTACACTAAATGCATGATATGGGGCCTGTCAGTGGCTAAACCAATCAGTAAATGGAGGTACCAATGAAGAAACTGCCAACACTAAAACACTGCCCGATTTTTAATTCAATATACCTAATAATAAAATAAACAATAATATACAAGGGAACTATGTTTCGGTCATTATATAAGCAATGTAAATGAATATGATTTCATTCCATTGCAGTTTTTTTTACCCCCATTGGCAATAATTGAGAAATGGAGACACACATCATGTAGATCCTAGTGGAAACAGAGACACACAACGTGCCAGAGCCTAGTGGTAACTTGGAAACAATTTACCAGGTGAAAATATTATAAGGTAATTGACTGCGCTTTCTTCCTTTTTATTCTGCATTCGATGGCATCTTCCTCCAAATCGGCCTTTGCCTCCGTCTCCACCTCTATGTTGGATGGAAAAAACCGCTACCAATATGACATGTTCATCAACCACAGAGGCCCTGATGTTAAGAAAACCTTTGCCAACCATATTTACCACAACCTAACTGAACGCGGAGTGAAAGTCTTCCTGGACAAGGAAGAATTGCAGAAGGGAGACTCTAATTGGTGTCATATAAAAGATGTTATTCGAGTCGCCTCCGTCCACATAGCTCTCTTCTCTCCCACTTATGCCCACTCAAATTGGTGTCTCTCCAAAATGGAAGAAGGCTCTCCATGATGTTGCAGATTCAAACGGTTTCTAGCTGGAGGCCTATAATGAGTGAGACCTCTAACTCTCCCTGTTCGTCCATTTTCGTTTTTCTATTTTGTTGGATTCATAGGTATATCATACTTTATATATACTTTTATTTATTTACAAGCTAGAAGGCCTCAATCGAGAACAATCTAGAGAACTCTTCTGCTCCCATGCAATCTGAAAACCTCATCCTATTGCAGAATTTGAACAAGTGCTCAATGAGATTTTGGATGCCTACAATGGTTTTCCATTATCTCTTAAAGTCATCGGGTCACTTCTTTATGTCATTCTCAAATGTTACAAAAAAACTAGCATTCCCAAACTAGTTTTCTTTAAAAGAAGAGCCACTGGACACAGGAAATTGAAAATCATCAAATTATAGGTTCCTGGAAAGCATAAATTATACATACCAAATATGTAATTTGATTAAGTAGATATATAGAGCATGGGGGATGTCAGGATAGAGAATGGGGGATGTCGGGCTGACACGCTAAAAATTGGGCTTATGTTGTTTCGTGCACTACAAAGAGAACCCAGAGTTTCATGACATACAAATTGACAATCAGACTTGTGGACTATTTGAGATTTAAGGGCCAACGTCTGTAACATAAGGTCGTGGACAAAATCATAAAAAAACTAGCAATACCGAATTAGTTTTCTTTAAAACAAGGGCTCCTGAACAGAAGAAATTGAAATATATGAAATTATAGGTTCGTGGACAGGAGAAATTATACATATCAAATATGTAATTTGATTAAGTAGATATATAGAGCATGCACGAAAGCTTCATTCCGGGTTGTCGAGGTGGTGGGATGAAAATTGGGCTTTTGTTGTTCCGTTCCCTACAAATAGCACTGAGAGTTCTGCGATATACAAATTGACAAGCGGTCTTGTGGACTATTTGAATTTTTGGATCGCGGTTTCTCGGGATGGCGGGTTGAAAATTGGGCTTTTGTTGTTCTGTGGCCTACAAAAATCAAATATGTGATTTGTTTAAGTAGATATATAGAGCATGCACGGAAGCTTCATTCTGGGTTGTTGGGGTGGTGGGCTGAAAATTGGGCTTCTGTTGCTCCATGCCTTACAAATAGCACCGAGAGTTTCGCAATATACAAATTGACAAGCCGTCTTGCAGACTATTTGAATTTTTGGATCGCGGGTTCTCGGGCTGAAAATTGGGCTTTTGTTGTTCCATGGCCTACAAATAGCACCCACATAAGTATGGGGTGATAGATTTCAATTTCTTTTGTGCAAGAGCCACTCTTTTAAACAAAACTAATTCGAGAATGCTATTTTTTTCATACTTTTATCCACCAGCCTATGTAACAAACGTCAGTGGGTGATTTTATAGAGCATGCACGGAGCCCTCATTCTATACTTGCATGGAGCCATGATTCCATACTTAGGCAGTTTTTGGATAGCGGGTTGTGGAGCTGGCGGGCTGAAAATTGGGCGTCTGTTGTTCCATGGCCTACAAAGAACACCCACAGTTCTGTGATATACAAATTGACAAGCGGACTTGTAGACTATTTTAATTTTAAGGGCCTTTATGCCAAACAATATGAAGGACAGGTGGTAAAGATGTAAGAAATGACATACTCTCTATACGTTTGAGTACAAAAAAAGTAGTCAACACAATTTTATGACATTTATATAAAAAATAATGAAATGTGTTACATATTCTTGGAAATTTAAAGAAACATATATATGTGTGTGTGTGTGTGTGTGTGTGTGTGTGTGTGTGTGTGTGTGTGTGTGTGTGTGTGTGTGTGAAATATGATATCTCAAATTTGAGTGAGTGATTTATGTCATAATTTATTTTGAAAATGACCAGGCTGAAGAAAATATGCATAAGAAAAAAAAAGAATTGAGATAAAATAAACATAATGACTTCACATTCAGCATAGCTGAAGATAAAAATCTAGGAACACATAAATATATAAGGAGACAAAAGAATATTTTTATTTGGAATATATGAAAAAAATAATAGTTTGTTACATATCCTTAGAAATGTAAATGTGTTTGTCATATAGACTGGGATTGGGGCTCCCGTGGACCATAACAAAAATATGTACAAGAAATAGGACTATGGAAAGAAGAAGTTGGACATGGTATAATGTAATACCTGAAAAGTAGAAATTAGAAGATCAGTTTTTGGGTATAGATTTCTACTCAGAAAAGGTGGAATAACTGGATTGATAAAGAAAGGACTATCAATATACACTTACGGGGATGGTATGTGTAAGTAATTTTGGTGTTTGCTTGGTCATGCCTTTCCCTATTGGTTTTTGTTGAAGGCCCGCTTGAATAACTGGATTGATAAACATAGGATTTATGCATTTCCCTATTGGATTTCGTCGGCAACCCACTTCAAGTTCTCTTCAATATAGCTTCTCAAGGGCACGACGTTGATGTCATTGTGGATTTTAATGCTGAAAATTTCATTTTCTAATTCACTTAGATTAATTGAAAGTTTACACAGAGCTTCATGAATGTCTCAATTCTGTACTGAATACCAGACTAGCCAGTTGTCCACCTCTTCTTCTTGATATTCAAGAATCCTGTAAAATTTTTCTAAAGATAAGGCCTTCAAATTATCAACTTGTTTATCGAAATCTTGCTTGGTTAACGCCGATGAGTTGAGGATTAAGCTGGGGTCCTGGAAGCCGTTTGTCTTTCCTGCTAAGTCTATTTTGGTGAGCTTTGTGAATAATGTTTCTTTCTTTGATATTTCTTACTCACATGATTGGATGATGAGATACATGTTCTTCACTTTCTCTTTCCGTCATTCTTCTAATTAAGTGTGTCATTTTTTGGATGGGAGATCATGTTGTCTTCTTCTCATCTCTGGCATGTTGTTGACATGAAGGGAAAAAGGGATGACCATGTGCACATATAAAGTTTCTTCATTTTTAAAATCCATCTGCAGAAGTAGGAGCACGTTATGTGCCCTGCTCCCTAGGGAATCCATATTCTGTGATGTTTCCCAGGCCTTAGTAATCAGTTCCATTATTTTGTTGATATTTTTATCCACATATCCTCTACAGGATGCGAGGAAGCTGGAGGATCCTTTTAGATTTGTTGTAGGGGCACACGTAGTCGCAGGCATGGCTATTTCCAAAGAACTGCCAAGCAATGGCATAGGAAACAAAGCTTCCTCTAATTCCTTAATCCAGTTCTTTAGTCTGGCATTTTTGGCTTCAATAACTCCAACAGAATCATGAAGAGCATCTCTGGTTGCCATGTGAAGTTGAGAGATTTTGGATGTCTGCATATTAGCAAGATCAAGTTCTGAACGATGTTTTATTTTCTTATCTTTTACATCTCTTTTTTCAATGATTAATTTTTTTGATTCGGTTTCAAAAACAACACTCTGGAATACGAAGGATTCATATTCGTAAAAAAATTCAGTATCAACCATGTCCATTGAGAAGGCATGCTAAAATGCGTCTCCAGGCTGATCAAAGTTGCAGAATATGCTTTCCAGATCAGCGTCAAGATCCATGTTTTCACTGTAAATTTCGAGCTGCTACGCCTCCCCTACAATTCTTTTTCCCTTCTTCTGCATGGGAATCTCGTGAGGAAGATGTTCACTGTATCTCTACAAAACTGGTGTGGAGCTACTGCCAGTAGTTTATGAAAATGTTGGTTTGCTCCAGATGTTGCTTTAAATGAAGAAACGGAGGGGACAATATAAGCCCCCGAAAACATTGCTTCAATGCGTGCGAATGGAAAATCTCCTCATTAATGACAATATCTATGTGTGTTGTATGGTGACTTGTTAGAAGTAAAGATTAATTATTGCATACTTAGAAGTGTGAAGTTGGCAATTACAACAAAGAAAATTTAAGGATTGGAGGTTTTGTGAACGAACCAAGATGACGGCGTGCGAATGACATTCCATGGTATTTGAAATTAAGATTGGGAAGATATTGGAGGTTTCGTGAAGGAAGCAAGCTGGTGGTGTGCGAATGACATTCCATGGAATTTGATATTAAGACTAGGAAGGGATAAGAAAATCCTTAGTAAAAATTGCATTAATGGCATAACTTCTTGAGCCTTGCACACATCAATGACAGCTTAGATGGTGCCTGCATGATGACCTGTTACCATTAAATATTTAGAAAGAAGACACACACACACACACACACACACACATATAAAAACTATTTCTTATTATGCACACGTGTGAAGGTGATGGGCATGGGGAAGAGCAAGCAAGTAAGGAATGGCCAAGTCTAAAAGTGCATGGTGAAACTGTTGAGTGTCCAATGTTGAAACTACATGAGTCAGAATTTTTCAGCTAAGCAAACCAAAGGGCTCAGTTTGACTCCCAGTGCATATTTTATAATTCATGTGCAACACCAACTTTGTGGTTACTAGATCAATATGTGTAGAAACGAGGAAAAACTAAAAATGTACCTTCATAAAGTATGGACATGAGATTTTATAGAGCATGTATGGATATGGCATTCCATACTTGGCCACTTTCGAGATCGCAGGTTCTCAGGTGGGCGGGCTCAAAAAAAGGCCTCTATTGTTCGGTGTTCTACAAATAGCACACATAGTTCCGTGATATATAAATTGACAAGCGGACTTGTGGGGTGGCTGATATTTTATTGACCATCCACAATTTCTGGATCGCGGGTTCTCGGACAGGCAGGGTAAAAAACGGGCCTCTATTATTCGATGCCATACAAATAGCTTATGATAATAAATTGACAAGCGGATTTGCGGGCTGACCAACTCAACATTCTACTCCAGGGCTAGCGGGCTCCCAGAAACGAGCAATACATACCAAATATGCACAGATCCCTTATTCCATACTTATCCACTTATTTGGATCGTGAACTTGCAGGCTATACATTGGGCCGATTTCCACCATATAGAAATTGGGTTCTCAGGATGGCAGGCTCAAAATTTCCTAAGCAAAGAAAAGGGCTCCGTCCAACTCCCGGTGCATATTTCATAATTCATGTGCAACACCAACTTTGTGGTTACCAGACCAGTGTGTGTAGAAATGAGGAAAAACTAAATATGTACCTTTATAAAGTATGGAAATGAGATTTTATAGACCATGTACCATTATCACATTCCATACTTGCGGGTTCTCGGGTGGGAGGGGTAAAAAAATAGGCCTCTATTGTTCCGTGTTCTACAAATAGCACATACAGTTTCACGATATACAAATTGACAAGCGGACTTGCGGGGTGGATGAGATTTTATAGACCATGTATGATTTCTGGATCACGGGTTCTCAGGCTGGCGGGGTTAAAAACGAGCCTCTTTTGTTCGGTGCCTTACAAATAGCTTATGATAATAATTTGACAAGCGGATTTGCGGGCTGGCTGACTCAATATTTGTCAATTGACAAGCGGATTTACGAGCTAGTCGGTTGAACATTTTACTTCTAGTGATTTCCGCGATGTACAAATTGACATACTCCAGGGATGGTGGACTCCCAGAAATTATCACTACATACCAAATATGCACAAATCCCTTATTCCATATTTATCCACTTATTTGGATCGCACAGTTGCGGGCTATACATTGTGTCTCTAATGTTCCGTGTCCTACAAATAACACTCATAGTTGGACGATATACAAATTGACAAGTGGACTTGCGAGCTGGCTGGATCAACATTGCATTTTTGTTTGATGGAAGACGTGCAGGGTAGCGGCCTCTAGGCGCAAAAAAAAAAAAAAAAAAACATAGTTGCAAACAAGTTTGACAAATACAGAGAAAGTAAACAAAAAACTGTTTACTTTGGAACACGAGTAGAAAAAGAATGCACCTTTTCATGGATTCGTCTACATCTCTGGGTAGGAGTTCTTTGTGTCGTCTAGTTTTCCTGTCTGTTTCTATAAACAAAAGTACAAAACAAAAGGAATATGAACATAAGTTCATATGTTAAGAAAAAGACAACTACTATGTACATATACAAAAAAAA
Organism: Picea engelmannii; assembly: GCA_009831015.1. Lineage (NCBI taxonomy): Eukaryota > Viridiplantae > Streptophyta > Pinopsida > Pinales > Pinaceae > Picea > Picea engelmannii. Next base: position 191,438 of record ML779575.1, on the reverse strand, counting down.
AATAGAATAAGATGAATAGAGTCAGAAATAGTTTTTGGGAGGATGTCCCTTTTTTTTTTTTTGCACAATATATATTTTATAATTCGATTAGAACACTGTCTGTATGCTTACCAAAACGATATGTGTAGAAATCAAGGGAAACCAAGAAGCTGGATAAATATTTATTTATTTTTTTGAATTTTTTTTGCAACAAGCTATACAGATATGCTTTGAAACATAGAAATATGAGTTTGCAATATGTTTGATGTATATGTCATATTTCAAGTGCAATACCAATTGTATCATGATCAGACCAATATGTGTCTAAGAAAAACATATTGTATTGAGGAATGAGCACATTGGACCAAACATGGTTAATAAGTGCATTTTGCAGATGACCTATGTTGTTCAAAAGAAAGCGAAGATTGTATTTGCACATGTAGTTTTCCAATTCTTTTGTTTTGCCAGTATTTTGTAGCATGCCAATATTGAAGTATCCTACAAGTACAATGGGTCCATTTAGATGGAAATGTCCCAATGCATTGGAAATAACATGAACTATGTTGGAGAATGCTGCATGGGGAGCAACATACAGATTCAGTATTGCAACTTCTGTTTCATGGGAATTTTTTTTTGCAAGCACCAGTTCAACATTCTTTTCTTCGATATGTATATGGTCCAAAATTGATACATGTTTTTTCACTAGTATCATCACCCCATGTGTAATGTAACTTGATATGCAATTGTGATTTGGGAATTGTTTGTTCTGCATGCATAATGCCATGTGTGTTTCTGGCAAGCACATAATATCGGATTGCATTATATCATAGTCATTCGGTATATCATCCATGTGTGCATTTAATTTGTGTGTGTTAAGAGAGAGAATTGATACAGATGAATTTGTTTGTATGGATTGGTAATCATAATTCAGTTGCCATTTTGCGGTGGTACTGAGTCGTTCCATTTCAATATCAACTTTTTGTTTCACTTTGAAGTTATCTTTTGTGAGAGGACCTAGTAAATAGAAGGAGTCTATGCTTTTGACACGGGACAATGCTGTGTATACGAGTCCATGTATCTGAATTCTAGCAGGCTGAAATGCAACATTATCAAGTGTTAGTCCTTGTGATCTATGGACTGTACGTGCACATGCAAGTTTAATCGGAAACTATTTTCGAATCTTCAGTCAACCTGTCTTTATTGATGTCGATACTGGATTCAATATTCGCAAAATAGGTGTCTAATCATTTCCAGTGTTTGAATTATATAGAACATACAACTTTCTTTCTTGTCACTTGCCTATATGCGATTCATGGAACTTTATCCAAAGGACATCCAATTTTTTTGTCTTCGTATAGCCTTTGAGTATTCCATGTGCACCATTCACCAAGCCATCCTGATATTTTATAGAGCATGTACGGATATGGCATTCCATACTTGGCCACTTTCGAGATCGCAGGTTCTTAGGTGGGCGGGCTCAAAAAAAGGCCTCTATTGTTCGGTGTTCTACAAATAGCACACATAGTTCCGCGATATATAAATTGACAAGCGGACTTGTGGGGTGGCTGAGATTTTATTGACCATCCACAATTTCTGGATCGCGGGTTCTTGGACTGGAAGGGTAAAAAACGGGCCTCTATTATTCGGTGCCATATAAATAGCTTATGATAATAAATTGACAAGCGGATTTGCGGGCTGGCCAACTCAACATTCTACTCCAGGGCTAGTGGGATCCCAGAAATGAGCAATACATACCAAATATGCACAGATCCCTTATTCCATACTTATCCACTTATTTGGATCGCAAACTTGCAGGCTATACATTGGGCCGATTTCCACCATATAGAAATTGGGTTCTCAGGATGGCAGGCTGAAAATTTCCTAAGCAAAGCAAAGGGCTCCGTCCAACTCCCGGTGCATATTTCATAATTCATGTGCAACACCAACTCTGTGGTTACCAGACCAGTGTGTGTAGAAACGAGGAAAAACTAAATATGTACCTTTATAAAGTATGGAAATGAGATTTTATAGACCATGTACCATTATCACATTCCATACTTGTGGGTTTTCGGGCGGGAGGGGTCAAAAAATAGGCCTCTATTGTTTCGTGTTCTACAAATAGCACATACAGTTTCACGATATACAAATTGACAAGCGGACTTGCGGGGTGGATGAGATTTTATAGACCATGTACGATTTCTGGATCATGGGTTCTCAGGCTGGCGGGGTTAAAAACGAGCCTCTTTTGTTCAATGCCTTAAAAATAGCTTATGATCATAATTTGACAAGCGGATTTGCGGGCTGGCCGACTCAATATTTGTCAATTGACAAGCGGATTTACGAGCTGGTCGGTTGAACATTTTACTTCTAGTGATTTCCGGGATATACAAATTGACAGACTCCAGGGATGGTGGACTCCTAGAAACGATAACTACATAACAAATATGCACAAATCCCTTATTCCATACTTAGCCACTTATTTGGATCGCGCAGTTGCGGGCTGTACATTGTGTCTCTAATGTTCTGTGTCCTACAAATATCACTCATAGTTGGACGATATACAAATTAACAGGTGGACTTGCGGGTTGGCTGGATCAACATTGCATTTTTGTTTGATGGAAGACGTGCAGGGTAGCGGCCTCTAGGGGCAAAAAAAACAAAAAAAAAAACATAGTTGCAAACAAGTTTGACAAATACAGAGAAAGTAAACAAAAAACTGTTTACTATGGAACACGAGTAGAAAAAGAATGCACCTTTTCATGGATTCGTCTACATCTCTGGGTAGGAGTTCTTTGTGTTGTCTAGTTTTCCTATCTATTTCTATCAAAAAAAGTACAAAACAAAAGGAATATGAACATAAGTTCATATGTTAAGAAAAAGACAACTACTATGTACATATACAAAAAAAAATAGAATAAGATGAATAGAGTCAGAAATAGTTTTTGGGAGGATGTCCCTTTTTTTTTTTTGCACAATATATATTTTATAATTCGAGTAGAGCACTGTCTGTATGCTTAATAGAATGATATGTGTAGAAATCAAGGGAAACCAAGAAGCTGGATAAATATTTATTTATTTTTTTGAATTTTTTGTGCAACAGGCTATACAGATATGCTTTGAAACATAGAAATATGAGTTTGCAATATGTTTGATGTATATGTCATAATTCAAGTGCAATACCAATTGTATCGTGATCAGACCAATATGTGTCTAAGAAAAACATATTGTATTGAGGAATGAGCACATTGGACCAAACATGGTTAATAAGTGAATTTTGCAGGTGACCTATGTTGTTCAAAAGAAAGCGGAGATTGTATTTGCACATGTAGTTTTCCAATACTTTTGTTCTGCCAGTATTTTGTAGCATGTCAATATTGAAGTATCCTACAAGTACAATGGGTCCATTTAGATGGAAATGTCCCAATGCATTGGAAATAACATGAACTATGTTGGAGAATGCTGCATGGGGAGAAACATACAGATTCAGTATTGCAACTTTTGTTTCATGGGAATTTTTTTTTGCAAGCACCAGTTCAACATTCTTCTCTTCGATATGTATATGGTCCAAAATTGATACATGTTTTTTCACCAGTATCATCACCCCATGTGTAATGTAACTTGATATGCAATTGTGATTTGGGAATTGTTTGTTCTGCATGCATAATTCCATGTGTGTTTCTTGCAAGCACATAATATCGGATTGTATTATATCATAGTCATTCAGTATATCATCCATGTGTGCATTTAAGTTGTGTGTGTTAAGCGAGATAATTGATACAGATGAATTTGTTTGTATGGATTGGTAATCATAATTCAGTTGCCATTTTGCGGTGGTCCTGAGTCGTTCCATTTCAATATCAACTTTTTGTTTCACTTTGAAGTTATCTTTTGTGAGAAGACCTAGTAAATAGAAGGAGTATATGCTTTTGACACGCGACAGTGCTGTGTATACAAGTCCATGTATCTGAATTCTAGCAGGCTGAAATGCAACATTATTGTTATCACTGAAATTTCATCCGCACATGGCGACAAGAAATCCGCATCGTCAAAACAGGACTGAAGTCATTCATGGCACAGGATTAATTCCACAGCATGGCAAAAGGGTCAAAATCTATATAAAATGACCAAAAAATTTAAGGGCGCTTTACAGAACTAGGGTGTGCACGCATATGCACGTAACAACAACGTACAATGCGTGCATGCGCGCACGATGTGCAGTTGTTGGGCGAAAAACCCGCGCAACTGCTAAACGGTGCATTTATTGAAATTGGTCGGCCTCCCAACCACTAATGGATCATCTCCCAAGTCGATTTGACACCAAATCCGAGCTCAATCTGCATGGTGGGCTGGTCAAAGACCTAATTGTGCCCTAAAGAGCCCCTTTTCACATTCAAAATAGGTCACATCATAACCCAATGCTAGGCTATAAAAAGCCATGAATAACCATCACTTTCTCAAGGAATTCTATGTATTGTTATGCTGCTAAGATTGCTAAGGACTCATTCTTTGGCAATAAACATAATCAGCACCAATTCATAGGGATTTCCACCTCTCACTTGAGTGGATAAGCTTGGAGTTCTTTCACCCACATTTTCATCTTTTCATTGTAAGGAGAGCAATCAAGTGAGGGCCTCAAGAGCCTTCCATTGGAGAAAGAAGGGACCCAAGTCCCCTTTCTTCATTGTGCCTTTGGATTTCATCAATAAGATCAACTTATACATTGGTGATATCGGTCCATTTGTACTTATTTTTCATTTTTTTTATGCTCATGGTTTTAGTTAGTTTTAATTTGTTTTTTGTTTATTTGTTTTGTTGTCTCTCTCTCTAACCTTTCGTTTTACAGCTGTCATGCCTAGCAGAGCCCAACTGGGCATGTAAGCACTCTCAATTTGCTCACAAGGTGACGAATAGAGTGCAAACAGATTGGCGACCGTACTGGGGAGAAGGTATCAATTCCTCCCTCATTTGGGCTTATTTTGCTTTCCTTTTGATTTCATTAACTTGCAGGTTCACAAACCGGCCTCTGCCGACCTGCTAACCAGTCAATTCCCCAGAAGACGGAGAGAAATACATCCGGATTTTTCTTCTCAATTTTTTGTCACAGGCACGCGGTTATTCAACCCCACAGGCGTGCATCGTGCGCGCATGCACCTGTACAATATTTTCTCTCTGTGCACATGTGCTTTTTACCTCAATTCCTGCAGCGCCCGCGCGCTCTATGCGCCTGTGTATGAACCAGTGGGCGCACATTTGATCTTAATTTCACATTGTAAGGTCTTGGATGTGGGGATAATCATTTTCCTTCTTAAGAATGATGATATGCATGCTCTAAATACTGCACCACTTAGACCCCTCAACTTATAAAAGGGATAGTCAAACAAACATAAGCACTTAGGTGGATAAAAATCAATTTCCCTTATTTTCTTTTTGCCACATGGATGGCTTTCTTTGATTTGTAAATATAAGTTGAACATCTATTATAATCACATATAAACTCACATTTTGGGACTAGAAGTTGCAAGTAACAATATTGAGTATGCTATTCTCTTGCGCCATCAAGCGATCTTGAGAACCAGAAAAGGATTGCGAAAACGATCTCATCTCCCTTAACAAAATTTCAAAACTTTTAGGAGAGGACAAAGGCCCTTTTGGGACCCCTCTTAGTTTCATTTTTCAAACATGTCTTAAATTTGTAAGGGCCCATACATGCCCACATGTCACAAAAGTAGGATAATGTTTGAAATACTGCTTTCTTAGATCAAAAAACTAGGAGAGTTTAAAAGTTTGTAACGGGCCCACACATGCCCACATGTTCAATCTAGGATAGCTTCATGCTTTTTATAGATTAAATTACACATAGGGAGTTAAAGGATAGTAACATACCACAATGTCCACATGCTAGTCTCCTAGGGCTTTTAAAATTCCACAAGGTTGTACCAATGACATCTAGCTAATTAGGTAATCAAACTCTTGTAAAGGACCAAGCGACATCCACATGCTGCAAGGTGACATCTAAATAACTAAAATTTGGTACACTTTTCACTCACACACAAAAGTCACTTTCTCACTCACATTGACTCATCTCGAAACGTGGTGGTCCAAGTAGGTTTCCTCCCAAGGGATTCTGAAAACACCCCATCTTTTTGTGATAAGGCTATCCACTCCCACTTTTAATCAAACGAGGTTGGTTTTCACCCCCAACCTCACAAAATAACTTCATCTAAAATCTTTCTAAAAACTCACTAATTTTTCCTCCACAGGAGGTGCCAAAAGAAGATTTTAGTCTAGGTAGGATTTCGGGGGTAGGCATCCAAATAACCCCCCGTTATCTAGTTCTCACAATTTCAAACATAGAAGTTGATGAATAGGGAACTTTCAAATCCTCCAAGTCTAGTGTTCCAATCACCATAAGGCAGGGAGATACCCGTGAAGGGTCGAAGGCCGAGGTCTGGCTGTTCTATGCGTCCCCCCTTGAGGCACCCACCTCTTGGACGGGATCCATCCCGTGACCCATTTCTTAGGCCAAAAATCTAAATGCCGCACTTGGACCGAGGTACCTAGTGACCAACTTTAGGACATCTACCCAGGTGGCGATTGTGGGCTGCAATCGCACCTTGATTGGATTTTGTGTGGCTATTGGGAAGTATCGCCAGTTCTTTTAGGATATTGCCCCTTCTACCCCTCATTATAACCAGTTATTTCATCCTTCACTAATGTCTCTTCCGGTGACTTCAGACCCCACTCTTGAGATCTATTGGAAGGTCCAGTGCTATTTGAGAGGAAGGATGTTATGTCTTCTAGGACACAAGCATTTGCTTTCTTTTGATTCCCCCACGCGGAAAAAACCCTCTTACCCACATATATGCTTTTTTCTCATTTATGTATGATACACATCTGATTACAGTTTGACTTTGATATATATGGTGTAAACATTCAGCAAAGACTCTTGGTTCTACATTTCTCTCACCATTTGTTGCACACATTTCACACAATTAGTCTGACATCATTTGGGAACCACAGAACCCCCGTCGTTCACGATGCCTACTCAATATCCCACCTATCTTAGGGGGAGTATCTGGTCGTACTCGTTCATTGGTACCTCCTTCACACACTCCTGTGAGTGCTACCATCCTAGGATCAACTTTTCTTGGTTCTACCTTACTTGAGTCCACTTCCCAAGGTCATCCATCCACTAGCTTTCCTTTGCACGGAAGTGGGGGACCCACTTCCTCTCAAGGAGGTAGTACCAACCCACCTAGTCCCCATCAAGGGTCAGGTTCACAACACAACATGGCTGGAGCTAACCCTCCACCCCCACTACAGATGCCATACTTGGCCTCTCTGAACATACTGGATCTCACCAAGCTCACCAATGATCCTATATTGCACGACGCCACATGGCCTGCAATGCCAACCAAACTTCCTTCAGACATACCAAAGTTTGAAGGGAAGGCAGGGGATGACCCCGCCAATCATGTCATGACCTTTCATCTATGGTGTTCTTCCAATAGCATTATGGATGATTCCGTCCGATTGCGACTTTTTCAATGCACACTTACCGGCCCATCATCCAAATGGTATGTCGAAGAAAAATTAGGGTCCCACACAACCTTTGAGTCATTGGCCAAAGCCTTCTTGACCTTTTTCCAATTACCCATCTGCCATGACAATGGTCTAGAACTACTGTCTAATTTCAAACAAACCTCAGCCACCCACATCGCTGACCACATTCATGAGTGGCGTAGGCGACGTAGTTTGTGTAAAGTAGAAACCACCAAGAAACAATGCCTCGATTGGTTTCTTAGATCACTTTTCGCTCTCCTTGGGAAGGATGTCGCTTCCACCTTCCCTCAATCTGAAGAGGAAGCCATCAGTAAGGCCCAACAGTATGACCTCATTTATGCATAGTCAGGGTACTTATATACGGTACTTCCTGATCTTCCAAAACCAACGCCATTTGGCCAAGACAAACCTGGGATGTCTCATGCAACAGACGGACTAATAGGTGCCACCACACACCATAGTCCACAACCCCAACCACCACCGATGTATGGAACGCTTCAATACCCACCAGCTTATGGGGGAACTTCTTATTACCCCCCACCCACTTATCAACAGCCATATCTTGTTGCTATACCTCCACCCATCAGTGGACCACCGCCGGCACCCCCCATACATCCACCTATTCCCACAAGAAGTGGTACTCCCTCCACATCAACTTATAGTACTAGTGACAGCACTGCGCCTTGCTATGTACCTTATGGAGAGGCACCACCACATAATCCATACTTCCCTTTTCCTGTTCCCCCACGACCCATGGCTCCCCCACATCCACATGAGGGGGTAAATTTTGTTCAGCCTTCCGCTGCTCAACAATACCAGAATTTTGAACAATTAAATATAGCCAACCCCACCCATCCATCAAAAAATACCAAGAGGAAAGGAAGGAACAGGAATAACAATAATCATGGGCAAGGTGGGAATCAACCCCCACAGCATCAACCCACTGGGGGAAACCAGAACCAAGGGAACCAAAACCCCCAAGGGGGCAATAACAACAAACGCTAAGGGCAGAATACTGTTAGAACCATTAACCCTTGTTATATTTGTGGCATGTATGGTCATTACACTCACCATTTCCCCTAGATTGTTGATTTCAAGTGGTTGAAAGACTCTGGGAGCCTCACCCCCTCCCCAGCGCAAACTGCCCCTCAGCAGGCACAACAACAATACGCGCAATAACCCCCTCTAGCAGTACTGCAAAATACTATCCCACATCAAGGTGTCATAAACACCCAATAAGACATGTAGCATCCCCCACCTCAGGTGGGACAATATCACAACCCCAACAATCCAGTAGAACGAACAATTCTCCTCACCAGTGAGGAAGAAATTCTTTTGCAAACACGTAATCATTAATATCCTACAACAGCTGAGTCTAATCCTATCTCTCCAGAGACAAAACCTACACCAATGGGACCCCCATTGATGATCCCCCACCCTTCTGCCGAACCACCATTACGCATCCCTCGCATCCCCTTGCGCAGGAATGTTCACAATCCACAGGCTAGGGCAGCTCATAACTACAACTTGGTATATGACTTAGCACAATCCCCGACTTCCATGTCAGTTTTGGAAGTCCTCCAGACTTGTCCAACGCAAAGTAAATCACTACTTTCCGCCATGGGCGCAGTCGACCCTGCAGATACTCAACTCATCACCTTCAACCTTGATAGCTGCGAACCGTGTCTTCCCGCTGCAGTGGCTATACAAATACCAGTAAAAATATGGAACATCACCGTCCATCGGTGTATCATCGATGAAGGGACATCCACATGCATCATGTCCAAAACGATATGGTATAAACTTGGTTCTCCAGAACTCATACCTTCCGCCATCACCTTACGAGCTTATGACGAATGACCATCATCTCCTGAAGGGCTTTTCCAAAATGTCCCCGTAGAAATCGGGGGCAAAACTATTCTCATTGACATCGAAGTTATTGACGCTCAGCTCGATTACAATATCTTGCTCGGTCATAGCTACATGTATGCTATGAAGGCAGTGGCATCATCAGTCTTTAGGACAATCATGTTCCCCCATAATGGGAAGATTGTAACCGTAGACCAAGTGCCACATTATGAACCCAACCCCTCTGCCAACCTCGATAACATTCTTCCCCTCATCCACACCAACCAAGACGTATATCCACTCGTCGAGATGGGTCCTGGTATTTTCAAAGATCCATCCTTGTTAGGGACGTACCAGGGAGCACCACCACTCCTTACCCCTAGTCAAGTATGCGTCATCTCTTCTAACAAAACTCACCAGGAGGATGATCGTCCTCCTCAGGAGGCTTCAGTCATTCATGACAACTCAATAGTCGCAGCACCACTTCCACTGGAGCCTCCTGCGCATTCATCGACCCCTCCAGTCCACGAATCCACATCCCCTCAAGGGCCTAGTCCCATTTGGGAGATAGTTCCCCGACCCCTCACTCAAATTCCCTTCTTTTACCCTCCACCCGGTATTGAAGCTCTCCAAGTAGCCGCAACACTCACACTACCCAATATGGTGTTAGCTATCCCAGTGTGGTATTTACATCCACCTGAGATGATCCCTCGCCCTCAGGAAAGACTCCCCATGATGATTCTTGTCCTCACCCTCACTACCCCCACCACCCCCCTACTCCCTACCCCCCTTGCTACCGCTGGGGGCAGGAGAAAGAAGAAGGAACCCATAGCCCCTCTTCCTCCGCGCATCTCACCACCTTGCGCATTATGTGACAAAGAGGGTCACCAAACCAACAACTGCCCATCATTACCGGAATTATGGAATTTGATTCCCCCCAATCCAACCCCCACACCACCCATTACTACTGCTTCCACTAAACCTTCCAGTAGTAAAGGGTTGAGGACCAAATTTGCGTGTGCCATCTGTTCTGAGTATGGCCATTACACCCATCATTGTCCAACACTGCCTCATTTTCGACAGGCATTAGCGATCATAAGCCAATATTTTCAGAACAACCCACGCCCTGCTACGTCCTCTTCAACTATCACTGACATTCGCTATGTCACCACTTCCGTCAATGAACGCATGCGATGCCCTTGCTCTCTTTGCGATTCATTGGATCATTTCACCTACCAATGTCCTATGATCATAGAATATAGGCAACGTCAGTTGGCCATACTGCACCGACCCGCCACGGCAGTAATTGATCCGACTTCGACACTAGCAGATCTACACGTCATTTCTCCCGAACCCAAGGCACTACCAATGCCTCCATGGTTCTTAGATGTCGTATTTGAGGATTTACCCCGTAACCCACCCAACTCTCCTACCCATTCATCTACGGAGACTCTCCATCCCACCACCACGGGTACCCTTCAGTACCTCAATATATGGTTTATGTCGAGTGAACCCTCACCCTCTCCTAGCATCACCCCCTCTGTTTCTTCAGCAAGGGGCAACCACACTATCACTGAGATCACTCCTCACGATCCATTATATTCCCATCGTTTCCAATGCGACGAAGACATACTGGAAGAACTACAATGCCCAGAATCTCCCTAGGATGCACTACATCATCGTGCTCTCTTCCTTCCACAGGAAGCCCTTATGCCTCCTAGCCTCAATCCCATTTACGCGGTCAAAACCAAAGACTTTATCCCATCAGGGCCTATTGATTGGTTCAACAATCCCATTCCTTCCCCTGACGCTTTTGAAGAAGGTAATCTGGCCAAGATTTCCCCCACCATCAAAATCGACATTTCCATTAAATCGGGCATCGTCGAAGAAATCATCATTGGAGCTGCTTGCACTCCTCAGGAAATCACCGCATATAAAGCCCTCTTCCAATAATTTAGGGATATCTTTTCCTGGTCATACACGAAGATGCCTAGCCTTGACTCTGCTATTGTTGAACATCGCATCGACACCTGGCCCGACATCACACCAGTTCGCCCAAAACAACGACCACTACACCCATCCAAGGACGCGGCTATCAAAGCCGAAATTGACAAATTGCGTACGGCCGGATTCATTTACCCCATCGCTTATACTTCATGGGTTTCCAACCCTGTACCCGTCGACAAAAAACAGGGCTCTATCCACGTTTGCACCGAATTTCGTGATCTCAATAATGCATGTCCCAAGGACAACTTTCCAACACCTTTTATCGATCAAATTATCGACGATTGCGCCGGCCATGGGGCTCTCTCCTTTATGGACGAATTCTCTAGCTATACCCAAATTCAAATCCACCCAGCCAATCAGTATAAAACTGCATTCATTACCCCATGGGGTACGTTTTCATATCGTTTCATGCCCTTCGGCCTCAAGAATTCTGGCGCAACCTTCCAGCGGGCGATGACATACATCTTTCACGATTTGGCTGCAATCATCCTCGCCTACTTGGACGACCTCACCGCTCGATCCAAGAAATGCACTCAGCACATTGATGATTTACGAATCATATTTCAACGGTGTCGTCAATACAACATTCACTTGAACCCTCTCAAGTGTGTTTTCTGTGTCACCGTCGGGCGCCTCCTCGGTTTTATCATTTCCCAAAGTGGTATTACCGTGGACCCATTTAAAGTCAAAGCCATCACGGAAATTCCACCTCCTCGGAATTTGCGACAACTGCAAAGTCTACAGGGCAAAGCTAACTTTCTGCGACGCTTTGCTCCTGATTATGCTATACACGCACATGGTTTCCTTCGCTTACTACGCCACGACATCCCTTTCCATTGGGATGACTATGCCCAACAATCATTTGACGATCTTAAAGCGACGCTTTCCAACGCACCTCTGATTAGTGAACCTGACTACAATTGCGACTACATTCTCTACATATCAGCATCAGCTGTATCAGTAGCCGGCGTCCTCGTCCAGCTCGGAGATGACAATCATGAACATGTCATTTACTACGTTAGTAAGAACCTCTCAGGACCACCCTTGAAGTACAAACATGAAGAGAAACTTGCTCTTGCAGTTGTCCTTGTAGTTCAAAAACTGTGCCATTACATTCTGCTTCGCACCACCAAGGTCGTCGCAGATTCCAATCCTATGCAATACTTGCTCAGTCGTCGCCAAGTTAACAGAAAATTCGCTTGATGGATCGTTATCCTTCAGGAGTACGACCTCGAGTTCTCAACACCCAAGAGTAAGAAGGCCCTGGTTTTCGCCGAACTTGTCACGACCCTTCCCTTTGACAAACCTAGTGCCCCCATCAATACTGACTTTCCTGACGAACATCTCTTTTACATCGCTTCCGATGATCCTTGGTATGGCGACCTTCTCGTCTACCTACGAACTCAAAAGTTAGGTCATCACCTTTCACGAGATGATCGGAGGCGTATTCGCCATCAGGCCCCCTGCTATCTCCTCATCGGAGACATCCTATATCAGTGGGGCGTTGACACCATTCTTCGTCACTGCCTGACTATTGACGAGGTCGATAGAGTCTTAAATGACTACCACAGCAGTGCATGTGGGGGCCATCTTTCCGGTATCTCCACCGTGCAAAACATTATCTGGGCCGATTACTTTTGGCCTACCTTGTTCCACGATTGCATTCATGCCGTGAAACGATGTGAGCAATGTCAGCTCTATGCCAACAAAGCCCGCACCCCCCCCACCCTTCTTCACCCTGTCATTACTGCAGGCCCCTTTTGTAAATGGGGCATTGACTTTATGACTTGTAATCCCCCCTCCAACAATGGTCACAAATACATTGTTGTCGCTATTGATTACTTCACCAAATGGGCCAAAGCTATGCCCACTTTCAACAACACCGCTAACACTGCAGCACATTTTTTCTTTAACCACGTCATATCACGTTTTGGCGTACCACTCCAACTTGTTTCCGACCATGGGAAACACTTCGAGAATGAGGTCTTCATCGAACTCTCATCTCGGTTAGGCTTCTCTCATGAGTTTGCCTCACCATATTACCCTCAGTCCAATGGACAGGTCGAGGCAGTGAACAAAGTCCTCAAGACCATGTTATAGCGCACAGTTAATAAACATAAAACCAATTCGCATCATACGGTTCTCCAGCTCAACAATGTGTACCGTGTACGCGACCCGTGCCTCTTTCGCAAATACCTGCAGGTTAGATTATTATCTCGACATTTTGATTCCATTACATTTACACATATTTCAAGAGAATTGAATCAAACAATAGATGAAATAGCTAACATGGTGCTAGATTGGCATATATCACATCAAGCTACACATACATAAACATCTCATACATCATATCACAGCATATAGATAGAATCAACATCATCATCATCAACATCAAAAACACATGTAAACCACATTTGGATCTCAAAAATGTGTATACTCATATATATATATATATATCAGCCTCTCTGGCCATCCAAATGTTTACATACAAAAAATACATCGGCCCGTAGGCCTGTGCCACATCTCGGTACAAAAATCGGCTCACCAGCCTATCAAAAAGGTATAAAAAATACATATCATACATCAGGGTGCCTCCATCGCACCCCCAGCTGCTCCTCCCTCAGGAGGAGGTGGTGGCCCACCCCCACCTGCCCCAAGTGGTGGTGGTGGAACACCTGCAGGACCCCCCTGCTCAGGCGGCAGGCGTCCGCTGGTCATCACGGCGAGCACAGCTGCTCGTCGCACTATCCCCCGCCATGGTGGCGGTAGTCCAATACACTGCTCCAGGAACCCCTCGTCCTGGATGTGGATCCACATGCCCTCAGGCACGTCCTATAACACCGTCTCCAGATGACAGCGTATATCATCAAACTCACCTCCGGCCGCCGCCGGAGGAGCGTGCGATGGCCCCGCACCAGGGTCATCAAAATGGCACCTTTGTGCTGGTCTCCCGGGATCTGCTGGTCCCCCAGCAGCCTCATCCCATGGACGCCTCCCTCCACGTGGTGGTCTCTCCCGCTCTCACTGAGCTGGCACTCTATACAACTCCACCTCGTGCCCGCGAGGTGCCAAATATGCACATGCACAAAACGACAAACAACGGATCGTATCAGTGTCTATACATCATACATATGAACTGATATATCAAAATATAACATAAATCAAAAACATACAAATACAAAGCACACCTTGATGGTCAAATACCTCCCCAAGAGGCAATACCATGTCCGGGTCCCCCTGGAAGTCTACCCCAGCATAAGGGAACTGAAGTATGACCTACGACATCTGTCGCCATATCTGCGTTGCCTGCACTGTAAAATAGTTCCCACCTTCACCACCACCATGGTGAACCAAAATCATGGACCACCGCCTCAAATGCAGCTCTCGTACCCTTGGTGCCTCTAGTAGCACCCTCGGGCGCAGCATCGGTACCCTCTCCAAGAAATAGACTACCAGGATAGAGCCGAAAGCAAACTCCCCGGTGCCTGTGGACCGACAACGGTCCAGCTACACGATCATCTGTGCATGCAGTTTCAAACCCCAAGCGAACCGCTCACGGCCCACCACTACCCTCTCCATCACCAGTAGCTCGCCACCACTGATCTGGTGGGTCGCCTGTGACCCATACACCCAAACGATCATCGCCGCTACGCAACGATGCAACAGGGCATCTATACCACTAACCTTCACTACAGTCCCCGACATGTATTCCTCACCTGAGCAATATCGTCGGGTGACATCAGCCAAGTGAGTATCCCTCGGCAGCACAGGCTCTGCCGGCAATGGTGTTCCCCAGAAGGGGAGTCCAGTCAAAAAGTATATATCCTCCATCGTAGTGAAGGGGATCTGCTCTCCTCGCACGAGGAAGCAGTGTAGATCTGGGCTCCACATCTGGAGCAGAAACTGGAGTCGATACTCCTGTGCCCATATCAACGGGCACACAAAAAACTTTAGCAACCCACTGGCTACTAAAGCCACTCGAACCGCCGGATCTGCGTTGGCCACATCATCTCGCCACTCCGACCAGTCTCGCTCATGCCACCACACATCCATGATCACTGATAGCCACCTGCACACAACACAGAGTCTGGGATCAGCTTATGCAACCATCCAACCCATCAAAAAAAATCCCTTTTTACCTTTTAACCTTGCCTCAAAGGAGCGGTTTCACCACCCATAGGTGCGCACAGATGTGCACCTGTTCACTTTAAAGGCGCGCACGTATGCACACCTATTTTTCTCACAGGCGCGCCCTAGTGCGCGCCTGTCAAACTCACAGGTGCGCTCTAGTGCGCACCTGTTCACCCCACAGGCACGCACCCATGCGCGCTTGTTACCCCCATAGATGTGCACCCATGCGCACCTGTTACCCTCACAGGCGTGCCCCTAGGGCGCGCTTTAAATTCCCCCTCACGCGCACCACTGTGCGTTTATTCAGTGGGTAGGCGTGCACGTATGCGTGCCTTCCACTGAATTGCCCGCGCACGCGGGCCCACTCCCTAGTAAAATTCCCCTTTAACCTCTTGTGCGCCCCCCCGTACCTACCCTGCCCAAAAATTAGAAACCTATTTCTATGCAGGATGATCAGACCACTAACCTGAAACTCGCACGCCGTCGATCGGGTACATCGTGCTCCCTGAATCACTCAATCTCCTCTGAATCTACTCGAAAACTCACTGTAGCAGTAGGTACAAATGAGGTGGTAATGTGGGCCCTACAACAATATATATTCCTTTTGCCAAACTTCCACTCACCATTCCGGGAGCCCACGACGTCCATTTTTTGAACCGTCTTCAGCCACGGGATCAACATCCCGCCACCTACATCACAGCTGTCGCTGGGCCGCTTTTCATCCTGAGCCCCCGGGGCGCCTTTTTTTTCATATCATGGTCAAGTACGCACACGCATTGTCACAGTTATCTAATACATGCTCATATCTTAGATTCTCTTCAGATATTGTTCACTTTGGGTATTTGGTTGTTCTATGTGCAAGTACGTGATCATCATCTCTCAAACATCATTCCTTCAGGTATATATTCAGCACTGGCATGTAGCCTCTCCCGCTGTATTGCATTTACATTTCCAGTCACACCCTCTAATATTGGCCTCTAGGATACCCATTCCTAGCTCTGCAGTACTCACACCTCCCTTTGCATATTCAGTACTATAACCCGGTAGCATTCTCACCCACATGAGTTGTCCCATTTATAGCACCTTTTTGTACTTTTGACACTCATGATGTTCTTCATTACCCTTTAGAGATGGGAGTCCCGATAGTCTTTCATCATGTTGCAGATCAACCACATACTTCTTCTCCTCATTTTGCTAGCTTCCCATACGGACTCCCAGATCATCACTTTATGGTTATGTTCTTTTTACCTGCACCTCCGTAGGATCGCGAACCCACCATTTCATCCACCATCAGATTGACCATCTGCGAACCTATCTTCATTCCACCTACCTCATACAGAAACTCGCCAATGGGGCCCCCACCCTTCATCAGTTTTCCAAGAAATTTCTGCCCTCCCTGGGGCACTCATTTCACACTGGGGCACCCATTTCTGTATTTGTACATTTTTTCCAAAATTCTTCATTATTTATTGTACAAACGCCTTTATTTCCAGTCATTACATTTTCTTTTGTCGTCATCGTTGGTGACTTGCTTCCTCTTTTTGGCCACACGCAACCCATGTCACCCTTGGTTGGAGCATTACTTCTCATCTACCCTCGTCGGCATCGTCCATATCTTCAGAGTACTCCACAGGTCACTTACCTCTACCCTCTGAATTTGTTCACCTTGTCCTGCTTCTGGCACAACTTATCCTCAGTCTTGGCGTCCCCCTGACACTCGACTTTGTCACATGGTTGCGGCCATTATTTATCTCATCCATCCTCCAGCCAAGGGCAGTCTTGAGTCTTCCCACTTCTTGACTGCGTCCATGTACCTCTTCCACTTCTTAACCTCAGTAGATTCCATGGAGCCCTTTGCTCCTGGGAGTCGCGTCTCCCTTTTTGTCGACATCAACACAATTTTCCAAAAGGGTGACAGTATCTTGATTCTCATTTTCCATTCAATGAGAGATCTCGGACAGAACAGGGGGAAACACCATTTCTCCCTGATGTTGTTTACCCCCATAACATTCGACGCCAACACTTTCTCATGTTGCAGTGGGTCTTACTTTGCGACTATTGCAGTTATTATTATCAGTTGCCGAAGACCTCTGAAATTGGAAGGGCCATCACTGCCCGCATCATCGTCGCTGCTTGTTACTGCGATCATTGCCTATTGTTTAGAGTATGTTCACTTGCAGAATTGTCTTCTGCCTTTATCATACCGCCCCCGAGGGCGCTGTAGTTTTCTACACCAAAATTTCCGTCATCTTTTTTCAGAGTTACATAATACGAGCATGGGGCATGCCCGCCTTGTTTGTACACATTTGTATATTGTTACACACCTTCTGGAAGGTCGGGTTCTACTGGTTCCTTTCTTCTCCAAAGGATTGCTCTACATGGTCCCACTATTGCTCTTCCTTACAACACCCTTCTTAGTAAAAGAAACATTGATGCATTTCGGCTATACGTATGCTCCTAACCTCATCCATCAGGGGGCATCTTTTATCACTGAGATTTCGTCTACACATGGCGACAAGAACTCTGCATCGTCAAAACAGGACTGAAGTCATTCATGGCATAGGATTAATTCCACAGCATGGCAAAAGGGTCAAAAACTATATAAAATGACCAAAAAATTGAAGGGCGCTTTACAGAACCAGGGTGCGCGCGCATATGCGCATAACAACAACGTACAATGCGCGCATGCGCGCACGATGTGCAGTTGTTGGGCGAAAAACCCACGCACCTACTAAACGACGCATTTATTGAAATTGGTCAACCTCCCAACCACTCAAGGATCAGCTCCCAAGTCGATTTGACACCAAATCCGAGCTCAATCTGTATGGTGGGTTGGTCAAAGACCTAATTGTGCCCTAAAGAGCCCCTTTTCACATTCAAAATAGGTCATATAATAACCCAATGCTAGGCTATAAAAAGCCATGAATAACCATCACTTTCTCAAGGAATTCTATGTATTGTTATGCTGCTAAGATTGCTAAGGACTCATTCTTTGGTAATAAATATAATCAGCACCATTTCATAGGGCTTTCCACCTCTCACTTGAGTGGATAAGCTTGGAGTTCTTTCACCCACATTTTCATCTTTTCATTATAAGGAGAGCAATCAAGTGAGGGCCTCAAGAGCCTTCCATTGGAGAAAGAAGGGACCCAAGTCCTCTTTCTTCATTGTGCCTTTGGATTTCATCAATAAGATCAGCTTATACATTGGTGATATCGGTCCATTTGTACTTATTTTTCATTTTTTTTATGCTCATGGTTTTAGTTAGTTTTAATTTGTTTTTTGTTTATTTGTTTTGTTGTCTCTCTCTCTAACCTTTCCTTTTACATCCGTCATGCCTAGAAGAGCCCAACTGGGCATGTAAGCACTCTCAATTTGCTCACAAGGTGACGAATAGAGTGCAAACAATTATCAAGTGTTAGTCCTTGTGATCTGTGGACTGTACGTGCACATGCAAGTTTAATTGGAAACTATTTTTGAATCTTCAGTCGACCTATCTTTATTGATGTCGATACTGCCTTCGATATTCGCAAAATAGGTGTCCAATCGTTTCCAGTGTTTGAATTATATAGAGAAGACAACTTGCTTTCTTGTCGCTTGCCTATATGCGATTCATGGAACTTTATCCAAAGGACATCCAATTTTTTTGTCTTCGTATAGCCTTTGAGTATTCCATGTGCACCATTCACCAAGCCATCCTGTGAATCATAGTTATAGGCATATATTTCAACCAACATTTCTAATTTGAGGACAATATGCAAAGGTAAAGTGACTGAATGTTCATGACGTGACACATTTCCATGGTTGTCTTCTTCCAGGTCAATCCAATTGATGATGATATCATCGTCAGGCATGAGCGACAACATGTGGTTGTTATGCATTACAACATCCTTATTTATGTAGAACAGGTAAGGGAATGTTGGTTCTGTTGGTGCAGGCCATAAGAACCTCAAATTGATATAGGTCAAGTCATCACATGTTTGGTTGTTTGTGCACATTCTATTCAGAATTGCAATGAATGTTTCATCTGTCTGGCGCATTGTAGTATGCAACTCAAAGCTTTTAATATTGTCTCTCCACAATTCATGGGTGAATGTTTCCATGTTAATGGTAGGTTGTTCAAATATCAAAGAATCTTGGATGGGTTGTGCCTGGTAAAGATCCTCACAGAATATCATGTCAGTGTTTCCAAAGTATTTCATCTGCACATGTTTTATGCTTCTTAGTCGCTTGTCAATGGAATACAAGAACTGAATCCCAATCAAAGATGCTTCATCTGTAAAGACAAGTTGGAGTTCCTCATAAATCTTAGATAATGTATCCAACATTTCATTGCCAAGTGAAAGAAACTGTGACTTGTTAAAAGGCATTAAAAATGCAGAGTGGACTGTTGTTCCACCAACATTGTATGCATCTTTTCCTGTGTATGCAACTATTAGTCCCTTTGGTTTCATAGGATCATAGGAATTGTTTGAATCATAGATTAGTATACGCATTTAGAGAAATTCTTTCATTGTGAATGTATTGCATGTTCCTGCTCTGCTTGTAAGGAACATGTGCACATGACTATTCATGTTCAAGCGTTTTTTAAGAGCAATGTCCTTTATAATTGTTTGTTGTTAGCGATACAAAAGACATCTTGTTTTGTGGTATTCTTTATTTTCAATTAGGAAAGGATGTTTTGTAACTTGAAAACCAAGATTGATATGTTTTTCACTTCCATCCGCTGGAGGACGAGGCAAATCTGCTTGTAAGTCTTAGGACTCGGAAGGAGTTCTGGTTGTTTTTGGGTCTCTGAATGTTTCATCATGATCTCCAGGGTTTTCTAGGTCATTAAGTGCAACTTCTAGATTGCCCCATGTTGGATTAACATTGTAGGTAAATCTAGCTTCATTGATGTGCACTATAGTCTCAGACACAACATACCCAACCTCCCATGTAAAGAATTTTTGTATTAATGTCTCTTCATTTTCATCGAACGGAATGTGGAAGTTGAGCGTGTTGGAAAGTTCATTTCCTCAGCGAATTTGTCCTTGAATATTCCAAGTGGACGCTGCCCCTTGGCAGGTGCAATTTCAAAAATTTTGTCTTGCAAGTCATGAATGCACTATGAATTAATAAATCCATGCACCAATGTTTCAGTAGGTTTTTCATTCTTCGATTCATCACTTGTATCAAAATCACTAGGATTTTCGAGAGTGTCTACAGAGTTGCCATGTTCTTCTACGAGAAAACTGTTCCAGTTGCCATTTATAGAAATGTTCTTTTCTTTGTACAGGGCCTTGGAACATAATTCCTTTAATGCTTTCATAATAGCATGCACATGCACTTTTCCTATCTGATAGGAATTTTTGTATCACAAGCGTCTTTTTAGAGCCACAACGATTGTAATTGTATTGTTAATGAATTGTGGCAACGCTTTTTGCACAACATCTAGTTGAACATGCACATTAATAATTGATCTTGTTAAGTCCATCTGGGGTCGTTTATAGCCCTGATCCAGGTGGATATTGGTGGCCACCCACCTATTCCACTTGCCCCAACCATTGCTTCTTTCAGTTTTTTAGTTTCTGCACAGTTTACTATTTTTAGCAATTTTTCGAGTCCTGAACTTCCGGAGCCGTTTTAAGGCCTTAAATGAAGTTTTTTGGGAAAACAGGGAGCAACATGGATCGTGGATCATGTTTCTCAACCAAAAGTTGTAGTCCTCAGATAGATATTTCTAACGAGGTATGGAATGCATCAAACGAAGATCGTATGCCAAAGTTACGTCCCTAGGAAGTTGATGTACCAACTTACCCAAACGGGGCCCATAGTCTTGGCGTTTCATCTCCTATGGTTAGGTATTTAGATGTTTAGGGTTTTCCATTGTTTCTCAGTAATAATAGGCCTTTGAGCCTCATTGTAACACAATTCAGAGGCCAGTAGCCACCACATCTCTTCTCAGAGATAAGCTACCAGCACCCTAGCTAGTTTACTTCCATTCTGTCTATAAGCATATTTTAGTCATTTGTTATTAATAAAATGAAGTCTTATTTCCGCTGCATATTTGTGTTTATGTGTATTTTTGTATTTCATTGTGTTCCTACATAAATCCAGATCAGTGGTATCAAAGAGGTCTTCTCATTCTCAATCCTTCTTTGCATGTCCCCAACGAGGTCGGGGTATATGGAGTTGGGGCTCGATCTGGTTGAACCTTTGCAAGATCAACCTCGCAAACCCCGACGACCACCCATGGGGGAAGAAAAGAAAGATGAGGGAGCAGGAGATCCTATCAAAATTTTGCTCGAGGAGGCCCTCGAGAATCAAAGGAATGCGATGATGGACAACGTTGCCTAGATTCTTCAACGGATTCCCACTGGCGGCGCATCGACATCCAACAACCACTCTGGAGGCGCCACTCCTTTAAAGGTACAAGTAAACTTTGAAATTCCCATATTTGAAGGCCAAGTAGATGCAAATTTCATAGATAGATGGTTGAATCTGTTAGAAGGATATTTCTTAGTTCATGAATTTTTTGACTGAGAAAAGATTATGTTCGCACTCCTCAAAACTACCCCCCATGTCAAGGACTGGTGGGAAACCTACTCGGAGCAACAGGGTGAGGGAGAACCCTCTCTGTTCTCGGCTGCACCCACTTGGAATTCTTTCCGATACGCCATCAAGGAACAATATTATCCCGTGGGGAGCTATGAGGACAAATACATATAATGGACTACGCTGCAGCAGTAAAGGGACCAAAATGTGCATGAGATGACGAATCTGTTTCATACCCTACGCACAAAGTTGGGTATCAAAGATTCAAAGAAAAATTTGGTGTTAAATTACTGCAGTTTTTTGCACAGATACATTCAGGAGGAAATTGAGTTCCTCGACATCTCCTCGCTTGGTGTGGCATACTGATATGCTGCCAAGATTGATCAGAAGTTCAAACAGAAGAAGCAAGACTTTGGGTCTGCAAATCAGAAGCAAGGGAAAGGTACCCCCAAACTACAAAACAAAGGACCAAGCCAAGGCAGGGTAGCCCAGAACAACCCACCAAAGCCACAAGAAAAGAACAACACCATGAAGCTAAAAAAGGACACGGGGAAGTGGTGTGAGTTCCATAAGAGCTCCACTCACAACACAAGTGAGTGTTGGGCCAAGCAGTCACTGGTAGCTAAGTTGAAGGTTTTTGAATCGGAGGCATGCTCTGACTCTGAATCAGAACTTGACAAGGGGAATGACAGGGGGAATCATATTATCTATGTGGAGCCCAATGCCACTGTTTCTACCACGAAGATCCAGAAGGAGGAACCAAAAGATCTAGTGGAGGCAGAGCGTCTCTTCCATTCCAAGATGTGGGTAAAGGGTTCCTCGTTGCAGTTCACTGTCGACAGCGGGAGCCATAAGAACCTCATATTGGTAGAGGTTGTGAAGTGGATGAGCTTGCCAACCATAGCACACCCACAACCATACACCATCGGGTGGTTGCACCAAGGACGGGACCTCCGTGTTAGTCAACAATGTCGCCTTCCCTACAACATCAAGCCCTTCATGGATGAGGTATTATGTGATATTGCTCCTCTTGATGTTTCTGATGTATTATTAGGCCAATCGTACTTGTGGAAGTGACATGCTATGTATGAGTCCAGGCCTCGTGCTGTTATTATCACTTTGGGAAATAAGTTGTACAGGATACTGGAGATAGCACCGCCTACCACCATCTCTTTGGTTACTTGAAAACAATGCAGTAAGCTCATTTCCAAAACCAGGAAATTTGTTTTTCTAATGATCCACCCTTAGGGAAAGAGGAAGACTGTGGTCGTGACCTCCAGACAGGGCCCCGCTACATGAAAACAACAGATGGATAAGGTCATGGAGGAGTACGAGGACATCTTCACCTCCCCTGCAGGGGTGCCTCTACACTGCCAGGTCAAGCACCCCATCGATCTGACCCTAGGTGCGCCGCTGCCCAATGGACCCATCTATCGATGCTCTATTATGGAGAACGAAGAAATAAAGAGCATATTCAAGAGCTATTGCAGAAAGGTCACATCCGACTGAGTTCATCACTCTGTGGGAGCCCGATAGTGTTGGTGCAGAAGAAGGATGGGACTTGGAGAATCTGCATTGACTATCGAGCACTGAACAAGATCGCTGTCTGGAATAGGTACCCGATGCCACAGATTGATGACCTTCTGGACCAACTCAAGGGGGAGAAATATTTCAGCAAGATTGACTTGAAGTCTGGGTATCACCAGGTACCAATCGAACCCTCTGATGTGTGGAAGACTGCATTCAAATCCAAGGATGGCCTTTTTGAATGGTTGGTCATGCCTTTTGGGTTGACGAATGCCCCTACAACCTTCATGAGGCTAATGGACGACATCCTGTGACCATTCACCAAATCATTTGTAGTGGTGTACTTGGATGACATTCTGATCTTCATCCAGTCTTGGGAAGAGTACCTCCACCACATCTGACAGGTCCTCCAAACATTGCAACAACACAAGTTGTGTGCCAATTTGGAGAAATGCACTTTTGGCATGACCTAGGTTTAGTATCTAGGATACATTATTGATGAGCAGGGGGTGCATGTGGATCCAGCAAAGATCGAAGTTATTCAGGATTGGCCAGTCCCAACTACCCTAATAGAGCTTCGCAACTTTTTAGGTCTTGCCAATTTCTACCACAGGTTTGTGTTGGGATTCTCTCATATCACTTGGCCCTTGAGTCAAGTCACCAAGGGAGGAGCTAAAGAAAAATTATTTTGGTATGAATCTCAACAGAAGGCATTTAGGGAGTTGAAGCATCGCCTCTTCTCTACACCAGTGCTCACATTACTAGACTTGCAACAACCATTTGAGATCGAGACATATGCCTCTGACTATGCTATTGGGGCAGTCCTTACTAAACATGGGCATCCGGTGGTATATAACAGTGAGACACTTTCCGACACAGTCTAGAAGTATCCCACTTATGAAAAAGAAATGTATTCCATTATGTAGGCTTGTTGGCAATGGAAGCATTACATTTTGGGAAAGGAAACAGTCATCCACATAGACCACCGACCCCTTCAATTCATACAGACACAAGGGAAGTTGCAGAACGATCACCATCAGAAGTGTTCCACATACCTGCAATAGTTTCATTTGAAAATTAAGTACAAAAATGGTAGCACCAATAATGTTGCAGACTACCTCAGTCAACCATCCATCGTGGTGCTAATCACTGTGCTCAACTCTTTTGGGCATGAGACTTCCAATTGGCCGCTTCTCTACACAAGTGATCCAGAATTCAACCACACATACAATACACTCTTGGAGGGTAAGAAAGTTCCCAATTTTCGCCTCCAGGATGCCCTTCTTTGTCACCTGGGACACCTTTGTGTTCCTTCAAGCGAGCGTGCTAAGATGATTTTGGAGGCGCACTACAGTCTGGTCGATGGGCATTTTGGGGTCGAGAAAACCATGGCAGTACTGAAAAAGTATTTCTATTGACTGAACCTTCAATAAGATATCGGGAAGTACATCAAGTTCTGCACTTCTTGCTCCATTGCCAAACCGACCATCAAGAAGCAAGGCCTTTATACTTCGCTTCCTACCCCCAATCGACCTTGGGAATCCATCTCTATGGATTACATGTCGGGCCTTCCTTTTACTAAGCATGGCATTGACTGTGTTTTTGTGGTCGTCGACCGATTCTCGAAGATGTCCATTATGATGGCCTGCAAGAAGAATATCACAGTAGAATCCACTGCTAAACTCTTCTTTGAACGAGTGTGGGTACACTTTGAGATTCCACTGTCTATCATCTCAGATCAGGACAGTAGGTTCCTCAGTACATTTTAGTCCAGCCTCTGGTTGATGCTGGACACCAAGATCACCAATGATCCAGATTTTATGAGCATAATGAAATGAATATAGATTATTAACAGGTGCTTAACACAAAATAATTGAGATACAGTAAAACCAGTTTTCTATTCAATAATGAAATAAGATGAAACTATAAAATGCAATGGAAACAAGCTTGCTGGAATGGTGGGAACTTATCTCTGAGAAGAGATGTGACGACAATGCGCATTCGCAAGAAGAAGATTAAAATGAGGCTCTGAAGGCCTTTTTACAATAAGAAATAATTCCAAAAACCCTAGACATCCAAAAACCTAACCCTAGGAGATGAAGAGTGAAAAGTCATGTGGGCCCCGTTTGGGTAAGTTAGTACATCAACTTCCCGGGGTCGTAAATTTTGCATACGATCTTTGTTTTAGGCGTGTGATAGCCCATTGGAAAGGTATCATCAAGGAGATTAATTTTGGGGGATCAATTATGCCATTGCATATCATTGAGGATATCGATACCGAAAAACCTTCATTTAGGCCCTCAAAATGGCCCCAGAAGTAAAAACTGCTAAAAATAGAAAATTGCCAAAAATGTTAGAAAAATGTTTTGAGCTAGTTGGAAAAGATGGGTGGCCACCGATATCCATATAGATCAATCCTCCATCCTTAGGAATAAATAGTATCCATTGCGTTGAGGTCCCCCATTATATGAGGAAATTTCTGCTGAATTTGGCCCCGGGTGAGCCACTTGCCTTGGTGCAGGAGCTGCCCTGCTTTGATGACTCGATAAAGATGGATCCTTTGTTGTCGAGTGCCCTTGATATTTATGTCCACAATTTGATCATTGGATGTATGTTTTATGTAGTTGGGGTTGAGCTATGTTGGTTTCAGTTGTTCTGCTACTTCTGAGGTGTCGAATAATGGAGGGAAATAAGGGCGAAGGAGATCCATGTTGAACACTGGGTGCAGGCCAAGGAAAGGAGGAATGTTGAGCTCAAAAGAATTATCCCTCACAGTCTTGGTGATAGTGTACGGTCCATAATGGAGTGGGTGAAGCTTCCGATGGGGTCCTGTAAGGTGTTCTTTCTGAAAGTGCAACCAAACTTTGCCGCCCACCTGAAACTTATGCGGCACTCAATGTTGATCATGGCGCTGATTGTACTTATCATTGAACTTCTGTAGGATATCATGAACCTATTGGCGGATGTTCTGGATCCGCTCAATGAACCGGGTGGCTTTGTTAGCTTCAGTTCGAACAGGAGATGAGTCGGTTGAGGTGACTGAAAGGGGAAGTGCAACATCTATGGGACCCAATGGTTGGAATCCCAACACCACTTGAAAGGGGATGTGGTCGCTTGAGCTATGAAAGGCTCAGTTGTAGCTATGTTGAACATAGGGAAGGCTCTCATCCCATGTGCGAGGGTTATTTGAATTATACATGCGAAGGATATGCACAATCATTCGATTTACAGCCTCAATTTGGCCATCTGTCGGGGGGTGGAAGGTTGTGTATTTGATGAGCTTGGTGTCCAGCAGTGACCAGAGGCTCGACCAAAATGTGCTGAGAAATCGACTATCCCAATCTGAGACAATGGTTTGTGGGATTCCAAAATGTAACCAAAATCTTTCAAAGAAGAGATTGACAGTTGCCTCTGCTGTGATGCTCTTCTTGCAGGAAAATAGAATCACCATCTTAGAAAAGTGATCAACAACCACAAAAAATAGTCATTTCCCCGCTTGGTGGATGGGAGGCCCGACATGTATTCCATTGAGATGGATTCCCATGGCTTGTCAGGAGTAGGAAGAGGGGTGTATAGGCCCTGTTTCTTAGTGGTCAATTTGGCAATAGCGCAGGCAGTGCATGACCTGATATACTTGCCGACCTGTTGTCGAAGTTTCGGCTAGTAAAAATGTTTCTGTAGCATCGCCATTGTCTTTTCGATGCTGAAGTGTCTTGCCACCCGACTGTAGTGGGATTCCCAGATCATCTTTGCTCTCTCACTTGATGGAACACAAATATGGCCTAGATGACACAACAACCCATCCTGAAGATGGAAATTATCGACAACTGCATTTTCACCCAACATTTGGTAGGTGGTGGCGAAGTCAGGGTCTGTCTCATGGCCGCAAGAGTTTAGCACTATGGTGAGTTTTGTGACTGGCGGTCAGCTGAAGCAATCAGTGAAATGATTGGTGCTTCCCATTTTATACTTGATGTTGAGGTGGAATTGCTGCAAGTAAGTGGACCACTTTTGATGGTATTCATTCTGCAGTTTTCCCTGTGTCTGCATGAACTATAGTGGATTATGATTAGTGTGGATGACTGTCTCCTTCCCAAGAATATAATGTCTCCACTGGAAGCATGCTTGCACAATGGAGTACATTTCTTTGTTGTAAGTAGGGTACTTACGGATAGTGTCTCACTATGATAGGCCACGGGGTGGCCGTGTTGAGTGAGAACGATGCCCACAACATAGTCTGAAGCATCTGTCTCGATCTCAAAGGGATGATGCAGGTCTGATTGTGAAAGTACTAGGGTTGAGCACAAGCGTTGCTTCAAATCATCGAATGCTTTTTGTTGGGACTGGATCGATGCAAATTTTGCCTTACCACCACCCTTGTTTATTTGGCTGAGGGCCCATGCAATATGGGAGAAACCCAACACGAACCTGCGATAGAAATTAGCAAGTCCCAAGAAGCTCTGAAGCTCAGTGAGTGTTGTTGGGGCTGGCCAGTCACGAATGACTTGGATCTTGGCTGGATCCACATGTACGCCATGCTGATCAATGATGTAGCCCAGGTAATGGACCCTGTCCATGCTGAAAGAGCATTTTTCCAGTTTGGCGTATAGATTTTACTGCCGCGAGGTGTGCAGAACCTTCTAAATATGCTGCAAGTGTTCGGCCCAAGTCTTGTTGTAAATTAGAATGTCATCCAGATACACCACTACAAAAGTATTGGTGAATGGTCGCAGGATATCATCCATCATCCTCGTGAAAGCGGTTGGAGCATTTGTCAAACCAAAGGGAATGACCAACCATTCAAAAAGTCCTTCCTTTGACTTAAAGGCAGTCTTCCATACATCTGTTTGTTCTATCGGGACCTGGTGGTAGCCAGACTTTAGATCAATATTACTGAAGTATTTGGCCCTTGTGAGTTGATCAAAGAGGTCATCGATTCGAGGAATTGGGTACCAGTTTCTGACAATGATTTTATTTAGAGCCCGGTAATCAATAAAGAGTCATCAGGTTCCATCTTTCTTCTGTACCAGCACGATTGGGCTCCCTCAAGGTGATGAGCTGGGGTGGATGTGACCCTTTTGGAGCAGTTCTTGGATCTGTTGCTTGATCTCCTCATTCTCTAACAAAGAGTGATGATAGACTGGCCCATTGGGCAGCAGTGCATCGGGGGTCAGATCGATGGGGTGCTTGACCTAGTAGTGCAGAGGTACCCCTGTAGGTGAGGAGAAGATATCCAAGCATTCTTCCACGACCTTATCTACTTGCTTCTACTGTGTGAAGAGGTTGGCTGTAGAGACCCTGGATGTGGCTGTGATCTTTCGCTTATTCTAAGAGCGAATAACGAAGAATACAAACTTTCTCGTCTGAGAGATGACCTTCCTGCATTTCTTAGCAAAGATCAAAGAAATAGCACTAGATGGGACTACCTCAGGTATCCTGTACAATTTCCTATTCAAAGTAATAATAACACTATGAGGCCTAGACTCATATACAGCATGACATTTCCATAAATAAGGTTGGCCCAAAATAACATCACAAACTTCGAGGGGAGCAACATCACATAATACCTCGTCTTTGAA
Source organism: Picea engelmannii (assembly GCA_009831015.1). NCBI lineage: Eukaryota > Viridiplantae > Streptophyta > Pinopsida > Pinales > Pinaceae > Picea > Picea engelmannii. The sequence goes on along the minus strand of ML779575.1, from coordinate 162,267 downwards.
GGGCTTGATGTCGTACGACAGTCGACACTGTTGGCTGACGCTGAGATCACTTCCTTGATGGAGCCATCCAATGGTGTAGGGTTGTGGGTGCGATGTTGTTGGCAGGGCCAACCGCTTGATGACCTCTGCTAAGATGAGGTTCTTCTGGCTACCGCTATCAACGATGAAGTGCAGTGGGGTGTGTTTTACCCACATCTGTGAATGGAAGAGGCGCTCTCCTTCTTCTGGCTCATCTCGTTCACCAGGATGGAGCTTGGTGGTAGCAATGGTGGCACTGGATTTTGCATCAATGATCCATCTTCCCCTTTCTAGTTTTGTCTCGGAGTCAGAATATACATTTGATTCAAAGGCTTTCACTTCGGCCACTAGTGACTGCTTTGAGAGGTAGTCAATAGTTTTATGCCAAGGGCTCTTATGGAAGTCGCACCACTTCCCGGTTTCTTTTTTTGTCTTTCCAGTGTCCTTCTTTGCTTGTGGCTTGTACTGGTTGTCTTGATACTGTCCATATTTTCTCTATTCTTTGTTTGGTGGGTTGGGGCCACCCTTTCCTAGATTTTGTTGTGCGGGGTTCCTAGGCCCAAATTGCCACGTCTTTTGTTTGAGCTTCTGCTCGATTTTGACAGCATATCGATAGGCCATGCCCAAGGATGAGATGTCCAGAAATTCCATTTCAGTTTGGATGTATCTATGTAGAGCACCATGATACTTGAGCACCAGATGTCACTTTGAATCTTTGATACCCAACTTGGTGCGCAAGGTATGGAAGATATTTGTGAAATCTAGCACTACTTGGTCTCTTTCTTGCCGCAGTGTGATCCATTTGGTATACAGGTCGTCATAACTTCCAACAGGGTAGTATTGTTCCTTAATAACATCCCTGAAGGATTCCCAGGTGGCCATGACTGAAAATAATGATGTTTCCTCTGTTTCCTTTTGCTCACAGAAAGTTTCCCACCAATCTTTGACATGGGGAACGACTTTGAGGAGCGCAAAAGTAATCTTTTCTCTATTCGAAAATTTATGAACAGAAAAATACCCCTCTAGTAGATTCAACCACTTGTCTACAACATTTTCATCTATTTGACCTTAAAATATAGGAATATCAAAGTTTATTTGTACCTTGAAGGGGCTAGCACCTCCGTTCGAAGAAGATGTGTCGCCTGTTGGTAGTCGCCGAAGGATTTGCGTGAAACTATCCATCATCTCGTTCCTCTGTTGCGTGAGGGCTTCCTCAATCAACAGTTTGAAAGGATTTCCTATCCCGTCATATTTCTTTTCTCCTACCATGGGAGGTCTCTTGGGCATGTAAGAGCTTCTGTCCTCAAGAGAAATAAGCTCAAGACCAAACTCTTTGTACTCCGACCTCGTTGGGGACATGCATTAAGACGACAAGGAGCAGACCGCTCTGATACCACTAATCCAAATTTTATGAGCATAATGAAATGAATATAGATTATTAACACGTTCTTAACACAAAATAACAGAGATACAATAAAACTAGTTTTCTATTCAATAACGAAATGAGCTGAAACTGTAAAATGCAACGGAAACAAGCTTGTTGGAATGGTGGCAGCTTATCTCTGAGAAGAGATGTGACAGCAACGTGCATTCACAAGAAGAAGATTACAATGAGGCTTTGAAGGCATTTTTATAATAATAAATAATTCCAAAAACCATAGACATCCAAAAACCTAACCCTAGGAGATGAAGCGCAAAAAGTCACGTGGGCCCCGTTTGGGTAAGCTAGTACATCAACTTCCCGGGGTCATAACTTTTGCATACGATCTCCGTTTTAGGCGTGTGATAGACCGTTGGAAAGGTATCGTCAAGGAGATTAATTTTGGGGGATCAATAATGACTTTGGTTATAATTGAGGATCACAATACCGAAAGACCTTCATTTAGGCCCCCAAAATGGCCCCGGAAGTAAAAACTGCTAAAAATAGTAAATTGCCAAAAATGTTAGAAATTTTTTTTGATCCAGTTGGAAAAGATGGGTGGCCACCGATATCCATCTGGATCAATCCTCCCTCATTAGGAAGAAATATTCTCCATTGTGTTGAGGTCCCCCATTAGATGAGGAAATTTCTACTGAATTTGGCCCCGGGTGAGCCACTTGCCTTGGTGCAGGAGCTGCCCTGCTTTGATGACTCGATAAAGCTGGATCCTTTGTTGTCGAGTGCCCTTGATATGTCTGTTCACAATCTGATCATTGGATGCCTACTATATGTAGTTGGGGTTGAGCTCTGTTGGTGTCAGGTGCTCTGCTACTTATGAGGTGTTGAATAATGGAGGGAAATAAGGGCGAAAGAGATCCACGTTGAACACTGGGTGCAGGCCAAGGAAAGGAGGAATGTTGAGGTCAAAAGAATTATCCCCCATGGCCTTGGTGATAGTGTACAGTCCATAATGGAGTGGGTGAAGCTTCCGATGGGGTCCTGTAAGGCATTCTTTCTGCAAGTGCAACCAAACTTTCTCGTTCTCCTGAAACTTATGCAGCACCCGATGTTGATCATGGCGCTGTTTGTACTTGTCATTGGACTTCTTTAGGATATCCTGAACCTATTGGAGGATGTACTAGATCTGCTCAATGAACCAGGTGGCTTTCTCAGCTTCAGTTGGAGCAGGAGATGATTCGGTTGAGGTGACCGAAAGGGGAAGTGCAACATCTATGGGACCCAATGGTTGGAATCCCAACCCCACTTGAAAGGGGTTGTGGCTGCTTGAGCTATGCAAGGCTTGATTGTAGCTATGCTAGACATAGGGAAGGCTATCATCCCATGTGCGAGGGTTCTTTGAATTATACATGTGACGGATATGCACAATCATTTGATTTACAACCTCGATTTGGCCATCTGTTTGGGGGTGGAAGGCCGTGGATTTGGTGAGCTTGGTGTCCAGCAGGGACCAGAGGCTCAACCAGAATGTGTTAAGAAATCGACTATCCCGATCTGAGACAATATATTGTGGGATTCCAAAATGTACCCAGACTTGTTCAAAGAATATCTTGCCAGTGGCCTCTGTTGCGATGCTCTTCTTGCAGGCAACCAAAATCGCCATCTTAGAAAAGCAATCAACAACCACAAAAACACAGTCACTTCCCCGCTTGGTGGATGGGAGGCCCAACATGTAGTCCATTGAGATGGATTCCCATGACCTATTAGGAGTAGGAAGAGGGGTGTATAGGCCCTGTTTCTTAGTGGTCAGTTTGGCAATAGCGCAGGCAGTGTAGGACCTGATATACTTTCCGACTTGTTGTCGAAGTTTTGGCCAGTAGAAATGTTTCTAAAGCATCACCACTGTCTTTTCGACGCTGAAGTGTCCTGCCACTCGACTGTAGTGGGCTTCCCAGATCATCTTTTCTCTCTCACTTGATGGAACACAAATACGGCCTAGACAATGCAACAACCCATCCTAAAGATGGAAATTATTGACAACTGCATTTTCACCCAACATTTGGTAGGTGGTGGTGAAGTCAAGGTTTGTCTCATAGAGTTGAGGCCATACATATGTCTCATGGCCGCAAGAATATAGCACTGTGGTGAGTTCCACGACTGGTGGTCTACTGAGGCAATCAGCGATACGATTGGTGCTTCTTGTTTTATACTTGATGTTGAGGTGGAATTGCTGCAAGTATGTGGACCACTTTTGATGGCACTCATTCTGCAGTTTTCCCTGTGTCTGCAAGAACTATACTGGCTTATGATCAGTGTGGATGACTGTCTCCTTCCCAAGAATGTAATGTCTCCACTAGCGGCATGCTTGCACAATGGAGTACATTTCTTTGTCATAAGTAGGGTACTTACGGACAGTATCTGACAGTGTCTCACTATGATAGGCCACGGGGTGGCCGTGCTGAGTGAGAATGACACCCACAACATAGTCTGAAGAATCTTTCTTGATCTCAAAGGGATGTTGCAGGTCTGATTGTGAAAGTATTGGGGCTAAGCACAAGTGCTTCTTCAAATCATCAAACGCTTGTTATTGGGACCGGCCCCACGCAAATTTCACCTTACCACCCGCCCTGTTTATTTGGTTGAGGGCCCATACAATATGGGAGAAACCCAACACAAACCTGCGATAGAAATTAGCAAGTCCCAAGAAGCTCTGAAGCTCAGTGAGTGTTGTTGGGGCTAGCCAGTCATGGATTACTTGGATCTTGGCTGGATCCACATGTACGCCATACTGATCAATGATGTAGCCTAGGTAATGGACCCTGTCCATGTCGAAGGAGCATTTTTCCAGGTTGGCGTATAGCTTGTGCTACTGCGAGGTGTGCAGAACCTGCTAAATATGTTGTAAGTGTTTGGCCCAAGTATTGCTTTAAATTAGAATGTCATCCAGATACACCACTACAAAAGTATTGGTGAATGGTCGCAGGATATCATCCATCATCCTCATGAAAGTGGATGGAGCATTTGTCAAACCAAAGGGCATGACCAACCATTCAAAAAGTCCTTCCTTTGACTTGAAGGCGGTCTTCCATACATATGTTTGTTCTATCGGGACATGGTGGTAGCCAGACTTTAGATCAATCTTACTGAAGTATTTGGCCACCATGAGTTGATCGAGGAGGTCAGCGATTCGGGGAATCAGGTACCAGTTTCTAACAGTGATTTTATTTAGAGCCCAGTAATCAATACAGAGTCGCCAGGTTCCATCTTTCTTCTGTACCAGCATGATTGGGCTCCCGCAAGGTGATGAGCTGGGGTGGATGTGCCCCTTGTGGAGCAGTTCTTGGATCTGTCGCTTGATATCCTCATTCTCTAACAAAGAGTGACAATAGACTGGCCCATTGGGAAGCAATGCATCAGGGGTCAGATCGATGGGGTGCTTGACCTGGTAGTGCAGAGGTGCCCCTGTAGGTGAGGAGAAGATATCTAAGTATTCTTCCACGACCTTATCTACTTGCTTCTGCTGTGTGGAGAGGTCGGCTGTAGAGACCCTAGATGTGGCTGTGATCTTTCGCTTATTCGAAGAGTGAATCATGAAGAAGACAAACTTCCTCGTTTGAGAGATGACCTTCCTGCATTACTTAGCAAAGATCAAGGAAATAACACTAGGTGGGACTACCTCTGGTATCCTGTACAATTTCCTATTCAAAGTAATAATAACACTACGAGGCCTAGACTCATATACAACATGAAGTTTCCATAAATAAGGTTGGACCAAAAGAACATCACAAACTTTGAGAGGAGCAACATCACACAATACCTCGTCTTTGAAGGGCTTGATGCCGTACGATAGTCGGCACTGTTGGTTGACGCTAAGATCGCTTCCTTGGTGGAGCCATCCAATGGTGTAGGGTTGTGGGTGAGATGTTGTTGGCAGGGCCAGCCACTTGATGACCTCTGCTAAGATGAGGTTTTTTTGGCTACCGCTATCAACGATGAAGTGAAGCGGGGTGCCTTTTACCCACATCTGTGAATGGAAGAGGCACTCTCCTTCATCTAGCTCTTCTGGTTCACCAGGATGGAGCTTGGTGGTAGCAACGGTGACACTGGATTCTGCATCAATGATCCATCTTCCCCTTTCTAGTTCTATCTCAGAGTCATAATCTGCATCTGATTTAGAGGCTTTCACTTCGGCCAGCAACGACTACTTTGAGAGGTAGTCAGCAGTGTTATGCCAAGAGCTCTTATGGAAGTCACACCACTTCCCGGTATATTTTTTTGTCTTTCTGGTGTCCTTCTTTGCTTGTGGCTTGTATTGGTTGTCTTGATACTGTCCATATTTTCTCTATCCTTTGTTCGGTGGGTTGGGGCCACCCTTTCCTGGCTTTTGTTGTGAGGGGTTCCCAGGCCCAAATTGCCGCGTCTTTTGTTTGAGCTTCTGCTCGATTTTGACGGCATATCGGTAGGTCGTGCCCAAGGATGAGATGTCCAGAAATTCCATTTCGGTCTGGATGTATCTATGTAGAGCACCATGATACTTGAGCACCATATGTCACTCTGAATCTTTGATACCCAACTTGGTGCGCAAGGTATGGAAGATATTTGTGAAATCTGGCACTACTTGGTCTCTTTCTTATCGCAGTGTGGTCCATTTGGTATACAGGTCGTCATAACTTCCGACAAGGTAGTAATGTTCCTTAATAACATCCCTGAAGGATTCCCATGTGGCTGTGACTAAAAATAATGTGGTTTCCTCTATTTCCTTTTGCTCATAGAAAGTTTCCCACCAATCTTTGACATGGGGAACGACTTTGAGGAGCGTAAAAGTAATCTTTTCTCTATTCGAAAATTTATGAACAGAAAAATACCCCTCTAGTAGATTCAACCACTTGTCTACAACATCTGCATCTATCTGACCTTCAAATATAGGAATATCAAATTTTATTTGTACCTTGAAGGGGGCAACGCCTCCATTCGAAGAAGATGCGTCGCCTATTGGTAGTCACTGAAGGATTTGCGTGAAACTATCCATCATCTCGTTCCTCTGTTGCATGAGGGCTTTCTCAATAAACAATTTGAAAGGATCTCCTATACCATCATATTTCTTTCCTCCTTCCATGGGAGGTTGCTTGGGCATGCAAGAGCTTCTGTCCTCAAGAGAAACAAGCTCGAGACCCAACTCTTTGTACTCCGACCTCGTTGGGGACATGCATTAAGATGACAAGGAGCAGACCGCTCTGATACCACTAATCCAAATTTTATGAGAAGACTAAAATGAATATAGATTATTAACATGTTCTTAACACAAAATAACAGAGATACAGTAAAACTGGTTTTCTATTCAATAACGAAATAAGCTGAAACTGTAAAATGCAGTGGAAACAAGCTTGTTGGAATGGTGGCGGCTTATCTCTAAGAAGAGATGTGACAGCAGCATGCATTTGGAAGAAGAATATTACAATGAGGCTCTAAAAGAATTTTTACAATAAGAAAGAATGCCAAAAACCATAGACATCCAAAAACCTAACCCTAGGAGATGAAACGCCAAAAGTCACGTGGGCCCCGTTTGGGTAAGCTAGTACATCAACTTCCCGGGGTCGTAACTTTTGCATACGATCTTCGTTTTAGGCGTGTGATAGCCCGTTGGAAAGGTATCATTGAGGAGATTCATTTTTGGGGCTCAATCATGCATTTGGATATCATTGAGGATCTTGATACCGAAAAACCTTCATTTAGGCCCTCAAAATGGTCCTAGAAGTAAAAACTGCTAAAAATAGTAAATTGCCAAAAATGTCAGAAAAATGTTTTGAGCCAGTTGGAAAAGATGGGTGGCCACTGATATCCATCTAGGTCAATCCTCCCTCCTTAGGAAGAAATAGTCCCCATTGCATTGAGGTCCCCCATTATATGAGGAAATTTCTGCTGAATTTTGCCCCGAGTGAGCCACTTGTCTTGGTCCAGGAGATGCCCTGCTTTGATGTCTCGATAAAGTTGGATCCTTTGTTGTCGAGTGCCCTTGATCTGTCTGTCCACAATCTGATCATTGCATGCCAGTTGTATGTAGTCGAGGTTGAGCTCTGTTGGTGTCAGTTGTTTTGCTACTTTTGAGGTGTCAAATAATGGTGGAAAATAAGGGCGAAGGAGATCCACATTGAACACTGAGTGCAGGCCAAGGAAAGGAGGAATGTTGAGATCAAAATAATTATCCCCCATGAACTTGGTGATAGTGTACAGTCCATAACAGAGTGGGTGAAGCTTCTGATGGGGTCCTGTAAGGCGTTCTTTCTGCAAGTGCAACCAAACTTTGTCGCCCACCTGAAACTTATGCAACACCAGGCTCTCCATAGCTCAACTAGCCACAACCCCTTTCAAGTGAGCTTGGGATTCCAGCCACTATGTCCCATTGACATAGCCATGACATTTGTGGCTACTCATGAAGATTCATCTCATGTCCAGTCTGAGGCTGACAAGGAAAACAACTTCATTGAGCACATTCAACACATCTGCCAATAGGTTCATGACATCTTGGAAGGAGCCAATGCTAAGTACAAGCAGCGACATGATCAACATTGGGTGCCGCACAAATTCCAGGTGGGAGACAAAGTGTGGTTGCATTTGCAAAATGAGCACCTCGCTGGACCCCATTGCGGGTTTCGTCCACTTCGATATGGGTTGTACACCCTCACCAAGGATCTAGGGGAAAATTCCTTTGAGCTTAGCATTCCACCATTCCTTGGTCTACACCCAGTGTTCAATGTGGACCGCCTTCGGCCCTACTTTCCACCCCTACTAGACACATCCGACATGGCAGAACAACTCACACCAACAGAGTTAAATCCAAACTGCATGGAACAAGCCAGAGTTGATTAGATCATGGATACACAGATCAAGCACACCCAAAAACAAAGGATACCTCTATATCAAGTTGTCAAAGCAGGCCAACTCCTTCACCAAGGCAAGTGGCTTACCAGGGACCAAGTTCAGCAGAAGTTTCCTCATCTCATGGAGGAACTCAACACAATGGGGACCATTGCTTCCTAAGGGGGGAGGAATGATCCAGGTGGATATTGGTAGCCACCCACCTATTCCAATTGGACCCCCACCATTGCTTCTTTCAGTTTTTCAGTTTCCACATAGTTTACTATTTTTAGCAGTTTTTCAGGTCCTGAACTTCCAGAGCCGTTTTGAGGCCTTAAACGACGTTTTTTGGGAAAACGGGGAGCAAAATGGATCGTAGATAAATGTTTCTCACCCAAAATTTGTAGTCCTCGGATATATATTTTTAATGAGGTATGGAACGTATCAAACGAAGATCGTATGCCAAAGTTACGTCCCTGGGAAGTTGATGTACCAAATTACCCAAACGGGGCCCATAGTTTTGGCGTTTCATCTCCTAGGGTTAGGTCTTTGGATGTTTAGGGTTTTCTATTGTTTATCAATAATAATAGGCCTTCGAGCCTCATTGTAACACAATTTAGAGGCCAGTAGCCACCACATCTCTTCTCAGAGATAAGCTACCAACGCCCTAGCTAGTTTACTTCAATTCTATCTGTAAGCATATTTTAGTCATTTGTTATTAATGAAATGAAGTTCTATTTCCGCTGAATCTCTGCGTTTATGTGTATTTTTGTATTTCATTGTGTTCCTGCATAAATCTGGATCAATCCCCAAGGTATGATTTGAGAAAATGAAATTCACAGAGACACAAGTCGCTCATCAAGTTTCGTAAGTGCACTTACATCTGCTAGTGGTGTATTACATCTTATTCTGTTAGGGGTTGCAAACTGTGGCAGTTTTCCATTTTCAAGCGATTGTTTGCATGGAAGAAAAACTTTCCCATTGGAAAATGGTTTATCGTACACTGTCAAGTGGAGGTATTCTTCTTGCAAATCAGGCATGAAAGACTTACTGTTTTTTGAAAAATTCAATTGTTCACAAATTGCACATGCAATGGAAGGAGTGTCTTTCATTTGTTTCATGTAGGCCTATCTTGCATTTTTCTTTCGCGAAGTATGGGTAGAAACTGTTTCCTGGTTTTCATTGCTACTACTGCATGGTGTTGCTTGTCGAACACGAACTGTCACAGTTGCATGACCATTCTGGGATATGCAATCACACACGTTTATGTTCTATTTTTCATGAACAAATTTCTTAACATTGTGATATGTGAGTTTCTCTCTAAAAGGAAGTGTAGCAATGCATTTTTTTCTCTCGCAGATGAACTTTTTCAATTTGTGGTAACTTACTCTATGTTTCTATCCCAAGGGTAGGATGAGCTGGTGGAAAATGTGATGAATTCACTCTCACTCAGCTTTTGAGAAACTACTTTATGTTTTTTGTTCAAGGCCTCTATGGCCTTATCACAAGTCGGACGAATTTGATGAATAAATTTTTTCAAATTGTGACAACTTACTCTATGTTTTTTGTTTAAGTCCTCTATGGCCTCATCACAATTGTCATGAATTTTACACATGTTTTTTTTGTTCAAGCCCTATCTACCCATATCGCAACTGGGAGGAGTCTCATTTTCACTAAAAAGAATTCCACGCATATGCAGATTCGATTCCATTTGGGTGGCATGGACAGTCAACCCTAAACTACCAATATGTCCAAGAAAAGGTTCATAATGGATATGTGTTGTATTTGTTTACAACGAGAGGATTTCAATTGTTCGACCGTAATTTGAATCAATAACCTAGGAATGGACAGTGCCATCTAGCAAGGGCGACCAAACCTGAATATTCACCCTGAATATCATAGACAACCATTGCAAATAGATTATGAAACCCTCCAATTCCCTTTTTCATATGGAACCACCATGTTCACAAGGTATTCCTGCCAACTTCCAACTGCCGGCATATTTTCTACGATATATGGGCAAAGGTACTGATGCAAGCACCTAAAATCTTGTTGACTGCCACCTATAATCGCATTGCAAAAGGACTGTACAGTGTAAATCCACAGTGACTGAACATCAAACTCCGCTGCCACCAAACAACAAATTGCATTGAACAGACTATGTCCACAGCTAGACACAACATTTGTTGCCAACTGTAAACCATGGTAATCTATGCCATGCAAAATCTATTTCCATTGCAATTGAAGGTATTTGCAAATAATGGACAAGGAAATACGAGGAACTTCTATATTTCATATGGACATTTTTCTGTACAATAGTGGTTCATAATGGCCACTGACGACATTGGCATCATGGAACAAGATGCAATATGGATTGTTAGATGCAGTTTTGTTGAATAGTAGATATCTTGTTTTTCTTGTCAATGACCATATTCCAACTGATATATTCAACTAGTTAGACAACCACCGTATACAAAATGTATCTCCCCAAAGTCCCCTCTCATGTGCAGGTGGAACTAGAGATGCAGACAACCACATCTTTGAAAAATACGTAGCGACATCATGTATTCCATGCAACTGTCGAAGAAAATAAGATTCCAGTTCGTATTCATAGGACTGCAAAGCCTCAACATCGTCATTTTTAAAATATATCAAGAAATAATCTATCAATCCATTGCGCAACTTGGTCGACGAATAGCAGAAATACAATAGAACCTGGAATGTATCAAAAAGGAAATCCCCAACAGTATATGAGAATGCATCCAATCTAAAAATCCCATTGCTATGCAAAACCACATCAATGTTGTCATGTATAATGGACAGTGTATCTATTTCATACGACTCAACATCTATTACTTCTTTCATCTCCTCAACTTCCATTTTGAAGTTGTTTGCTACATACTTTCAATTTCTATGAAAACGGAGAAAAGTAGGGGAAAAAAATAAAAGGTAGCAAAATAAAAAAGGAAAGAAAAATAGGGTACCAATCCCCATATGTATCTTTCAACCTTCTTCTTCTCAACTTGAATCCCCCCTATTCCCCATAGCAGATGAGAAGAAAAAATACCGACACTGGAAACTGAACCAAACAGAAGAAAGAACACAAATAAATAAAACCATAAATTTACTCAGCAGAAAGAGAACAGGTAGATGCAGTTTTCTGACCCACATAATAAAAGAATACCCTATGTCTACACCTTGCTGGATGGTTCCATCTTCTGATAGCTCCCAACTACTTTTTGTAAAGCCCTCTGCATTGCAATTTTCGGAAAATCTATGGACATGATAGCTGGCATATGAAGATGCATGGTTTCCAAGAACATAAACTAAGAGTATAGACAAAGATGGTCTACAACAGAATTTGAAGGCAGGGACTCCCACCATTGAAAAACAACAACAACATGGAAACTTACCTGTCAACAAAGGATGACAAGAGCTCAGCCCGAAAAACTGCAAACCACAACAACGGGTCCAACAACTTGCAAAGTTGAAGAACAAAAAACCAGTGAACAACCATGAAGAGCTCGAACTGCAAGTGTAGGACCTCAACTTTGCAAAGTTGAATCAAACAAGAACCAGAATCATGGAATGAAGCAGCGAAGAAGGATCGAGCACTCGAGCAGTGATGTCGACCATGAATGAAACTATATTGCAATGCATCTGTACAATAAACATTTAAGACTGCTAGAGCTGTTAGGTAAACAGTTAAGACTGTCAGGACCGTCGAAGGGCGTAGGCCTATGCAAGCATTTAAGAAAATATGCAGTGTGGCAGGCTTGTTCTCTTGAAGCACGCAACAATAAAGAAAAAATCACACATAGTAATATGGTAGAGAATGTATTCTACCCAGCAGAAAATGCTAAGGGAAACATTCGATCTAATGCTAGCATTAATCCACCTTTGACCAATGCATAATAAAATATATGATTCAAAAAAACCATATACTACCAAATACTTTGGATATGCCAACATATTTAACATTGGGAATAGCGAAGGCGGCAATAAGACCTCCAATCTGTTGTCCAATCAGATCTTGACAAACATGATACTTTTTATTATATAAAAATCGATGTTTTCACTTCCCTTGTTCCAACAATAGACAATATGGAAATATTTCTGGTCAATGCACAATCTAATACCAGGTCAACGATTTATCGATC
>ML779575.1:88838-149806 GCA_009831015.1 Picea engelmannii | reverse complement strand
GACTAATAAAATGTCCAAATATTGTCGATTTGTATTTACAAATGTTGTATTTGGATTTTTCAATTTAATATTTCAACATATATTTGTCTTCATTATTTTTTCCGCCGTAATCATATTTTTTCTATGTTGTATTTTGTGTTTTCAAGAACACGAAATCAACCGAAACCAAAAGTTTCAACCACCACCATTTTAAATCATTATGTTTGGTAATCATGTGTGTAATGATGTTTTTATATAATTTGTCTATGGATAAGTGAAATTTTAGTTTTTCTAACAATGGTATGTTATTTTTCATGTAAAATATAATGCATATGTTCCTTTTAGTGCAAGTGTTCAATACCTAAATGATGGAATTTTCTTAGAATAATTGTAGAATTGTAAAGAATGCATTGTTCTTGTGCAGGGTTATTTTTTCAAAATTTATAATGTTAATTTTATATTTTTTTTTAAATTCTGAAAGTCAATACAAATTTTAAATTACAAGGCCTTGTGTTAGTGCACGGTATCAGGGTCTTAACATAATCAAACAATTTTATTTTTTTTAGATTGTAGATCTTGGTCTATTATGACTTATTCTAAAAATTCTTAAGGTGATAAAAAGTTATAGTAGGAATAAAAGATGTATGCATTTTAATATTTTGATATATGTCAAGACCAAAATGTGTTAAAAATAGTAAAAAAGGTTATTTTTTTTTAAATTATACATTTGGAATCTATATAGTCGACTCTATATGTGTGTGTAGTTTCATCGGAAACCGATTTGTGTAGCCTATACAAAAATAATTTAAAAACTAGATATATTGAGAGTCATTCAAAAAAATAGAGGCTTTGATGTATTTGCAGCTACCACCAGGTTTTTCATTCTGAACCAAAATTCAATGCAATCAAGTTAGAAAACATGTATGTTAAATTTTTCACTCTTGCCCCCCAAAAAATGAATGGAAAGAACATGCATGTGTTCTAGAGTGTGCATTCATTCCTAAAAATGTATGCACACTTTTGTGACTAAATTCTTTTTCCCAATGTATATCCTTCACCTCCAAGTGGGAATACCAATGGCATTAAAGGATTTGAGCTTTACATATGGGTAATAGGGTCCTTGACATGATAAGGGAAGGAAAATTGGGACTTAGACCATAGAGGTTGCTTCTAAGTATCAAGGTCCTAGACTAACACCTCGAACCACCACACTTGATATCTCGAGGGCATCCTTCTTCCAAGTAGGGATACAAGAATCAATAGAATATTTTGAGCACTAGTTATGAGTCTTAAGGCCCTTAAAATGGTCATTGGAGGAAACACAATTATTGGACCCTAAGGTGATGTTTTTGGAATATATGGCTATGAAAAACACCTTGAACCACCACACTAGACTTCTCAAGGTTATGCCTTCCTTTGACTAGGGATATGGGTGCCATTAGGGGATTTTTGATACTAGGTACATGATTCTTTGGGCCCTAGACATATTTGAAGGAGGAAACCTAGGAATTACTCTATAAAGGAAGCTTCTAAGAATCAAGGTTCAAGAACAACACCTTGATCCACTACACATGACCTCTTAAGCATATCCTTAGCCTTAAAGTGGGGATATTGACAATATTGTTAAGTTTTTAGAACTAGGTATGGGTCTCAGGGTCCTAGATATTGTTAGGGGGGGGGAACCAGGTCTTAGGACATAACTAAAGATTATAGGAATTAAGGTCCAAGAAAATAACATGACCTACAAAGGGGATATTTGGCCTCCAAGTGGAGTTATATGCACCATTAAAATTTCCAAGCACATGTTATGGGTGAAGGGTTCCTAAAAATGGCGGCAGGAAGAAACCTTTTCGTTAGGACTTTAAGGAATATATCATGCATCTAGGGTCAATAACAACACCTTGAACCCACACACATGACCTCCCAAGTGCATCATTTACCTCTTAGTGGGAATATTGACACCATTAGTGTTTTTGGAGAACTAGGTACCAGTCTGAAGACATTAGGATTTTAAGAGAAGTAGGTATAGGTCTAAATACTTGGACCAAGTTCAAGTGATGTAACTGGCTCATTATGCCTAAAAAGTAGCTTCTAGGGATTAAGATTCATCAATAAGTCCTCGAACCACCACACATGATCTGTCTATGGGATATTTTTCCTTTGAATTGCAATATGGACATCATTAGAAGGTTTTGAGCACCAACTATAGGTTGTGGGGCATTAGACATGGTCAATAGAGGAAAATCGAGCCTTAGGACCTAAAGTAAGATTCCAGGCATCTAACACCAATAACTGTGCCTCAAACCACCACATGCATTTTCTTGAGAGTATCATCTCCCTCTTAGTTGGATATGGGCAGCATTAGAAGGTTTTGAGCTCTAGGTATGAGTATCATTTCCTTGACCATGGTTGGGGGAGCAAACTCAAGCCTAAATCCCTAAAGGTAGCTTCTATGGATGAAGGAACATGAATGAGGATGCGAACCACCACACATGACCTTTCTATGGGATATTTGGCCTTTAAGAGGTGTTATGAGATCTATTGGAAGTTTTTTAGCACTAGATTTGGGTCACAGTGCCTTGAACATGGTTGGGGGAGGAAACCATAGCCTCAGGTCCTAAAGAAATATTTTAGGAATCCACGACCAATAATTTCACCTCAAACATGGGTCTTGGGGCCTTGGAAATGATGGTTTGGGGAGGAAACATAGGCCCTAAAGGAATCTTATATCCATACAAAACCAAGAAGGATGCCTCAAAGAAGCACACATTGCCTCTTCAGGGTATCCTTGGCCTATGATTGGGTATGTAGATGCTACTAGGTGCTTTTGAGCATTAGGTATGTGTCCTGGGGCCCTAGATATTGTTAGGGTATCTTTGCATGACTAGTTGTAGCGTTTTCTACGTTGCATCATGAGCGTAGGGGGGTTTGAGGGTAGTGCCCCTGAGATTTTTTTTCCTCAGGAAACATGTCGCATTTTTTCCTCATTTTTCATGTCACCTCGATTTTTGTGTCCATTGTTGGGCAGTTTTCAGCACATGGTTTTTTCTGATGGTTTTTTATTTTCGGTTAAGGAATTAGGGTTGTTGAGTAATACAGGTCATTGGGTTAGGGTTTTGGATGACGCTGGCTCCTATATGTATATTGTATTGTAAAAAATGTATCACAATGAATGAATACATAATATGCTGGTTTTCTTGGTTTGGGTGTCCATGGGAAAAATCTCTGTGTAATGTGTGTATTTTCCATTGTATCTTTTTTGTTCTTTTATTGAAAATCTATTTGCAGTAAAATATTTTACAAGGTTAAAATATACATTTGGTATTAGAGATTTGTTGGCTTCAAGGGGACGCCATTGTGGTCAAGGGTTTGGCTCGGGACTGTGATAAGCCTTGTTACAGTGGGAGATCTGTGGTATTGATTTTTCAGGTGAAAAGAAATGGCGAGTAGTTCAAAAATGGAGATCGAGAAGTTTAATGGGTAAATTTTTGACCTGTGGAAGCTCAATATCGAATATCTATTGGTGGACAAAGATCAATGGATCATGGTGGATCCAAGTACTGCACCTACAATAACTTCAATAGATGTTTGGAAAAGGTTGGATCGGAAGGCGAAGAGCACAATACGACTGTGTCTCTCAGATTTAGTATTACTGAATGTGTCAGAAGAAGCTACAACCAAAGATTTATGGGATAAGTTGGGGAAGTTGTATCAGTCAAAGTCTCTAGTAAATAAACATTTCCTGAGAAATAATCCATATAACCAGAGGATGAGAAATTGAGACTCGGTGGAAGATCATTTTAACACCTTCAATATTGTGGTAAGTCAGTTAGTATATGTTGAAATTAAAATTTTAGATGAAGATAAGTGTATCAGTTTATTGTGATTATTACCAGACTCATGGGATAGTCTGGCTGTGTCCATAGGTAGTAATACAACAGCCTTGAATTTTGATGAAGTGGTCTCATCCTTATTGTTGGAGGAGATGAGATGGAAGAACATGGAAGGACAGAGAACAGATGCATTATTTGCAAGACGACACTCCCAAGAAATAAATAGATATAAGTGATCAAGTGGGAGATCTAAGTCTGAGGGTAGATTTAAATCTCCTGGAAAGTTTGTAAAGGTATGCTGGAGATGTAGGAAAAAAAGGGCACTACAAGAAGCAGTGTAAATCCAAAATTGAGAAAAGAAGGGATCTGAAGAAGCTCCTTCTACAGAAGAAAATACCTCCAAAGAAGAAGGAGGGGATGTGTACTTGGATTCTTCAAGCACACATGCAGATCATGAGGCATGGCTGGTTGACTCAAGCACATTCTTTCATATGACTACCCACAGGAAGTGGTTCTGTGAATATGAAAGGTACGATGGAGGTAATGTTTTCCTAGGTGATGAATCAACAACCAAAATCATAGGATGAGTAAAATTCAAGTTGAGGCTCATAGATGGAAGTATTAGAACACTACCTGGTGTTCTGCACATCCCAGTTTTAGCCAAAAATTTGATTTATGTAAGCAAAATGGACGATGCAAGGATAAAAACAATATTTGAAAAGAAAACCTGTGGGATGGTTCAAGGAGAAATGGTGTTGCTGAAGGGAGTTCTATTTGGAACTATGTATAAGATACAAGGAATCACTATTAGTGATGGGTGTAATAGTTCCATTGTTCTTGATATTGGAGTTGAATAAGAAATAAATCCTACAGTCTCTGGAGAAAAGGTTATGGTGTGGCATCACAAACTGGGGCATATCAGAGAGAAGGGTCTTTGACTACTACATTGTAAAGGTATGGTTGAAGGTATGTCTAACTTCTCTCTGGATTTTGATTTTTGTGAACATTGTGTATATGGGAAGAAAAATCGTGTAATATTCCCCTCTGGTGCAACAAGGGAAGAAGGATTTTTATAGCTAGTTCATAGTGATGTGTTTGGACTTGTGTCGGTTCCATCATTGAGAAAATATGTGTACTGTGTCTCATTTATAAATGAATTCTCAAGGAATACTTGGATATATTTCCTTAGGAAGAAATATGAAGTTTTTGACATGTTTAGAGAGTTTAAGGTTCTTGTTGAGAATCAAACTGAGGAAATAATTAAGGTGTTGAGGATAGATAATGGCGAAGAGTTCTGCGGTAATGAATTTGAATAATTCTGTAAAAAGTGTGGTATAAAAAGGTAGAAGAATAATCCATATACACCTCAACATAATGGAGTTGCAAAAAGGATGAACAAGACGATGATGGAAAAATCAAGTTGCATGCTCAGTGGTGTCGGGTTAGGGCAAGAATTTTGGGCAGAGGTAATGGGTACTGCATGTTACCTTGTCAACGGATCACCCTCATCAGTGCTGGATGACAAAACTCCACAAGAGGTATGGAATGGTAAGAAACCTTCTCTCACACATCGAAAGGTATTTTGTTGTGAGGGCTATGTTCATGTTCCAAAGGAAAACAAGAGTAAGCTAGATAAGAAGGCTGAAAAGAGTATCTTTATTGGGTATAAATATGGTCTCAAAGGTTATAATCTTTGAAACCCAAAAAATAAGAAGGTTGTGTATAGATGGGATGTGGTATTTAGAGAAATGAAGGATCTTGCTAAACATGAAGTCCTACCAAGTAATGAAGAAACAAAGAAAATAGATTTTGATTTAAAGGATGATGAATCAAACTCTACAGAAGAACAAGAATTAGAAGAAGAAGATCTTATTACTCTAGTATTGAGGAGATCGGTTCAAGAAAGAAGGCTACCAGAAAGGTATACTCCATCTGATTTCCATTCAAATTTTTCTTTGTCTATTATTGATGATGATCCTAGAACTGTCAGGGAGGCAGTGGATTCATAGGATGGAAAGCGTTGGAAAAAGGCCATGGATGAAGAAATGGTAGCCTTGGATAAGAATGAGGCTTGGGATCTAGTGGAGTTTCCGACTAGAAGAAATACCATTGGCAACAAATGGGTATTTAAAAAGAAGTTGAATGTAGAAGGAAAAGTGGAGAAATACAAAGCTTGATTAGTAGCAAAGGGTTATTCCTAGGTTGAGGGAATTGATTTTGGTGAGATTTTTCTCCTATTTCCAAGTTAACTTCTATAAGATTTATGTTATCTATTGCTGCTAGATTTGATTTTGAAGTAGAACAGATGGATGTGAAGACAACATTCCTACATGGGTATCAAGAAGAATAAATCTATATGAAGCAACCAGAAATTTTTGCTGTGAAGGGAAAGAAGGAGCTAGTATGGAAGCTGAAAATGTCCATGTATGGTTTAAAACAATCACCGAGGATGTGGTATCAAAAATTTGATACTTATATGTCGGGACTTGGCTTCACAAGAAGCAAAGAGGACAATTGTGTGTATTTTAAATTAATTGGTGATCATTTGATTTATTTAGTCTTGTATGTGGATGGCATGTTGTTGATAGGAAACAACAAGGAGATTGTCCAAGATGTGTAAAATCAATTTTACTCTAAATTTGACATGAAGGATCTTGGTGCTTCAAATGTCATTTTTGGCATGGAAATTAAAAGAGATCGGAAAAAGAGGAAACTTTGGTTAAATCAGAGAAAATATTTTGAAACAATATTGTAGAGGTTTAATATGCAGGAATGTAAATCGGTCAAGGTCCCTATTCCTGTTGGTGTAAATTTATCTACAAATCAGTGTCCCAAGACACATGAAGAGGAGGAGGACATGTATCATGTTCCATATGTGAGTGAAGTTGGTAGTTTGATGTATGCAATGTTCTATACTAGACTGGACATTGCACATGTAGTGAGATTTTTTAGCAGGTATATGTCAAAACCAGGGAAGGAGCATTAGACAACAGTAAAAAGGGTTTTTAGGTATTTGCATGGCACTGCTAGCTATGGACTATGCTACCAAGGAAGACTAGGATTGGAAAGAGTGTTGGACATACATGGCTTTGTGGATGCAGACTGGGATGGAGATATGGATCGTAGGAGATCTATAAGAGGGTATGTGTTTAACCTATTTGGAGGAGCAATCAGTTGGATGAGCAAAAGACAGGTTGTAGTGGAACTTTCAACTACAAATAAGGAAGAATCATGGATACAAACATTGTGTTTAGGTATTGGGTTGGTATAACAAGCTATAAGGATAGATTGTGACAGTCAAAGTGCAATTTTTCTGGCGAAGAACCCGTCTTATCATTCAAAGACAAAGCATATTGATATTCAATATCACTTTGTGAGAGACATGGTTGAAGAAAAGAAAGTGTTGATGATGAAGGTGGACACTTTAAAGAATGTTGTAGATTCATTAAAAATATATACGAGCACTGAGAAGTTCTCTTGGTGTAGAGGATCCATGTGCATTGTTGCCCTGGATTGTTGACTATGTAACCCTATAGCCCCCTATATGTGTTGGAGAAATTTCTATTTTCATCACACTAGTTCAGTGGGAGTTAAATGACAAGTTCTATTTTAGATCATCACTATTATGCTATTATGCATGCATGCATTATGTTGTTATGGAACTTTATGTCCTATATATGAGTGTATTCCACTCATTCATTGTATCATATTGATCATCATTGTATCAATCATTCGATCATTGATCGACTCATTGGAGTCGTGTGAATATATTTTATCATTCTTCCGTATTCAATCTCTCTTCCTTTATTGATAAGTTTTGTTTGTACTTGCTTTATCTATATCTCCAATGTAGGCTTCGATGAAACATTGACATGGTATCAGAGCTACATTGCTTGGAGCAAGCCAAACAAGCCAGAGAATAAGGAAAGTTGAAGTTTCAACGAGAAAAATACGTGGTCATACATTTCAGCAGTGATTTATCCCAAAATATTAACTTTCTAAGGAAACAACCCGTAAGAGAAGTAAGTCGACCCATTATGCAAGTGATTTTTCAAACGTTTGGCGAAATTCTTCATAGTTTGCTTAGAAAGCAAGTTGAAAGATCACCTCTTGAAACTGATATGAATCTGTGGTTGTACATTTATGCAATGATTTATCCTAAAATATTAACTTTCTGAGGAAACATCCATTAAGAGAATTAAATTGACCCATTCTGCAAGTGGGTTTTCAACTGTTTGGCGAAATTCCTCACCGTTTGCTCAGAAAGTAAGTTGGAAGATCGTCTCCTGAAACTGATATGAATCCATGGTCGTACCTTTCTATAGTGATTTCTCCCAAAATATTAACTTTTTGAGAAAACAACTCGTGGGATAAGTAAATCAAATCATTATGCAAGTGGGTTTTCAACCGTTTGGTGAGATTCCTCACCGTTTTCTCATAAAATAAGTCGGAAGATAGTCTCTTGAAACTGATACAAATTTTCACTTAAAGTTCCCTTTCTGTAGTGATTTCTTAGTTTTTCAGTTGCATATTGAGAGTAAATTTTTAGGGGTTCTCAGAAAAAGTGGGAGAGATGGATAGGACACCTATTATACAATAAAACTTTGGTGGTAATACTCACACCATACAATTATTTTGATTGGAATCCTAAGGCAAAATTCCAACTCAGAAGGAAAGGACTGTACAACTTGACGATGGGGACAGAAACATAACCTACATCAACAATTGAGAAGATGATATGGGTGAACTAAAAGAATGAAGCCACAAGACTTATTCTTGAATTGATTTCAACTAATCTATGGTTTCCTGTTGCCACATGCAAGACTCCAAACGAGATATGGACCACCTTGGAAAGTTTGTTTGGAAAGTAGGATGAGATGAGAGGTCATATGCTTGGAGTAGAGTTGAATATTTTGGATCCTAAAAGTTTTGATAATATACAAGATTTCCTTACTAATTTTAAATATTTGATATTGAGCTTAGCAACTTGTGGTATTGATGAATCTAAATAAGTGGACCAACTTGTTTTGACAATCTTGGCCAAGCTAGTACCGGAATATGTTGTCTATGCTTCCACTTTCCATTCAGGAAGGTATGTTATGGGAACAAATTGGAATATTCCTACCATGGATCAATTCATTGATTCTCTCACACATGAGAAATCAAAAATCATTCAGATTGCCTAATCAAGGATCCCAAAGCACATGCACTCACCATGCATGATGGAAAAGGATAATCCAAATAGAAAGGAAAGGGGAAATAACAACATACAGAGCCAAAGAAGGAGGGTTATTCCAAACCCTTAAACGATTTTTCAGGTTCCAAAGATTCTTCATATTCCAAGAATAAGAAGAAGGGAAAGTAGTGCACTTACTGCAATAAACCGAATCATGAAGAATCCACATGCATGAAGAAATATATCGATCTTATGGAACATGAAATTCAGCAAAACAACCTTGGAAACTTCATTCCATAGGGAGTCAAGAAGAAGAAGGAAGAAGATCCTGCTCCTAATAATGGTAATCATCATGCTCTTGTTGCAATTAATTCCTCATCTGATTCATGGATTATAGATTCTAGTGCATCCCATCATATGGAAGCGAAAGAGGAAGTTTTATCTTCTTTGAGTCCATGATCAAGACCCCTTATTATCATGGGGGATGATACTCCAGTAGCAGTAATAGGAGAGGGGAGAGTGGAACTCCATAATGACAGTTTTGAGAATGTTTTACATGTTCCAAAGATTTCTATGAATCTTCTCTTAGTTTATCAGATCACTCAGAAATGTAAAAAGGTTGAATTTACATCATATTTAGTTTCAGTAATTGACATGCATGACAATTCCATCATTGTAATTGGTGATGTGGATCAAAAGTCAAGGTTTCATAAATTCACTAATTTTTCTGACAATGACTCCTCTTTTCTACTTACACATAAGGAGATTACTTTGCATGAACCTCCAATGAAACATGCATATATTGTTGTGCTTCCATTAGTTACAGACATCAGAGATGATTCGATACACTCAGATTATGTAAATGGAAATAAGCAGGTAGTACATCCAGATAACAAGCCAATGTCGAAGCTTCAACACATGCCCAAGAGGGAAAAATTCACACTTCAGGCAACATGTGTTCTTCCAGGGAATCCATTGGATTCGAGGAGGACTCAAACTCATCATGAGGATCCTTCTCTTGTACCTTCATCTTTTGAACCTGCAATGCCCATGCATTGTCATATGGTTCAATATTCTGATCCGCAACTCTATAGTGAGGCTGTGGGAAATCCATTGTGGCAAGAAACCATGAAGGAGTATGACTCACTCCTAAAGAATCATACTTTGGATCTGGTAACACTTCAACCGGAAAGGAATATTTTCAGGTGCATATGGGTCCATAGGATCAAGAGGTACAAGGCTAGACAATTTTCCAAAGGAATTCATTAGATCCATAAATATTTCTACATATTCATGAAGACTTTCAGTGAGAAGAAGTTTCAGAGTTTGCAGGATCATCTTAGAGTGAAGAACACAATTGTTTAGCAACTGCCTTTTCTCCTTTTGATGCATTGTCTTTTGAGGGGGGGGTTTATTCCCACATGGTTTTCCCCCTTTCCTCATTTTTATTTAGTGTTCGTTAGTCGCATTGTACATGAGTGTTACGAGGAAAATCTCTCTATGGCTAGGGGTAATCCACAACAGACAGAAATGACTGCAGAAATAAACTCTATTTTCAAGTATGCTATATAAACAAATATGCTAGAAAGACAATATAAAGGGCCTACCTCGTCCAGACGTTCGATGAATTCCACCGTTGAGCACTTGACCCAAAGAAATATACCTGCTACTAGTCCTCAACAACTAAGAAAAGAAAGCATATGGTGATAATATATGATGTTAGCACATTCAATAGCATAATCCATTAATATTAATAACAAATATTCCCATGGAATAATAATTCAAATATTTGAAAGATGTCAATTGGACAGGAAAAGAGTATTTCTATTAATATATGATCAATAGAAGTGAAAAAGTTACAGAATTCCTTCCAGCTGGGCCTCCACCAGTTCAATCCTCCACCAAACGTAATATCATAGAAGAGAGACAATGAAGTTATCAATCAATAAGGGAAGAGCTTGGGGGATGAACACTATGTTCAGACTTAAAGGACAGAGGGATACATATTTGATGTGAAGTGAATAATTCCTCCAAAGTCACTTTTCTCTCAAAGTTGAATTCTTTCTTCTGTTTTCCATAGCTCGGAATTGGCCCATTTATAGCCTTCAAATGGAAATGAAGGGCCGATTCGAAACTTTTCCAGTATATGGAAGGCCAAGAATCATTGATCTCCTGTCGTAACATGGAAAACCGACACCATTTTTCATTTTTGGGTACATTCCTCGATGTATGCGAGTTGTAGTGGTGCAGCTTGGATATACACATGATGTATAGTAGGCAAGGTGTGTATATGTGGAAAAAATGTATTTTTATCTCTGGGATTTGAAAAAAGGGATGGAATGTATGCATAGGTAAATGGAAAAAATCCTTCTGTGAAAGATTGCATAGGGTGTGAAAAATATTGCTATAACATATGCCCCCTAATGTGTGAGGTTAGAGAAGTATTTGCAATGGCCAAAATACATTATAAAAACCTAGAAGTGGAGTGGTAGGGAACCAACTAGAAGAACTAGTTTCTCATTACAATCTGCATTGACTTTGCATACATGGATGCCAATTTGAATTACACTATAGATCCATGTGAAAATATACCAAAAAACTGTTCGTGGCCATGAATAAGCAAATAAAAATGCGGTTACATGCCAAAGGTTGTCATAGTCACGAAAAGGCCCAGCAGAACCAACCTCAAAATCAATCTGAATATATATGTATACAATGGAGTACAATCTAATATCCCATGACGACTGAAGTCATATAAGTACTGGTCCAAATGAAAAGGAAGCAACAACTCAGGAAAGATGTGGCCACATACTGATGTCTTCAAGTCTTCTACACAATCTGCCAAAGGTGCAAGTCTACATCATGTGAATAAAAAAGTTGAGGTCAAACACAATGAGACATCATTTGATTACCGGTCATTGGGGTATACAGTTAACAAATGCGTGACAGCCTACCGATGATTAAAGTAGGTATCAAGGCACCGAGTACATTCTTACAAGTGTGAATAAAGGAGTTAGGGTTGAACACTTGAAGAATCCATCAACCAGGAGACATTGATGTATTCCCAACTGTTTATGGCGAGAGAACCTTCCACTAATGACTGCAAGACTTAAGGTATTGATAGGACTCTAGGTCTCATTTCCAAAATATATGAACTGAATTCTATGGAAGGAGACCCACTGAAAGGAGAGCATTAAGGCATCTCTCCTCATTCAGCATGAGGTACAAAGTAGGAGCTTCATGATTTGGAGGAAATTAGACGAAGAACATGTTCACGAATCAACAGCCCTGTGCATCTTTCGCGTGTGCCAAGTGCAAGAGGTACACGAAAAAGACCCTCTGAATAGTAGCGAATGAGGAAAACTGATGACAAAGGTGAGGAAACCACCAATAAGGCTAATGGCATCCAAGACATTGCACAAATCCCAATGTGTTAATAGATGTCTTTCTGTTGAACACAAGGGAAACCACCCAGTCAATGACCAATGATGAAATGTCGATTGTTGGTTTCAAGGTTACCTACCAATGATGAAAGTAGGACCAGGGTGCGTGATAGGACTACAACATCATGTGATTTTGAGACAAACTGAGGGTATGGCTAACACAGGTTGATAGACTTCCTTTGAACAATAAAATGAGACATATGGAAGACTCTGGCAACATAGACTCAATGATGAAACCATGAGATGTAGGAGGCATCAACCAAGTTCTTCATAGGGACTGGAAGAGTAACCGGCCGGTGGAGAAAATCTCTCTATAACGAGTTCAACTTCCTAAGGCCATGCTAAACCCAAAATTATGATGACAAGTGGACTCAATAACGTTGTGCTATGTTTAAAGGCATCATGATTGCTACCAATATAAGATAATACCCCTTTCCTACCCTTTTTTTTTTTTTTTTTCATAGTCAAATGAATGCTATGATACAAAGGAGGAAACACGTGTCACAAGTAAGAAAAAATAGTTCCAGTAGTGAAACATACAGGCTCAATACTGCAAGCAAGGGCATGTGATGCAATCACAACTTAACGCCAAAAAAATTTCCTTTTCCATAATATTAGTCTACTTGGTTTGAAAAAGAGATAAAATTGTACCAAATAGACGTCCTTTCAAATCCAATTTACGAGTGTGAAAGAGACAATTTCACTCGACAATCTTTTCGCTTTTTGAAAACAAGTTGGAAAAGAGCTTAAATCAAAATTGGTTGGGAATCCTTTAGGTATAGGCCAGCATGTTTATGAGTGATAAATGGGGCTCATCATAAAGTCATGTATTGGCTATAAGGGACTCCCGGTCCTATGGAAAAAATATCGGCATGGGCACCAAATGGAGCAGAAGATCTAACTAGGGTACCCATGTTTGGTAAGTCTCTACCACTTGATAACGACACATCTTAATGCAGATGGAAGGTTTTGTGTTGCAACAAATGGGTTCGTACCTAAGGCATATGAGTGATAGTTATAGGACAATGAAAATGTGCATGATGGAATGGATACCTATCCTATATGCTAGGTAGCGAAAATACCTGCCTGTGGTTACGAACGGTCGACATAACGCTAAAAACCGCAAGAATCCCTGTTGAAAACTACAAAAACCAACTCAATCCACTTCTATATTAGTCCATTAGGTGAAAATACAATTCGAAACTATAGATAGTGGGTAATTTTTTTTATAAATAGTAACAAAAACCAAAATTTACTGTCATTTTGAATTTTTACCCAAATAGTGAAAATTGGACCAAATTACCTATGATCTTCCACTGGTGATTGTGGAAGCATCGGGTGACGGAATCAGAGACTGTCTCGACCAGGTAATTCCTCTTCCCCTCCTCTTCCTCTCTAGTGGATTACATTTTTAATTTAGGTTTCAAAATTTGAGTTAATTAAGGCACAAATTGGTTATTTCAGTGTACGTGGGATACCACTCATCGGGTTGCGTATACGAGAGGTTATACGCGACTGTGTAAAATAAAGACTATGTGTATTCAACCCTATACATGAATTTGAATGATGCAACCTACGTACAAGTCCGTAAACAAGGTTTTTGATGGTTTCTAACTCAAAAATTGATGTTTCACTGGCATGATGGTGCTATAATGGAGGGAATGGGAACATGAGGAGGAAGATGATGCTATGGAAAGATATCTGGGGGCCCAAATGGCCTTGAAAATATGAAGGTTGTAAAAAAATTTGGCACTCAAAGGGATGAGGGCCCAGGTGAGGTTTCTTTAGTTTCTTGTGGATTACTGAGATCCCGACAGTGAGAGCTTCAACCACGATGGGCAACCATTGAGGATTGAAGTCAAGGATATATACTTTTTGACTGGGTTATCGCACTGGAGTGAGGTGGTGAACCTCAAATCCCAGGAAGATGGGAGCGGTATGAAGATAAAGGAGTATATAGATGCTCACTGTGTAGCAAGGACCGAGAAGGTCAAGATTCAACTCCCTATCTGAGCGATAAACAATCTCAGCCTCAAGATTGTTGTCCTTGTTTTGACCAGGATCAAAGGGTCGAATTCATTGCACCAGGCATTGATACCACTCATGTTTTATTCTATAGATTGTTTGAGAACCACGGTGTATGATTGGTTCACCTCACTACTGGCCAATATGAAGATCCAGTTGACAGAGTGCAAACAGGGTGACAAGAGGAACTTCGGGTTTGCCTCTATCTTGTGTAGCTTTTTCTTCGAGCGAGTTCCAAGTTTGGGACATAGATTCAAAATCATTCCTAGAGGACCTCACGATCTAGCCATGGCATGGTGGACCAAGGTAATGATATGGCAGGGGGGGTAGGGTGCCCACACCCTACAACGATGATTTGTTTTACTGGTGGAGGTGATAGGTCATTTCTCTGGATGAATACCCCAATGTAGGGATAGACTTCAGAGGGAACCCTGACATGCCACTGCCACCAGGAACCACCTACGGGGACATAGGTATGTTAATGTTTTTAAATATTTCATTTTTATTTTTATTTTTGTATAGTAAAACAAAAATAATTTTGGATGATGCTTAAGTACTAACTAGAGACTTTGTGTGACACAGATGTAGGATTGCGATGACCGGACGAGCTTCCACGACATCATCAGAGGCACCAAGGAGATGAGACAACGGGAGGAGAAGCAGAGAGAATCCTTCAAAATATGCAGGGCAACCTATCTCATTTGAAACATAGCATTCTAATGGTTCAGGTAGAGGATCTATCAGAGGCAATGCAACGACAAGTGGTTGGTGTGCCCAGATCTTGGGTGCAACTCTTTCTAGGTCTCACAAATGCCTTAGTTTTTTTTCATGAAACACATCTAGCGCCACATGCATAGATGTCATGGATCTTGTATTATCGACTGTATATGTTTAATGAGGGTGTTGGCCCCAATTTTGTACTATAAACACCATATTTTTTGAAATATATATATAACAAGGATCTCCAGCTTTACTTATATTACAATGTGTACATTGATGAGATGGTTTTCTTTGCTTTAGTTGTGTGACAAATCCCAATGTAAAATGAAATTAGCATAAGCATCAGATACATAATTAGAACTCCTAGGAATGTGATGATAAGTAATAAAATCAAATTGTCGTTCTAAAAGACGTACCCGCAGGAATCGTCAGAGTAAAGTAGGATCGCGCATGCAGTAATTTCCATTCAACTGGCATAATACTAACTGGGAATCCAGGTGAACCTCTAAAGAGTGAATACCATGTGAAATAGCATCGCGCAAAATTTCTATAAAAATGCTATATTTGGCCACATTATTCGTGGATGGCCCTAGGCATACGCCACCTGATTACACCAGTAGACCCTTGGGTGAGTAAACCACCCAAGCAGTGGAAGCCAAGTTCTGTGTATGAATATTGGTTGCATCTATGAATCCTAAGTAGACCGAAGACTCCGTTGACATCTGCCAACCAAGGGAAAACTCGATAAGCAATATGAAGACAAAAAGTAAAGTGAAAAGATATATACACTAAATTACATTAGTATACAAAGAGTTACGCCCAAGCTTGGGGCTCAAGCGTAATATATTTTCAAGTAGAGCCCATTCCTGGGCTTAGCTAACATGTTCCCTTCATAATATTCTAAATTATACGCTACTTTTTCTAAGACACGTCACACGATATAGGGACCGTGCCACATGGGTGTGAACTTTCCTTCCCCCAGCGGTTCTTTCGCTTGATCATATAAAAGGACCAAGTCACCCTCAATGTACAAATGAGGACAGACAAACTTATCATACTAGACCTTGACACATATTTTATTCTCCTCAATAGTCATAGAGGTTTCTCAACGCTACTCGTCAAGACACTCCAGCTGTACAAGGTGTCACTCGAGATCAGAAGTGTCAGGGGGGAGCGCCACTGCCAATTTAAGAGAAGGGATTTCACATTCAATAGGTAATATCGACTCCACACTGTGTACTAAATGGAAAGGAGAAAATATGGTGACACTCTTGACTGAGGTTCAGTATGCCTAGAGTGTCAGATATAGCATAATATTCCAGTTAGATTTACCCTGGCTGACAATTTTCTGCAAAATGGTCTTGAGAGACTTGTTGACGGCCTCTACCTGTCCATTTTCATGGGGGTAGTAAGGGGAATAATGGCCATTCTTAAACCCCATCTTGGATGCTATCTCTTCCATCATTTTTTTTTGAAAGTGACTTCCATGATCAGTGACAATCTTACTCAGGATACCGAATCTGGAAATAATTTGATTGAATACGAAGAAGGCGACAATTTTCCCATCGGATTTAATTGTAGGCATGTCCTTGGCCCACTTAGTGAAGTAGTCTATGACCACGATAATGTTATTATGCCCCCCAGCCAAAGTTGGGTTGCAATCCATGAATTCCACCCCCCACTTGGTGAAGGGACCGACGATAATGACTAGGTGAAGAGGGGCTAGATGTGAGTGCATTTTCCAAGTGAACACCTAGCAGGGGTGACACTTCTTAACCATTTCAACACAATCTTTAAATATAGATGGCTAGAAATAACCGGCTCGCAATATTTCCTGGGCTCTCGCAAGCTTGGATAGATGAACACCACAAGCCCCACTGTGGCAATCATTTAGAACTGACTCGGCTTCCTCATGAGTTAAACAATGACACATGATATTGTCTATTCCTTGGCGATACAAATTTTCGCCGACGATAGTGTAACTCTTATAAGATTGGTATCGTACACATCGTTGGTCATCTCGCGAGAGATGCTGAGGGAAATTAAAAGTTTGAAGATAGAGAACAATGTATCCATACCATGGGTCGGACGATGAGACAAGGAAAATGTTTTCATCCAAAAATGAATCAACATGGATAACATCCTCATCTAATTGTGGGAATTCAAATATTAACTCCGCAAAGACTAGTGATTTCTTGGATTTCACAGAAGCAAAATAGAGATCAAATTCTTATAAAATGACAATCCATTTATTATATTTTCCCCCTATGATACACCTGGTAAGGACGTATTGAAATGGATTGACATTGACAACCATAGTAGTCTTGCAAATCAATATATAATGGCGTAGATGTTGGACTGTGTGAATGACAACCAAAGCTAGCTTTTCAATGTGAGAATAATTGAGCTCGAGACCAACTAAATTTCAACTAAGATAGTATATGATGAGCTCGCAGATCTCATCATCCTCCTAAACCAAAACCATACCAATTGTCTCTTCAGACGCAGCGACATAAAGCAATTAATCCCTATTGTAGTTAGGAGACTTCAACAGAGGCGTCGATACCATGGATTTCTTAAAAGCATGAAATGACTCATCGGTTCACTCATCCCAGATAAAAGGGGTGTCCTTCTTCAAAATATGCATGAAATCCTTAGTAATATTGGCATATTTTACTATAAATCGATGCAAAAAGTTAGCTTTCCCCTGTAAACCTTGAAGTTGTCGAATAGTGCGTAGGGGAGGCAATCAAAATATTTCCTCAAGCTTTAATGAATCTACCATGATTCCGGTCTCAGAAACTAGAAATCCCAAAAGACTATTGGGTATGTGTTATATTATTTGCACGAGTAGTAGTGTCTGCCTTGGGAAACATGTCACGTATTTAGGTGGTTTTTTCGACACATGGTTTTTGCCGATGGTTTTCTATTTCCGGTTAAGGAATTAGGGTTTTGGACTAATCCAGGTCATTGGGTTAGGGTTTTGGATTCTTCTGGCTCCTATATGTATATTGTATTGTAAACAATGTATCATAATGAATGAATATAAAATATGATGGTTTTCTCGGTTTGGGTTTCCAGGGGAAAAATATCAGTGTATTGTTTGTATTTGCCATTGTATATTTTCTATTCTTTTTATGAATATCTGTTTGCAGTAGATATTGTACACAGTTAGAATTTAAATTTGGTATCAGAGATTTATTGTCTTCAGGGGGATGACTTTGTGGTCAAGGGTTTGGCTCGGGACTGTGATAAGCCTTGTTACAGTGGGAGATCTACGGTATTGTTTTTTCAGGTGAAAATAAATGGCAAGCAATTCGAAGATGGAGATTGAGAAGTTTAATGGGAAAATTTTTGAGCTTTGGAAGCTCAAGATGGAAGATCTATTGGAGGACAGAGATCAGTGGATTATGGTAGATCCAAGTACTGCACCTACAGGAACTTCTGCAGATGACTGGAAAAAGTTGGATCAGAAGGCAAAGAGCACAATCTAACTGTGTCTCTCCGATTCAATATTATTGAATGTGTTAGAGGAAGCTACAACCAAGGATTTATGGGAAAAGTTGGGGAAGTTGTATCAGTCTAAATCCTTGGTAAATAAACTATTCATGAGAAATAATTTGTACAACCTAAGAATGAGAGATGGAGACTTGGTGGCAGAGCATTTGAATGCCTTCAATATTGTGGTAAGTCAGTTAGTATCTGTTGAGGTTAAAATTTCATATGAAGATAAATGTATCAGTTTGTTGTGTTCTTTACCATACTCCTGGGATAGTTTGGTTGTGGCCATAGGTAGTAACACAACTTCCTTGAAGTTTGAAGAAGTGGTCTCATCCTTGTTGTTGGAGGAGATGAGACGGAAGAATATGGAAGGACATAACACAAACGCATTATTTGCAAGAGGATGTTGCCAGGAAAGAAATAGATCTAATTTCTCAAGTGGGATATCTAAGTCTAAGCATAGATCTAAATATCCTGGAAAGTTTGTAAGGGTATGTTGGATATGTGGAAAAGAAGGGCACTACAAGAAGCAGTGTATATCCAAAGTTGAAAAAAAGAAGGGATCTGAAGAATCTTCTTCTATAGAAGAAAAGACCTCCAAGGAAGAAGGAGGGGATGTGTACTTGTCATCTTAAAGAACACATGCAGATCATGAGGCATGGTTGGTTGACTCTGGTGCATCATTTCATATGACTCCCCATAGAGAGTGGTTCTACGAATATGAAAGGTATGATGGAGGTAATGTTTTCTTAGGTAATGATTCAACAACTAGAATTATAGGAAGAGGAAGAGTCAAGTTGAGGCTCATAGATGGAAGGATTAGAACACTTCCTATTGTTTTTCACATCCCAAGTTTGGCTAGAAATTTTATTTCTGTAAGAAAAATTGACAATGCAGGGGTAAAAACAATATTTGAAAAGGAAACCTGCAGGATGGTTCGAGGAGCAATGGTGTTGCTGAGGGGAGTTTGGTTTGGAACTCTGTATAAGCTGGAAGGAAGCACTATTAGTGAGGGATGTAATAGTTCCATTGTTCCTGATATTGGATTTGAAGAAGAAATAACTCCTACAGTCTCTGGAGAAAAGGTTATGCTGTGGCATCAAAGACTGGGGCATATCGGAGAGAAGGGTCTTTGACTACTACACAGTAAAGGTATGGTTGAATGTATGTCTAACTGCTCTTTGGATTTTGATTTCTGTGAACATTGTCTATATGGGAAGCAGAATTGGGTAAGATTCCACTCTGGTGCAATGAGGGCAGAAGGAATTTTATAGCTAGTTCACAGTGATGTTTTTTGACATGTGTCGGTCCCATCATTGGGAAAATTTGTGTACTATGTCTCATCTATAGATGACTTCTTGAGGAAGACTTGGTCATATTTCCTTAGGAATAAATATGAAGTCTTTGACAGGTTTAAAGATTTTAAGGCTCTTGTTGAGAATCAAACAGATAAAAGAATTAAGGTGTTGAGGATAGATAATGGCATAGAGTTCCGTGGAAATGAATTTATAGAATTCTATAATAAGTGCGGTATAGCAAGGCAAAAGACTACTCCATATACACCTCAGCAGAATGGAGTTGCAGAAAGGATGAACAATACGCTGATGGAAAAATCAAGGTGCATGCTCAACGGTGCCGAGTTAGGGCAAGAACCCAGCTTATCATTCAAAGACAAAGCATATTGATGTTCAATATCACTTTATGAGAGACATGATTGAAGAAAAGAACGTATCATTGATGAAGGTGGACACTTTCAAGAATGTTGTAGACTCATTAACAAAATATGTGAACACTAAGAAGTTCTCTTGTTGTAGAGGATCCATGGGCATTGCTGCCCTGGATTGTTGACTATGTGTTGGCAGCCAATTCACATTTTCTGCCTACACCAATGTTTTGCAAACGTTAATTTTTCGTCGCAATTCTCAAATAATTGACACTTTTATTTTTTGTGACATTTGCACATTTACCTTCGTTTTTGTTTTCATGACTGTAAGAGTGAAAAATTAGTCTTTCAAAGTCACATTAGAATCATTATTGAACTGTCGTTATCCTTCTTGTCGATATGCCCATTGCATTTACATTTTACTTATCATTTTGCAGTTGGCAAAACTTTTTGATCTGTACTCATTTGACATTCTTTGATTGATCATGTAGTTTCGTTTCATGAGTGATTAAGTTTGTGATTCATTGGCGATTGGATTTATATGTTCTTTGATTGGATCTACTTGACCATTGGTTTCATAAAGATATATAGGTGTTATGATTAAACCCTTGATATATTTCTTTTGATATGACACCTAGTTCAAAACACATTGGCACATTGGTTAAACTCTTGGTATGAATTGTTACAATGCATGTCACATAGTCAAAACATTGGTATTGGTTTCGATTTGTATGTTGGTTTTAAATCTATGGCATAACTATTGCTTGCGCGCGTAGTTTATCAACTTGCCAAAGGTTTCAATGGATTGATTGGAATGGCATAGTTATAACACATGTGTGTTGTAATTGGTATAGTTGAAAGCGTCAGCGGTTGTACCATTGGTAATGACTATTATGCATGGCCAACAAATAGCTCCACCACCTTCGCACAATGTCATTAATGTTTCTCTTATCCCTGTTTCACCTCTGTTAGCTCGGGTAACCCTTTGTGCACTCTGCTCCTGTGTATGCTATGATTCAAACCCTAGACTTACCGTGTGCTCGGATCCATGGCACCGATGGTGCGAATTGAGCCGAACGGTAGCCAAGCCTTGCTACTGTTCGACAATGCCCAGAAAGACTTAGAGGATAGCAGTTGGCTCACCTTTGTACAACAATTCGAGGGTTTTAATCTATTTGTTGCACAACAGTTTGCCCTGACTTTTGATGGCTGTAGGGCCAAGGTGGGTGACATTCAGTTGGAAATCAGTGAAGAGTTCATTAGTTCTGCCACCGGGTTAGCAGCCACGGGACATCATTGGTTTAAAAATTCAAAAGTGGAAGAGGTGCCATGGCCACTACTGTTCGTCTCGCGAAAGGTCACATCCTGTGACAGAGGTATGCCCATTTACATGCTTGAACCAGGATGGCATGACCTTTTGATGGTGTTTAAACAATTATGACCTGTGAGGGTCGATATGGACTTGTTTTTCTCTACCACCTTTGTTTGTTAATGAATTTTATAGGGTATCCATTGAATATGCCTTTTTATTTCCAGCGTAGCCTATATAAGATGTCAAAAAGGTTTAAACGAGAAAAGGCCGATAGTAGCCTATTCCACCATGGCCTAATCAAACTCATCGTTGTTCATCACTTAAGTCTCCACAGTGGTAGCTAGCAAGCTTTTATCTCACGAAATGGTTTTGTTGAGGCAGGTCCTGTCCAATTTGACAAGCCTGTGGTTAGTGAAACCAAGGTCGAGCCACCCGTGCCCTTCCATGTCCTACTGCCCTCTCCTAAACCCTTGATCGACCCTGATATTGACTTACCCAACATTTTAGCAAACAAGGTTGAGGCTATTAAAAAGCCTGTAAGCAAAAAGGCCAAGGGAAACCCTATTGTAGATGTCAAAGGTAAAAAGAACGCTCGGCCTATCTCAAGAATGGCTAGGAATAAGCCTAAACCTAGAGCTGAGCAGAAGCCCATAGTCCTTAGTGAAGGCTCAGACTCTGACATAGAACGCTTCCTAGCTAGTGAGTACCCTTACTCACAGGGTCTGTGCTCTGAACCACCCTATGACTTCATTTCTAATCTACCCCCTTGCCTAAGGAACGATCCTAGCTACCCTGGGATTAAGCTACCTAATGAAACCCTTAGCAATATAACCAAACCCTCACCTGCATTTTTGAAGCCCGGACAGTCGTCATGTGATCAATGTGATGTGTGGTTGGAGCGATACTATATAGACGTTCCTTTACTTCAATCAAAGATCCAATCGTTGGAAAGCCAAGTTGCAGTGTTGACCAGCCAAAGGGACAAACTTCAAGCAAATGATAGGAAGCAGAAAACCACTGGTGCCATTGTATTTAGGAATGTTGAATTGGATACAACCGTTGTCAATTCCAAAATGTCATGATTAAGTTGTCTGCTCGTCATCTAGGTATGAATTTCGATATCATTTTCGTTTTTTGAATTGCTAGGATTAATATAATGGTTTGAGTTTGTTTTTCAAATAGCTCTGTCTATCATTCGAAATGGATCTGTCATAATGTTGTTCATCCTGTACATTATTTTCACTTTGCTAAAATTAAATGAAGTTTTGATTTGGATACACGATTCGGTCATGCCCAGTTTAGCAATTGATAGGTTTTCATCAGATTTGATTCGATGGTCTATTGAGTTAATGAAATCAATGGTTTTCTTTCAATTGGATTTGTTTGTATCTAATCTGAATAGAAGGTTTTCATGCTAAATTTAGAGCACGATCATGTCTTGATTTAGTATGATTTTGTTATCGGCTCTAATTTAGTTTATATGCTATGATTTTGGAACAACTTCGTGAGTTTGAATCAACGTGATGTAATCTTCTAAATCAGGAACACAACTTTGTTCGACTCTGATTTGGAAAGAACGACTCTGTTTCATATGAAAATGATATTCTCATTTAAGCCTGTACAAAAGATATCTACGCCCGAATCATGGAGTGGTTTTGATTCATAACTACTATGTTAAACTCCAATTGTTGGATTTGCTCTTGTCTTGATTGGATTGATGTGTATTTTGAGCTAGTACGATTGTTTTCGTGAGTTGGATTCGTATCATAGCTGCTGCTCTGCTTGATTTTAATTTGCAAAATGAGTTGATTGAACCCAGATCGACAAATGTTATCTCTTTCAAATTCAGTTATAATTCATTTTGAAATGAACGATTTCGTTCAATGTCAATCAATTTGTTTTCCCCAAATAGGAATAACAAATGATTGAACAAATCCTACAGATCCTGTTATCAATCGATTGATTCCATTATCATTTCGTTTGTAGTAATTGACACACCATTTTTGATTTGATGGATCATTGTTTATGTTAATACAGTTGTATCAAATCCGAAAATGATCTTGTTGTTTTCATATAGATTCGGTTGTGTTTCCTGTTGATGGATAATGCAATCGATTCATTTAACTGTATCGATTCCAGTTTCATATGAAAACGATTTCATTACTGTTCATTATGATTCTGTTTACCTGATTTTGTGACAACAGAGTATATGCATTTCTGTAGTCGGTTGATTGATCTTAGTGGTGTTTTGATCTCAAACTAGTATAACAATTGCAATTTGAATTATTCGTTTGTCTTTCAAATAGCTATTAGATACTTGTTAATAGTTGACTTTGATTCTTTAAAGTTTTTAATTGATTTTAATGCTGATTCTGTATCTGATTTAGACCAGCTATAGAATCTCAAGATTCTATAGCTAGTCTATAGAATCTCAAGATTCTATAGCTAGTCTATAGAATTAGATTTTTTATCATTTTCTCAATAAAATACCCTTCTAACTTGTCCATTTTTAACCCTTTTTAGGTACATCTGAATTGCATTGGGCATGTTGGACAGTCTAGGAGATATTTGTGTGTTTTAGTTTTATTTTAGTTTCCTAGTTTAGTCAGACTTGGGATATTTTCCCAGATTTTATGTAAACAGTTTTGATAACTTCCACAGGGATGTTTTGCCCTGTGGAAGGTCTTTAAATACTTATTATTTTTGTAATAAAGGGAATCCTGACTTATGGGAGAACTAGGCTATGGATTTCTAATACAAACTAAGACAAGAGTTGATGTTTTTCTACATCTTTCGCTTTCATAATATCAATCTTTTGTTTCAAGTTTATGCATGTCAATTTGCAGTTGATTATAGACTACTTTAGCTATCATAATCTATTGCAGGATGATATGATTTGATTAATGTGTTATCCATATCTGATCTCTTTCATTATTTAAAAAGTACAACAATTACTTTGTTTCAGTTAATGAATCACATATTTCTCTTCTTCGTTA
Organism: Picea engelmannii; assembly: GCA_009831015.1. Taxonomy (NCBI): domain Eukaryota; kingdom Viridiplantae; phylum Streptophyta; class Pinopsida; order Pinales; family Pinaceae; genus Picea; species Picea engelmannii. Next base: position 125,158 of record ML779575.1, on the reverse strand, counting down.
ATTGAATCATTTTGTATAGATCTTTACATACAGATTTATCTAATTGTGAAGATTTATAAATCATAAGATTGTTGTAATTTTTATGTTTTGTTTGTCCTGTAATTATATTTGAAGAGCACAGTAGCTTCTAGTTTATGAGAAGCTCATGGATAATTCGGTGCGGGTTTCCTCCCTCCGATCAGCTAAGACAATCATTTCATACAGGACAAACCTGGAGTGTTTCTCTAGGTGAGTTTGTTACTTATTTAATAGTTAATTTGTTAGTATAATATTAGTAGTTTAGTTAGATATATTTGTATTTTAGATTAGTAGTTAGAATTAGTATATTAGTTGTTTAGTTTAGTTATTTTTTGTTTTATTTCTGTTCATAAAATTATAAAATCAACAAAAAATATCTCTCTCTGTATTAGGGCAGAATGAAAATGAGTTTTTCAGGTTTTCATTCAAATCTGTAAATTGTAGATATTGTACATTTTGTGAATAAGTTATATTTCTGTTAGTAGTTAGATATTTAATTAGTTAGAGTTAGTATAGTATTAGATAGTGGATTGTATATATAGATTAGTTAGATTAGTTTAGTTTGTTTTAATAGTTATTTTTAGTTAGATTAGTTAGTTTAGAGTAGTTTTTCTTTTGTTTTCTTAGGACTTAGATCGGCTAACAGAGCCGCTAAACCCATCAGGGTGGTTCATCCCAAACGGATTGGGTTATTAGACAACCCCGGACCGGTTCCACTCTCCCAGTTGACAGACGGTCATTTTCGCCCGTTAACAAATGGCGCTAGAAGGAGGTCCTGAATTTAATTAATGGCACGAGGCGGTCGCAAGACTCCTCCACCACCTAATCGCTCACCTATAGTGACTAGAATCCATTCAAATGATAATATTCCCCTTCAAACAACAACTACTTCAACCGAAGATCCACAGATCACAGTTGAGCCAGCAACCCCTAATCCTACAGGTGGTGACATACAAGAGATTGTCCGCCAATCTCTTATAAAAACACATAGTGCCTTAGCCCGTTTGAGGAAACCTAACCGACCGTGGGGCCAACCTTTGGACTTCTCTGATATTAGAGAACAATTAGGAGGCGCTGACCTCACTGTGAATCCTACAAATCCAAACCTAAATCCTGTTGTAGGAGGATCTGGGATACCTCCTTCACCACCTCCATCATCTCCTTCCTCTTCTGGAGGAGATTCCTTTGATGAAGGAAATTCCCCTTCTCAGCCTTCCACACCCACTACACCAATGGAAAACTAGAACAACCATGCTAGACCTTGGCTTGATCAGGATGTCGTAGCTGTACCTGGAGCTCAACATCCTTTACCTAAACACCTGGATAAATGGCTTCCCAAGTTTGACCCTGACTCAAAACAGATCGCTGAAGATCACATTAAAAAGTTTATGTTAGCTATAAGGCTCTGCAATGTCGAACATGAAGACATTGTCTGTAGGTTGTTCCCCTATACTTTCGAGGGAAATGCATCCACCTGGTACTTTTTCCAACAACCCCATACCATCGTGTCTTGGGAAAAGTTTGAGTCATGCTTTTTGGAAAAGTTCGAAGACGGTAAGCCTCTGGAAGTCTTGGTCATGGACCTTTCTAGCTTAAGAATGAACCCAAAAGAAAAAGTTAAAGACTTTAATCAAAGATTCTTAACACTTAAAAACCGAATCCCTACGGATTCCATGCCTGTTGAGAGTCTTATAATAGCATACTACACTAAATCTTTGCATGAAAGTATATCTATTTGGGTTAAACGATCTAAGAAAGCCACGTTGTTAGAAGCCTTCGAGGAGGCTAGCCAGATAGAAAAGGGCATACTTAGTCTTAAAGACTCTACTAGCAATGAAACAGAGACTAGTTATTCTTCCAAAAAGAAGATTGAAATCCTCCCCAGACCCACTCAAAGTAAAACACAACCTGAAAGCTCTAATTTAGAAAACTTAACTAAAGTTGTTCAAAAACTGTCAAATCAAGTTATAGACTTGAAAAGGTCGCCCGAAGAAGCTTCCTCGAGCAAAGGAACTTACAAGCCCCCGTTCTTAAAGCCTTTTCCTACAAACTGACCCAATCCAACCACCGAAGGCCTTAATCTAGAAAGTTTGCAATGCGCTCTTCAAACAATTCTAGAAGCCCAAGATAACTTGATGCCTCATGAGATTTATGAGGAGGTAGTTGAACAAGAGACAGTTCAAGAAGAAGAGTCTTCTCCAAACATTTTTGGACACTTCTTGGATATCATCTTTCAAGCTAACTTCGAGACAGTACATTCTTATAATACCAGGAGTAAGATAGCTAACAAACCTTCTTCTGAAAACACTACAACTTTGCCTCCAAAGCAATCTAAATCAGCTGAGAATAAACAGAGTAATGTGAACCCCAACTTAGAATATGATGTAGTTGAAGATCTTAAAAAGTTGAGATCTAACATTTCTGTTTATGAGTTATTGAAATTTTCATTTCTATTACAAAAAATATTACAGAATATCTCAGAGAATAGCAAAAATGGTAATTCAAGTGGTAACAAGGTTGTGCAGAACAAAGTTCCCCAGAAGACTTCCACTAAAAACAAAACTGATCCTCAATATAAAGGAAGCCTTCCTGTAAGTAATGTAAATAATGTAGATAAAGTAGCTTTAGAAACTATGAGTAAAAAGCCACAAGCTACCACTCTTAGCACTCGCAAAAATGTACCTCCATTTTTGTTAACATTCGAAATATTTAATAGAAACGTGCACAATTCTATGGTAGACTTAGTAGCGTCATCTAATGTGATGCCATGGTCTATTTTCCAGAAGATTAATGCTGAAGTTGAACCCTCCACCCTAAAAATCATACAACTTGATTGGACCAATGTTAAAGTTATAGGTGAGTTAAAGAATGTGCTTATTAGATTATCGTCTAACCCCAAGGTTCATCAAGTCATTGATATAATTGTTGTGGATATTCCAGAAGTGTATGGTTTGTTTTTAAGCAGGGACTGGTTGGAGCAGCTACATGGTTATTTCGTGACAGATTGGTCTCACTTATGGCTTCCAGAGAACGACAAGCCTAACAAGATAAAAGTGAATCGTGAACGCTACCTTAAGTTCACAGTCACAGATTTGAACGACCCCAACGAACCATTTACACATTCTGCCAATTCACCCGATGTACAAGGGATGGACATCTTTTTCGGCAACTTCATGGCTGAGGCTTCAGCTATCACCAATCCAGAACAATAGTCTGAGATTGTAGCATATGTGCAGCTAACATCTTCTACGCAACGGTCTCATGTACCCGATGGAAATCAAATTTGGTCTCTTTATTTTGACGGGTCAAAGTCCAAAGAAGGAGTTGGTGTAGGCTGCGTCATTATCGATCCGGCAGGTAACAAAATATTGATGGCATGTAGGTTGGAATTTGAATGTACTAACAATACTGCAGAATATGAGACTTTACTGCAAGGTCTCAGAAAATCTTTGGATATGAACATTCAAAATTTAACCGTCTTTGGCGACTCCGAAATAGTGGTTAGATAGGTGAGAGATTCTATCCACTATCTTTCTCCGCATCTCAAAAGCTACCAATCCGAGGTATGGAATTTAATGAATAAATTTGTTGCTTTCAATATAAATTCTATCCCTAGATTGAATAACTCTGTAGCAGATTTATTAGCTAATGTAGCTTCTAAACTTATTCCTGCAGAAGGATTTTCCCCAGATGCATTCTCCGTTAAGCTATTGTTCCGACCATCCGTCCCCGACAACATCACAAACTAGAGAGTATTTGACGATGATCAGTAGATTATTAACTTTCTTCACATGGAAGAAACTTTTCAAGGTGCGGTGATAGACGAACACATGCACGGCGACAATTTGCGCAATTTCACGGTAATACCAAATCCGAGAACTCCTGACTTTTCATCGGACATGGTAAACTCGATCCCTAAATCTGTAGTTAGATTAGAGAAGTTTTATGATCTTCAAGATAAATTTAAAAAATCGGTCAACTGTAAAACCAATAGTTCCTCATTATCTTATGAAAAAGTAAACTTAGGAACTAATGATAATCCTCAGTGTATTAAACTAGGGTTGGGGTGTTCTCAACGAGAAAAATATGCATTTATTAAATTATTCAAAGAATTTAAATATGTCTTTGCATGGACAGATGACGACCTTAAAACTTTTGATCCTAATATCATACAACATGTCATTCCTATGAAGCCCCAAACCTTACCCTTTCAACAAAAACTAAGGAAAATGCACCCCAAGCTTGAACCTACCGTTCAAAAAGAATTGAATAAGCTCCTAAATGCTAAGACAATTTTTTCTGTTAGGCACACTCAATGGGTTTCTAACCTTGTCCCAGTCCGGAAGAAAAGTGGGGAAATTTGACTTTGCGTCGATTTTCAAAACCTTAATAGAGTGTTTGATAAAGACAACTATCCTGTCCCTCCCATGGAATAGATCCTTCAACAGGTATCTGGTTCTGAGAGGCTATCCTTACTGGATGGTTTTTCGGGGTACAACCAAGTCCTGATGTCTCCACCAGACCAACTTAAAACTACCTTCCGTACCCCGTGGGGCACTTATGCTTATCGAAAAATGCCCTTTGGATTGATTAATGATGGTGCCACTTTTCAGAGAGCGATGGAAATCGCTTTCCGAGGCTTAATCAATCAGTCCGTCGTAGTTTACTTAGATGATGTGATATTTTCTAAAAACAAAGACGATCATCTAGCTCATTTATGAGTCGTCCTACTGCGATGTCATAAATACGACATCTCCTTGAATCCTAAAAAATCCATCTTTGCAGTAGAACAGGGTAAACTCTTAGGATTTATTGTGTCAAGCGAGGGGATGATTATCGACCCTGAAAGGACTCAAGTCATCGCAAAACTTCCCCCTCCTACATCCAAAAAATATATGCAGTCTTTCTTAGGCCAGATTAACTTTGTGAGAAGATTTGTTCCCAGTTTCTCCGAAATGGTCAGGCCTTTATAGAATTTGAATAAGAAAGACACCCAATATCACTAGGGACCCCTAGAAAATCAAGCTTTTAATGCAATAAAGAAGGCCATAATAGACGCTCTGCCTCTCATGAGACCTGATTTTTCTCAAGACTTTACACTCTACACTTTTGCTTCTGACCATTCCTATGTCGCTGTCCTAACCCAAAAGAATGTCGAAAACAATGAAGTACCCATTGCCTTTATGAGCTCTTCTTTCAAAGGCACTGAACTTAATTACCCAGTGGTATATTCGCAATCTTACACTATTTTCAAAGCAGTCAAGCACTTTCGGACCTATCTTTTGAAGTCAAGGACGAAAGTCATTGTACCCTACCCAGCCGTAAGGAACCTATTAGTGTAGAAGGAACTAGGAGAAAAAAGGGCTAACTAGGTCACCTCCTTGCAGAAGTATGACTTAGAAATCACCCCAGCTCAGATAGTGAGAGGCCAAGGGTTATGCAAGTTAGTTGTTGATTCAGCAGCAGGACAACAAGAAGAAAGTGATACGTCAAACCTAGGACAACACGATCAAAATCTAATCTGTTGCACACAAAATCCTGTCAGTCCTTGGTATGACGATATAATATTCTGTCTTGAACATGGGTCAGCACCCCGTCATCTAGATCCCGCTAAAAGAAGAGCGTTGATATTAAAGTCTGCTTCCTTTCATCTGGTTAATGGTATCCTATTTCGTCAAAATTTTGACAGCGTACTGATGCGTTGTCTTGAAAAAGATGAAGCAGAAAAAGTCTTGCTAGAGTTGCATGCAAGAGAAGCTGGTGGTCATTTTGGTGGTGACACCACTGCTCATAAGGTTTTAAGAGTTGGTTACTACTGGCCCATGATTTTTAGAGACGCCCATGCTTTGTCTCGTAAATGTATCATTTTTCAGAAAGCATCAGGGTGGTTACAAAAACCAGCCTTTCCTTTGCAGCCTGTTTCAGTAGATTTTCCTTTTCAGCAGTGGGACCTTGATATCATAGGTCTGATCAACCCCTCGTCCTCACAACAACACAAGTTTATTTTGGCAGCCATAGATTACTTTACCCGATGGTCTGAAGCTGCCGCATTAAAAACCGTCAACAACAATCAGGTAATTGCCTTTCTAAATTCTAACATTATCACTCGTTTTGGTATCCCTGACTGTTTAGTATTCGATAACGCTTCTTACTTTTCCTCTCTTGAGATGAGCGAGTTCTCTTTGGAAAAAGGAATTAAACTGAAGTATTCTGCTAGCTATTACCCCCAGGGCAATGGATTGGCAGAATTGACAAACAAGAACTTGATTAAAATCATCAAGAGAACGGTGGTTGAAAATCACAAAAACTGGCACAATGTGTTGTTAAATGCGCTATGGGCTGATAGGGTAACGCCAAAAGCGACTGTAGGTAACTCCCCATTTTTTCTCGTTTATGGTAGAGAAGCAATTTTTCCACCTCACATTCTTCTTCCTTCACTTCAGTTGTCACAGAAAGTCCAAGAAGAAGATTGTCCCCCTTTGGAAAACTGAATTAATGCTTTGATGAAGCTAGAAGAAGTAAGAGCCCAAGCTAAACATAAGTTAGATAAACATCAACTATTGGTTAAAAGTTGGTTCGATTCTAACTCTACTTCTGATAGGAATTTTGAGGTAGGTGACCTTGTCCTAAAATGGGACAAACCACACGAGGGAAAGGGAGACACACAAAATTTCAAAATTTGTGGCTTGGACCGTTTTTAATTGCTGAAAAGTTGGGTCCCAATTCTTTTCGATTACAGAATCTTGAAGGGCAGCCTGACACCTATCCGATGAATGGTCAAGCCCTGAAAAGATACCTTGCTTGATAACAACCCTTGTGTATTATGTACATATTTTTCTTTTGCTTTCTTTTTTGTTTTCTTTTTTGTTTTTGATTTTTCTTTTGAATTTATCAGTTTGTGTTTTTGGAAATACACATACCTGTATACCGAGCCATTCAGACAAAGAAAACAGAAAATTCCTTCGTTGAAATAACTGCTAAGAAAATTGTATAAACATCAATGGTATATTTCTGAAATTTATATCTGTGTTGGCAAAAGTTTGTTGTTTGAAAGAAGTTGACTGATTTCGATCTCTGAGTAAAGCTTGTCATGATCATCTATTATATTTTTACGCTGTCCCTATTCCTTAAAGGAATGACTCAAAAGATGTCTCCCTATCTTAGGAAGTTGTTTTTGTAAATGAAACATCTCTGGATCTTAATAAAGGACAGTTCTAAAAAATTCTGATGAGGTCTAAAAAAATATGTAAAATATCATGATTTTTAGCATCACCCCGCTCAACTATATGTCTATAGAAAAACAAAACAAAATAAATAATTAATAGAGCTGTGGGAAGTGCTTGTAAACTCGTCGGGATGTTGAACAGGTCTGCTGGTAGTGGGTAAATGCATGCATGATGCCAAGACAACTTCGTTAGGGTACTGAACAGGCCCATTGGCAGCGAAGCAATGTCGGGTATATGAAAATTTGCAAATAAGAAACCTCTTTAATGTCCTTTATTCTGATCTAGAAATTCTTGGCAAAATACAGATGTCAGAGTGGGTTAAATGGAAACCCTATCGAGGCTATGGACGCCTTCTAGCAGCAGTGGCTCTGTCAACAGTATTGGAGATTTTATCTTTAATATCGTGACTCGCTGGTCTTAAGACTGTTATCTGTTTTTATCTTTTAAAACACTGTTGGAATAGTTGGTTAATAATGATGTTGATACGATTTTCTGGTTGTTGTTTTTGAGTTGGAATTATCTTTGTTGTTCTAATCTGAATTTGTCCTTTTGGCAGAGATAACTACTTCTATCAGTGTGTCGCCATTGTTGGCAGCCAATTCACATTTTCTGCCTACACCAATGTTTTGCAAACGTTAATTTTTCATCGCAATTCTCAAATAATCGACACTTTTATTTTTTGCGACATTTGCACATTTACCTTCGTTTTTGTTTTCACCACTGTAAGCGTGAAAACTTGGTCTTTTGAAGTCGCATTAGAATCATTATTGAACTATCATTATCCTTCTTGTTGATATGCCCATTGCGTTTACATTTTACTTATCATTTTTCAGTTGGCAAAACTTTTTGATCTGTACTCATTTGACATTCTTTGATTGATCATGTAGTTTCGTTTCATGAGTGATTAAGTTTGTGATTCATTGGCGATTGGATTTATATCTTCTTTGATTGGATCTACTTGACCATTGGTTTCATAAAGATATATAGGTGTTATGGTTAAACCCTTGATATATTTCTTTTGATATGACACCTAGTTCAAAACACATTGGCACATTGGTTAAACTCTTGGTATGAATTGTTACAATGCATGTCACATAGTCAAAACATTGGTATTGGTTTCGATTTGTATGTTGGTTTTAAATCTATGGCATAACTATTACTTGCGCGCATAGTTTATCCACTTGCCAAAGGTTTCAATGGATTGATTGGAATGGCATAGTTATAACACATGTGTGTTGTAATTGGTATAGTTGAAAGCGTCGGCGGTTGTACCATTGGTAATGACTATTATGCATGGCCAGCAAATAGCTCCACCACCTTTGTATGATGTCATTAATGTTTCTCTTTTCCCTGTTTCACCTCTATTAGCTCGGGTAACCCTTTGTGCACTCTGCTCCTATGTATGCTATGATTCAAACCCTAGACTTACCGTGTGCTTGGCTCCATGGCACCGGTGGTGCGAATTGAGCCAAACGGTAGCCAAGCCTTGCTACTATTCGACAATGCCCGGAAAGACTTAGAGGATAGCGGTTGGCTCACATTTGTACAATGATTCGAGGGTTTTAATCTATTTGTTGCACAGTAGTTCGCCGTGACTTTTGATGGCTGTAGGGCCAAGGTGGATGACATTCATTGGATATCAGTGAAGAGTTCATTAGTTCTACCACCGGGTTAGCAGCCACGGGCCAACGTTTGTTTAAAAATTCAAAAGTGGAAGAGGTGCCATGGCCACTACTATTCGTCTCGTGAAAGGTCACATCCTATGATAGAGGTAAGCCCATTTCCATGCTTAAACCATGATGGCATGACCTTTTGATGGTGGTTAAAAAATTCGTGACCTGTGAGGGTCGATATGGACTCGTTTTTCTCTACCACCTTTGTTTGTTAATGAATTTTATAGGGTATCCATTGAATATGCCTTTTTATTTTCAACGTATCCTATATAAGATGTCAAAAAGGTTTAAACGAGAAAAGGCCGATAGTAGCCTGTTCCACCATGGCCTAATCAGACTCATCGTTGTTCATCACTTAAGTCTCCACGGTGATAGCTGGCAAGCTTTTATCTCATGAAATGGTTTTGTTGAGGTAGAGCCTGTCCAAGATGACAAGCCTGTGGTTAGTGAAACCAAGGTCGAGCCACCCATGCCCTTCCATGTCCTACTGCCCTCTCCTAAAGCCTTGGTCGACCCTGATATTGACTTACCCGACATTTTAGCAAACAAGGTTGAGGCTATTAAAAATCCTGTAAGAAAAAAGGCCAAGGGAAACCCTACTGTTGATGGAAAAGGTAAAAAGAACGCTCGACTTATCTCAAGAATGGCTAGGAATAAGCCTAAACCTAGTGCTGAGAAAAAGCCCATAGTCCTCAGTGAAGACTCAGACTCTGATATAGAATGCTTCCTAGCTAGTGAATACCCTTACTCACAGGGTCTGTGCTCCAAACCACCCTATGACTTCGTTTCTAATCTACCCCCTTGCCTAAGGAACGATCCTAGATACCCTGGGATTAAGCTACCTAATGAAACCCTGGGCAATATAACCAAACCCTCACCTGCATTTTTGAAGCCCAGACAGTCGTCATGTGATCAATGTGATGTGTGGTTGGAGCGATACTATATAGATGTTCCTTTACTTCAATCGAAGATCCAATCATTGGAAAACCAAGTTGCAGTGTTGACCAGCCAAAGGGAAAAACTTCAAGCAAATGATAGGAAGTAGAAAACCACTGGTGCCATCGTATTTAGGAATGTTGAATCGGCTACAGCCATTGTCAATTCCAAAATGTCATGATTAAGTTGTCTGCTCGTCATCCAGGTATGAATTTCGATATCATTTTCGTTTTGTGAATTGCTAGGATTAATATAATGGTTTGAGTTTGGTTTTCAAATAGCGTTGTCTATCATTCGAAATGGCTTTGTCATAATGTTGTTCATCCAGTACATTGTTTTTCACTTTGCTAAAATTAAATGAAGTTTTGATTTGGATACACGATGCGGTCATGCCTAGTTTAGCAATTGATAGGTTTTCATCGAATTTGATTCATTTGTCTATTGAGTTAATGAAATCAATGGTTTGCTTTCAATTGGATTTGTTTGTATCTAATCTGAACAGGAGGTTTTCATGCTAAATTTAGAGCACGATCATGTCTTGATTTAGTATGATTTTGTTATCGGCTCTAATTTAGTTTGTATGCTGTGATTTTGGAATGACTTTCGAAGTTTGAATTGACGTGATGTAATCTTCTAAATCAGGAACACAACTTTGTTTGACTCTGATTTGGAAAGAACGAATCTGTTTTGTATGAAAACAATATTCTCATTTAAGCATGTACAAAAGATATCTACGCCCGAGTCATGGAGTGGTTTTGATTCATAACGACTATGTTAAACTTCCAACTGTTCGATTCTCTCTTGTCTTGATTGGATTGATGTGTATTTTGAGCTAGTACGATTCTTTTTGTGAGTTGGATTCGTATCATAGCCGCTGCTCTGCTTGATTTTAATTTTCAAAATGAGTTGATTGAACCTATATCGACAAATGTTATCTCTCTCAAATTTGATTATAATTCGTTTTGAAATGAACGATTTTGTTCAATGTCAATCAATTTGTTTTTCCCAAATAGCAATAACAAATGATTGAACAAATCCTACAGATCCTGTTATCAATCGATTGATTCCATTATCATTTCGTTTGTAGTAATTGACACACCAGTTTTGATTTGATGGATTGTTGTTTATGTTAATATAGTTGTATCAAATCCGAAAATGATCCTGTTGTTTTCGTATAGATTCGGTCGTGTTTCCTGTTGATGGATAATGCAATCGATTCGTTTAACTGTATTGATTCCAGTTTCATATGAAAATGATTTCATTACTATTCATTACGATTATGTTTACCCGATTTTGTGACAACCGAGTATATGCATTTCTGTAGTCGGTTGATTGATCTTAGTGGTGTTTTGATCTCAAACTAGTATAACAATTTCAATTTGAATTATTCGTTTGTCTTTCAAATAGCTATTAGATACTTGTTAATAGTTGAATTTGATTCTTTAAAGATTTGAATTGATTTTAATGCTAATTCTGTATCTAATTTAGACCAGCTACAGAATCGCAAGATTCTGTAGCTAGTCTATAGAATTAGATTTTTTATCATTTTCTCAATTAAATACCCTTCTAACTTGTCCATTTTTAACCCTTTTCAGGTACATCCGAATTGCATTGGGCATGCTGGATAGTCTAGGAGATATTTGTGTGTTTTAGTTTTATTTTAGTTTTCTAGTTTAGTCAGACTTGGGATATTTTCCCAAATTTTATGTAAACAATTTTGATAACTTCCACAGGGATGTTTTACCATGTGGAAGGTCTTTAAATACTTATTATTTTTGTAATAAAGGGCATCCTCACTTATGGGAGAACCAAGCTATGGATTTCTAATACAAACTGAGACAGGAGTTGATGTTTTGCTACAACTTTCGCTTTCATAATATCAATCTTTTGTTTCAAGTTTATGCATGTCAATTTGCAGTTGATTATAGACTACTTTAGCTATCATAATCTATTGCGGGATGATATGATTTGATTAATGTGTTATCCATATCTGATCTCTTTCATTGTTTGAAAAGTACAACAATTACTTTGTTTCAGTTAATGAATCACAGATTTCTCTTCTTCGTTAATTGAATCATTTTGTATAGATCTTTGCATACAGATTTATCTAATTGTGAAGATTTATAAATCATAAGATTGTTGTAATTTTTATGTTTTGTTTGTCTTGTAATTATATTTGAATAGCACAGTAGCTTCTAGTTTATGAGAATCTCATGGATAATTCGGTGCGGGTTTCCTCCCCCCGATCAACTAAGACAATCATTTCATACAGGACAAACCTGGAGCGTTTCTCTAGGTCAGTTTGTTATTTATTTAATAGTTAATTTGTTAGTATAATATTAGTAGTTTAGTTAGATATATTTGTAGTTTAGATTAGTAGTTAGAATTAGTATATTAGTTGTTTAGTTTAGTTAGTTTTTGTTTTATTTCTGTTCATAAAATTATAAAATCAACAAAAAATATCTCTCTCTGTCTTAGGGCAGAATGCAAATGAGTTTTTCAGGTTTTCATTCAAATCTGTAAATTGTAGATATTGTACATTTTGTGAATAAGTTATATTTCTGTTACTAGTTATATATTTAATTAGTTAGAGTTAGTATAGTATTAGATAGTGGATTGTATATATAGATTAGTTAGATTAGTTTAATTTGTTTTAATAGTTATTTTTAGTTAGAGTAGTTAGTTTAGAGTAGTTTTTCTTTTGTTTTCTTAGGACTTAGATTGGCTAACGGAGCCGCTAAACTCGTCAGGGTGGTTCATCCCAAACGGCTTGGGTTATTAGACAACCCCGGACCGGTTCCACTCTCCCAGTTGACGGACAGTCATTTTCGCCCGTGAACACTATGTAACCCTGTAACCCCCTATTTGAAAAGAAAACAACAAGTGGGAGAATGTTGGGTATGTGCTATAATATAACACATACCCAACATGTGTTATATGTTGGGTATGTGTTATATTATTGGGAAAAAAAAATTTCATTGGGAAATGTGTCACGTATTTAGGTGGTTTTTTCGGCACATGGTTTTTGTCGATGGTTTTCTATTTCCAGTTAAGGAATTAGGGTTTTGGACTAATCCAGATCATTGGGTTAGGGTTTTGGATTCTGCTGTCTCCTATATGTATATTGTATTGTAAACAATGTATCCTAATGAATGATTATAGAATATGCTGGTTTTCCCAGTTTGGGTTTCCAGGGGAAAAATCTCTGTGTAATGTTCATATTTTCCATTGTATCTTTTCTGTTCTTTTTCTGAATATCTGTTGGTAGTAGATATTGTACAAGGTTAGAATTTACATTTGGTATAAAATCTTTATTGGCTTCAAGGGGACACCTTTGTGGTCAAGGGTTTGGCTTGGGACTGTGATAAGCCTTGTTACAGTGGGAGATCTGTGGTATTGTTTTTTCAGGTGAAAAGAAATGGCAAGCAATTTAAAGATGGAGATCGAGAATTTTAATGGGAAACGTTTTGAGCTATGGAAGCTCAATATGAAAGATCTGTTGGTGGACAGAGATCAATGGGTCGTGGTAGATCCAGGTACTGCACCTATAGGAACTTCTACAGATGAATGAAAAAAGTTGGATTGGAAGGCAAAGAGAACAATCTGACTATGTCTCTCTGATTCAGTATTACTGAATGTGTCAGAGGAAGCTATAACCAAGGATTTATGGAAAAAATTGTGGAAGTTGTATTAGTCTAAGTCCCTGGTAAATAAACTATTCCTGAGAAAGAAGTTGTATGAACTAAGGATGAGAGATGGAGACTCGGTAAGTCAATTAGTATCTATTGAGATTAAAATTTCAAATGAATATAAATGTATCAGTTTGATGTGTTCTTTACCAGACTTGTGGGATAGTCTGATTGTGGCCATAGGTAGTAATACAAATTCCTTGAAGTTTGAAGAAGTGGTCTCATCCTTGTTGTTGGAGGAGAAGAGATGAAAGAATATGGAAGGACATAGCACAGACGCATTATTTGCAAGAGGACATTCCCAGGAAAGAAATAGATCCAATTTCTCAAGTGGGAGATCTATGTCTAATGGTAGATCTAAATCTCTCGAAAAGTTTGTAAGGGTATGTTGGAGATGTGGAAAAGAAGGGCACTACAAGAAGCAGTGTATATCCAAAGTTGAGAAAAAGAAGGGATCTAAAGAATATTCTTCGATAGAAGAAAAGACCTCCAAGGAAGGAGGGGATGTGTACTTGGCCTCTTCAAGCACACATGCAGATCATGAGGCATGGTTGGTTGACTATGGTGCATAATTTCATATGACTCCTCGCAGAGAGTGGTTCTGCGAATATGAAAGGTATGATGGAGGTAATGTTTTCTTAGGTAATGATTCGACAACCAAAATCATAGGAAGAGGAAGAGTCAAGTTGAGGCTCATAAATGGAAGGATTAAAACACTGCTTGGTGTTCTGCACATCCCAGGTTTGGCTAGAAATTTGATTTTTGTAATCAAAATGGATGATGTAGAGGTAAAAACAATATTTGAAAAGGAAACCTGTAGGATGGTTCGAGGAGCAATGGTGTTGTTGAGGGGAGTTCGGTTTGGAACTCTGTATAAGCTGCAAGGAAGCACTACTAGTGATGGGTGTAATAGTTCCATTGTTCCTGATATTGGAGTTGAAGAAGAAAGTACTCCTATAATCTCTGGAGAAAAGGTTATGATGTGGTATCAAATACTGGGGCATATCGAAGAGAAGGGTCTTCGACTACTACACAGTAAAGGTATGGTTGAAAGTATGTCTAACTGCTCTCTAGATTTTGATTCCTGTGAACATTGTCTATATGGGAAGCAAAATTGGGTAAGATTCCCCTCTGGTGCAACAAGGGAAGAAGGAATTTTACAACTAGTTCACAGTGATGTTTTTGGACCTATGTCGATCCCATCATTGGGAAAATCTGTGTACTATGTCTCATTTATAGATGCATTCTAAGTCGGGAAATGTGTCACGTATTTATGTGGTTTTTTTGACACGTGGTTTTTTCCGATGGTTTTCTATTTCCAGTTAAGGAATTAGGGTTTTGGACTAATCTAGGTCATTGGGTTAGGGTTTTGGATGCGTCTAGATCTTATATGTATATTATATTGTAAACAATGTATCACAATGAATGAATATAGAATATGCTGGTTTTCTCGGTTTGGGTTTCCAGGGGAAAACTCTCTGCGTAATATTTGTATTTTCCATTGTATCTTTTTTGTTCTTTCTCTGAATATCTGTTTGTTGTAGATATTGTACAAGGTTCTAATTTACAAAGACGACCATACCTAATGAAAAAGATGCACTTGTGAGGGTTCAACCAGATTCTATAATGATGACATCTTTCAAAAACTAGCCGAAGGTGCTTGGAGTGATCCACTCTCTTACGAGAGTGAGCAAGAAGATCATCAAGATAAGCTTCGACTATATTCTTAAGATCATGGAATGTGAAGGTCATAGCATGTTGGAAGGTTTCTCTGACGTTTTTAAGGCCAAAAGGAATATTTCAGTATGTAAAAGTACCCCAAGGACAAATAAATGTCGTCTTGTGTTGATCCTCAGTTTTAATTTGAATTTGGTTATACCCTAAAAATCCATCCATGAAAGAAAATACTTTGCTTCCCACACACTTGTCAATAATCTGACCAATGAAAGGTGTTAGGAAGTTGTCTTTTGGACATGCTTTGTTCAAGTCATGAAAGTCCATGCATACATGGATGGTTCCTTGCTTCTTATTCACAGGAACAGGATTGGATACCCATTTAGTCAAGGGAACGGGGTAGATGAAGCCAACATTAAGTAGTTTCTCTACCTCTTCCTTAATAGCAGGGGCCTTCTGAGGATTTACAACTCTAAGACATTTTCAAACAGGCTTAGCATCCAGATAAGTTATAATCTCATGCTTTAAAATATGAGGGTCGATTCTTGGCATCTCTTCATATGACCAAGAAAATACATCTATAAATTCCTTGAAGAGTTTGGTGTAGATCAAGATTTCTTCTCGCGAACAATCTGCATCGATATGTACATTTTCAATCTTGCCAGGGGTATGAGAGATATTGATTGTGACAGTAGGAGAGATACTTGCCATATTTCCTTCAACATAAATTTTGTGCCTATAAAGTGGAACTATGGATTGACCGACTATCTCACTGGGAGAAAATAAGAGCAATGATGCATATCATCCCAAGGTTTGTCAGAACCATTCATGGCTTCGATGATGGCTTCATCTGAGGGAAAAGTCTCATTGAGGAAGTCATGTGAGCAAGACAACGAAGTGGCCCACAAGGGCTTAAGAATAGGATCCTCCTTGTCTATCGACAAGGTAATAGGATTAGGATCGACGAAAGAGTCAAGAATAGCTTGATACGCTATCTCCGCTACCGATAGTGGCATGTCCATTCCAGCATGAGAATGACCTTCACAAGACAAAGTCAAGGAAGGTAGGGTCCAAGGATTGTAAAAATAGGAAGTGCATAAAGGAACAGACCTCTCTGATGAAATGAGCCTATTGGACATAGCGTAAACATGGTGAATCGGTGCCATGAAGTTGAAGGTACCCATAAGGGATGAATACATTCTGACACAGATATTATTAGTTGTTGGCTGAGAATTGTCAACCATGGGGATCGACGGTCCAATAGATGCATTGGGGATAACATACGCAAAGGATAACTGGTTGATCGTCACGATATTCCCATCATGAGGAAAACAAAGAGTATGGAAGACAAACAATATGAAGGCAGTCATAAAATAAGTTCAATTGTGTCCTAGTAACAAGTTATAATCAAGGGGTGCATCAACCACCTCGACATCCACCTCTATCATCTTCCCACCTAACTGGACCAGAAAGGAGGGAAGAATACCGTGAGGGTGAAAGGAATGACCGTCAAAAGCAGTCAACATGGTCGGCGATTGAGAAAGAGTTGGAGAGCCGAGAGCTTTCCAACAGATCAGGGACATCATACATGTAGGAACACCTTCATCAAAAACCACATGTTTGATGGTATAATTTGAGTACTCCACGTGGATTTGGAATGCCACATGGTAAGGCAAGCGAGGATTCACATATGTGACATCAAAATTGATAACTTTCAAGCCACTGGGGTCTAGAAATCCTAACGCAGATATCAAGGAATTTCTCTGTGAAGGACACATCTAGAGTACCTCCAAAGCCGACATCACAGAAGGGGTTTGACCCAGATCCTCAACAATAGAGTAATTTTGGGCGGCTATAGCATTTGGATTGTGGGTAGAGTGCTTGAGTACTCCTTTCGAAATACGAGGTAGTGGCTCTAGTTTTTCAATCTGTAAATTCATCTCCAGAGGAGGAGGAGGATATTCTATACCAGGTACAGTCTGTGAAGAACTGTAATCACAAGAACAAGTGGCTACATTAACCTGAGAATTGACTATATTGATACAAAAACGGTCACCGTCTTGTGACAGTGGTTTTTGACTCCCACCGGCCACATTTACGATATTTGAGGAGCTTGAGGCCATGTGCTAGTTATGTGGGAAAGTATTCGTCAGCATGACGGGTGGTAGAGATAAGAGCCTTGTAGATTCCACAAGTTTTGGGCATAAATGAGTAAGACAATCACCTGTATAAATCTTACAGGGAAGTTTCATCTTACGTGTTTCTTTCTTTCCCTCTCCAACATTATTATTCGTCTTCTCATTATTACCATTTCCCTTGGGTTTCTTATTCTTCCTTCCCTTACGATTATTATTACATCCCTTGTTCTTATTCCCGCTTGGTTGCTGGTTACCATTTGGGGTGGTCGACAATTGCACAGAATGTACATCCACTGACTGAGTGGTATTAGAAGACATAGATGAAGTTGGCCCTCCTGCAGACTGGTTTAAAGACAATTCTTTCAAATGGCTTGTCACCGAGTCTACGAATTTCACATTGGCAGAGCCTACAATGCCATCAGCATGAGGTTCGGGCTTTTGTCTTGGGTCATAGGTTGACCTCAACGCATCCAGAAGAATGTGATATAACATCTCAAAATGAGCATATATAAGATCTAACTGCTGGGCTTTGAAGATTGCTTCTTCCTCAAATGTAACCCCGAATGTAGCAACATCCTTCGAGATAGGAGGCTGCAAAGACTTAAGGAAACATTATAAAAGGAAATTTGGGGGAATTCAGGTCTTGATCAACCTCTTCCATCTACGCCACTCCTAGATGTGATCCAAGATGTGAGTGGTTGTTTCCTAGCGTAAAGTTGACAGAAGTTCTAGTCCAGCATCATAACAAACCGAAAATTGGAAGTGGTTAAGGAAGAATAGCACCATCTAACTAAAGGTCCCATATGTCCCCTAGGTAGCTCGAGATACCATTTCTCAACAACTCCAATGAGGGTGCATTGAAATAATCTTAACTGAATGGAATCGTCATTAAGGGAATTTGAGGAGCACCATAGGTGAAAGGTGGTGACGTGATCACCAGGATCCTCTCCATTCTTACCTTCAAATTTTGGAATATCCAAATGAATCTTGGTGGGGACGGGGGGCCATGTAGGATCATGATAGAGAGGGTCGTTCATCAACTTATACAAGTATGGAAGATTAAGCATGTCCAGAAAAGGGAGACGGGGTTGCGGCATCTGGCCCCAAGCTCCCTGGAAAGATTGTGTTTGAGTAAGTGCAACCCATCTAGAGTTCTGGTAAGTACCATGGCCCTGTCTGGGATTGTAATACCCTCCTCCAAGATGATTCATAAGATGTTGGTTGGGAATAATTCCAGTAGGAATGTTCTGATGGGGGTTATAAAAGTTTCCCCCAACTGGAGTGGCTCTGGGTTGGGGGTTGCCCAAGCTGTTAAATTGACCTCCTCTGAGTATGAATTTGGAGGATAAAGGTGGATTCATCATGCCAAATGTGTTGGTCAGAATCGAAATTAAGGAGGTGAGTCTATAGGATGGAACTTGAGCAAAATCATGTCCGCCAGGTTGGTTTCTCCATCCATAAGTAAGAGGATTAGACCCGGGGTTAAAATAGGGAATGGCTCCCATAGTAGGGGTCGTTTGAGGGATCTGAGAGCCACCAAATGAGAATGGAGTATAAGGAGGGGTTGTGCCCCCAAGTCCAAAGCTAGCATTAGGGCAAGCAGTTGGGATGAATTTGAAAACTGCGAAGTAAAATTTGGCATACCATAGGAAAAAGGACTAGAGGCCATAGGGATGGACTGAACATTATATCTCAATGAGTGACCAAGAGACCCAAATGGATTTGTGGAAATAGATTGAGCATTCACTATAGGACAGGAAGTAGTGATGATAGATGCCTCTGGCACTAGAACCAGTGTGGTTGCAGGAGTCAAAGGGGTGCCATTAACTATAGTAGGTGTGGGAGTCAAAGGGCTCCCAGTATTATGATGACTCATTTTAGTACTCATTCTTGTAGAATCACAAGTCTGAACAGTGGAGGTGTCTGTACCATGTCTAATAACTCTACACCTTTTAGAAGGAAAAGACTCAAAATACGATAGTAACTGTAACAAGCGGCGGGACCGGCGGGGACATTGGTCTGACTCCACGATCACTTAAGAATCAAGATACAAAAATAAATCATAAGAAAAACTAGTAATCAAAGAGTACACCAAAAATAATCAAACGACCAATATGCACACAAACGAGATAAAGCGGATGAAAGGGGCCTCCCTCCCTAAAGAAGGTATGTCTCGCCCAAGAGGGGCCTGAGACTCCCTGCTAAATATCGGAGGTAACATAATTAGTTATAAGGGCTCTCGTGGGCTTAACAACCAGTAGGTCATATCCCCCCGCAGAGGTAATCCTCCATAAAGGTTGTGTGTTGTTTGACCCTTATCTGACCTAGGGTACGTGCAGAATAACCCCTGAAAGTAACCTATGTGGCACCTAAGTCAAGGAACTAAGAAACCACCGTATAATTGATGCACATGCAAGCAATCGTAAGTTAGGTCCACCGTATGGGCAGGGTAGAAAAGCTCGAAACCTTGAAATCACCACCTCTTATGGAGGTAAGGGCACTAGCAAGATCCCCAGATATGAATAGATCCCCAAAAATATCGTTGACGCTAAGAAGGTATCGAGGGGATATCCCTTCAACCAACCTCGCACAACCTTGTGATTAACTCCAGTGTAAGAGGAGCCTCCTGATATTATTGATTATACAATGGATTTCTCCACTCCCTTAGTCAGGCACATATGTTGATTTAATAGCCTTGGAGAAGTTTCTTCACAAAATCCTATTCCAAGGCACTAAATCCTAACCTAGTTTGTGCACCCTAGAAAATAAAATCATTACTAATCAATTTTAAATTATAGCATTAATTTTAATGGCCGTGCTTACTCAAAAAGTTATGGTGGTGAAACTAGTGATGTTATGACTCAACAAGTAAAGTAAATATGAATACAATGCAAAGTCCTAACTTCAATTTTCAATGAATGATATGCTTCCTAAAAATCCAATTTTCGATTTCAACTCTGCAATTCTGAATAAAAATGCAATCTTTCTTTACATGCACTAAGATAAATGAAAAAGAATCAAAAGATCAAAATTCCAATCAATGTAAAATGCCTAATATTTTTGTATTTTCAATATAAGAAAAATGAAAATGCATGGACTGAACAACAACTTGATATATAAAGACACTATGATCTGGATTATTTTCGGCATGAAATGAGAGTGGAGATATAATAAAGAAATGCACAGATATATCACAAATATCCAATAATATAACATAAATGTATTAGAGATGTAACCATAAACACAGATATACAGTAATACATGATTTCTATTAATGAAATAAATGTACAGAGACTGTAAAAATACAGAGTGAAAGACTCATTAGACTGGTGGCGGCTTATCTCTGAAAAGAGATGTGATGGCTACTTGCATTCGCAAGAAGATGATTACCATGAGGCTTTGAAGGATTTTTTACAATAAAAAGGAATTCCAAAAACCCTAGACATCCAAAAACCTAACCCTAGGATATGAAGTGCCAAAAGTCATGTGGGCCCCGTTTGGGTAAGTTAGTACATCAACTTCTCGGGGTTGTAACTTTTTCATACGATCTCTGTTTTAGGCACATGATAGCCCGTTGGAAAGGTATCATCGAGGAGATTCATTTTTTGGAATTAATCATGACTTCAAATATAATTGAGAAGATTGATCCTGAAAAACCTTCATTTAGGCCCTCAAAATGGCCCCGTAAGTTAAAAACTGCTAAAAATAGTAAATTTCCTGCCAGAAAACTATTTTGAGCCAGTTGGAAAAGGTGGGTGGCCACCAATATCCACTTGGAACACTCTAATATATATCGAAAGAGAAAACTCAAGTAGGATGCCAAGGAGAAAAACACCCAACCCAATATACAAGGACAATCAAAATGAAATATGACGAGAAAGGCTCTGCCCAAAACTTCAACCAAAGACAGGTTTCTTGTCATCCCACAGACACTTAACAATCACTACAAAGAACCAAGAAGACTCAGAAATCATCAAAACCTACCCAACAACCACCAAACCCAAAAAACAAGAAAAATAGGTTGATGTATGTGATTGTTTAAGGAAACAATGCATATGTACGCAACTTGCAGAAGGACAACATGCATATATATGCGACTGTCAAGCAAAAACCTGTGTATATGTTTCAAAAACACAACTAGGCAAAGGAGAAGGATGAAAGACTCAGAACCAGAGTGAACATAGGCTATCAAGCAATGATACGACAATAAATGCAATAGGAACGAGAGAAATCTAAGGAGAAAAACACTCCAAACCCCAAGAAAGAAGATTCAATCCCAATATGGTCGTCAATTTTGTTACGAGGAAAATATCTCTATGGCTAGGGGTAAACCACAACAGACGAAAATGACTACATAAATAAACTCTATTCTCAAGTATGCTATATAAAAAAATATGCTAGCAAGGCAAGATAAAGGGCCTACCTCGTCCAAACGTTCGATGAAGTCCACCTTTGATCACTTGACCCAAAGCAATATACCTGCTACTAGTCCTCAACAAAAAATAAAAGAAAGAATATGGTGATAATATATGATGTTAGCACATTCAATAACATAATCCATTAATATTCATAACAAATACACCCATGGAATAATAATTCAAATATTTGCAAGATATCAATTGGATGGGAAAAGAGTATTTCTATTAATATATGATCAGTAGAAGTGAAAACGTTATAGACTTCCATGTCGACATGGTCTGGAAATGAGAAACTAAGTTTCTTCTAGCTAGGCCTCCACCACTTCAATCCTCCACCAAAGGAAAGATCATAGAAGAGAGACAATGAAGTTCTCAATCCATAAGGGAAGAGCTTGGGGGTTGAACACTATGTTCAGACTTAAAGGACAAAGGGATGCAGACTCAATGTAAAGTGAATAATTCCTCCACAGTAAATTTTCTCTCAAAGTTGAATTCTTTCTCCTCTTTTCCATTGCTCTGAATTGTCCCATTTGTAGCCTTCAAATAGAAATGAAGGGCCAAGTTGGAATGTTTCCAGTATATGGAAGGCTAAGTGATGTAGGAGCATCGCCTACATCAAGCGAGCTAGCGCGGAAGTAGAGGACAGCTGGACAAGCCAGCACAAATTTTGATAACCACCTTGAAGTTGTTGCGTGATCTTAAATGAATCATTTAAGAAGAGGCGCACTTGTATATTGTAAATGGAACTTGAGCAGATAGCTCTCGTCCTTAGTAGGTAGAGGTATTTAAGATAGTTAATGCAGGTAGGTAGAAATTTAATTCTAGATTAGACTGTTTGAGAGAGCAAGAGGGAAACGGGATATAGACACCCTCATTGTGCATTTGTAACATTATGATGAAGTAGATGAGCAGAGAAGAAGAAGAGAGTTGTGTAAGAACACCCATGTACAGACATTTGAATTAATAGAAGAGTTTGATTCAAATTCATGGTTGTGTGTTGTTCTCTGTGTATTGATGTTGATATGCTCATGAATGTTTGCTTCCAGTTATACATTTTCTTTTATATTCTGCGCATATGATTTCATGTATGAATTGAAGTCTGAAAGGGTGAAAGGATGAGTTTCAATTGTTTCTCTATTTGAGCCAGAGAATTCTTGCAAGGAGTGCAGTTGAAGTGTCCGCAAGGAGTGCATTGACAGAGGGTTCTGATAGCGACAACTTCTGTTCTCATTTATCCTAGGAGTGCAGTTGGGTACAGGAGCCATGCAAGGAGTGCATAGGCCAGGTGAAGCTTCAGAGATGTGAACCTGAGAAAAACATTGAGAGACTGCTGCTGCAGGTGTGCGCAGAGTCGAAGACTTCAACACTTAGACGTGGTTGAAGATTTGTCGCAAGGAGTGCGTGCAGGAGGTTTTTGGAGGTCTTGAAAGTCGTGGAGAAGCTCAGGAAGGATAAAGCCTTCAAATTTGGTTGAAGGATAGTGCAGAGGAGTTTTTCCTTGGAAGTTTACAGAAGCATCGCAAGTTGCGCACAGGCGGACGAGTTCCGTGGAGCAACACTTGGTCAATTCACAGATTTCATCCGTAAGAATGGACGGATGAAATTCTCCGAGGAGATTTCATGAAATTCCGTGGGCCGTCAGATCTTGGAGAGGTGCAGGGGAGATACGGTGTCATATTCTCTAGAGGTTCGAAGTTCAGGAGGGGCAGAGCCATTGATCAGGGCCATGAGGACCGTTGGATCTACATGTATATCATATATCGGGGTTTTGTAGATCGAAACTCCAAATTATTTCCACAGGAATCGCGATATCGCGATACGCGATATCCCGATAGTTGAAGGATAGTGTGTGGGCCACAGTAGAGTTGGAGAGTGGAGGACAAGTAGCACAAGCTATCGGAGTTTTGTAGCGAGAAGTGTCGAAAACATTGCATCAGGATTCGCAAAATCACGAACCTCGAATTCCCGATAGAGCTGACGGGACGTTGAAAGGTCAACTCGCACGCGTGTCGGGTAATCGGAATATCGAGAGTTGGGAGTCAATGAAACGAAATGTTCGACATTGCGAGTAGAGAAATACTGAAAGGAGAAGTTTTGAAAGGTAATGGAAAGGTCAGCATTGACTGAGGTGTCAGGTCTCATCCATCCGAGAGTACAACGTTCGATCATTGACCTCGCGAAATCGCGAAGTCCGATCCTCCGATTGCATAGAGGGGATCACGAGAGAGTTCTGTGGGTGTAGATTTCCCGATAGGGAAATAGAAGGACGGTTAGTGTTCTTTGGGCCAAGGAAAGAGAATATCCTGTGAGCTGACGTGGACCTTCCGACCTGCGGGTTGTTAGGAGGCGTTGGCATCAAGTGGTATCAGAGCACAGAAAGATTCTTTGCTTTCTGTAGCAGAGAAGAGAATTCAATATGCCGCTGAGAAGGGATATGCAATCACCTGATCCACAGGATAGGGAAGCGCAGCAGAGAAGAGACAGGTAGGTAACATATCTAGCCATAGAGAGACAAATGCGTGATCTCTGAGCTAGACTTGAAGACATGGAAACAGTGCAAAGACACACAGTGAGTGCAGGGGATCTTAGTGATTCCAAAAGCGAAGTTGAGACTGAACAAGAAGAAGAAGTTGCAGCCAAAGATGCATCAAATGAGCGTTATATCAAATCTATTGCTAGGATGGGTGCAAGAGCAAAGATGGACACTCCAGTTTACGAGGGAAACTTGGATGCAGAGGAGCTTCTAGACTGGATTAGAGCTCTAGGCACATATTTTGACTACGAAGATATCAAAGAGGACAAGAAAGTCAAGCATGCTGTCACATGATTAAAGGGACATGTAGCATTGTGGTGGGATGAGCTACAAGCTGACAGATTCTACAAGAGAAAGAATAAGATCAAGAGCTGGGACAGGATGATCGTGAAGATGAAGGAAAAATTCATCCCCAGAGACTATCAAATTACTCTGTTCATGAGGATGCAGAACGTGAGACAGAAGTTGATGACAGTGAAAGAATACATGGAGGAATTCTATAAACTGAACATCAGAGCAGGTCATCGGGAGAGTGATGATGAGAAGGTTGCCAGATATATGAATGGCCTAAGATATGATATCCAAGATGAGATGAGCATGGTAACCATCCGAATGGTGGAAGATGCTTATCAGATGGCTCTGAAAGATGAAGAGAAGCTGAGGCGAAAGCAGAGTCAGAGGGGCTGAGGCAGAAGTCATCCCAGAGGCAAATCAGTTGCCCAAGAAAAATTCCAGAAGCCCAAGGAGGAATGGCAGAAACCTCAGACTTGCACAGAGAGAGGTGGAACCTCACAGCGAGGGCAGCAATATGATGAACAGAAAGGACATCATAATGAGAAGAGAGGAGAGTATGCTGATAACAACACTTTTCCTCGTACTAGAGGTAGAGGAAGAGGAAGAGGTGGAATAATCACATGATTCACATGTGGGAAGAATGGGCACAAGTCTTACAAGTGTCCAGAGAAAAAGAAGGACATTGGAGAATCTCACATCACTGAAGCGCAGAGGCGGGATGTTGAAGCATAAGACGCTGAAGGCAGAATATCTTTGATGATGCGAAAAGTCATTTTAACACCCGAGAAAGAGGTGGAGAGTTCAGTCCAAAGGACCAGACTTTTCTGAACTGCTTGCAAGACCAAGGATAGGGTATGCAAGGTCATTGTAGACAATGGTATCACAGATAATCTCGTTTCTACAGAGATGGTAGAGAAGCTGGAGCTGGAGACGACTAATCATCCAAGCCCATACAGAGTTTCGTGGCTACAGAAAGGAGACCAGGTAACTGTTACTAAACAATGCTTGGTTGAATTCAAGATAGGGGGATATAATGATAAGATCTTATGTGATGTCATTCCTATGGATGTTTTTCATCTATTGCTGGGTAGACCATGGAAATATGATAGAAATGTGATTCATGATGGGCGAATGAACACATACACCCTAGAGAAGAATGGGAGGACACACATGTTTCTTTCAATTAAGGATAAGGAGGTGAATCTGGAAGTAAGCAACACTGTACTTCTCATGAGTGGGAAGGAACTTCTTACAGAGGTTAAGAAGAAGGAGGACCCACAGTTCTTTGTGGTCAAAAAGTCGAGCATTGTTCTGACTAGCACAAGAGTGGATGATTTACCAGATGAAGTTCAGGAACTGCTGGAAGAGTTCGCTGACATCATAGTGGACGAATTACCTCATTTGTTGCCACCGATAAGAAGTGTGAGTCATCATATTGATCTCATACCAAGAGTTATTTTTCCAAACAAAGTTGTGTACATATTGATGTCGCAAGAGAATGAAGAGGTTAAAAGGCAGGTCCAGGATTTATTGGACAAAGGTTTGGTCAAGTAAAGCTTGAGTCTGTGTGTTGTTCCAACAGTACTCAGTCTGAAGAAAGATGAAGGCTGGAGGATGTGTACTGACTCGAGGGCGATTAATAAGATAACCATCAGGTACAGATTTCCATTGTTGAGGATGGATGATCTGATGGATTGCTTAAGTGGAGCAAAATACTTTTCAAAGATTGATTTGAAAAGAGGATATCACCAGATTCGCATGAGAGAAGGCGATGAATGGAAGACAGCATTCAAAACAAACGAAGGGTTGTATGAATGGCTTGTTATGCCATTTGGCTTAACAAATGCACCAAGTACCTTCATGAGGTTGATGAATGAAGTCCTGAAGGAGTTCGTCGGGAAATTTGTCATCGTGTACTTGGATGACATACTAGTTTTCAGTAAAACTGTAGCGGAGCATCTGAAGCATTTGGCTACAGTGATGCAGAAACTACAACAGGAGAAGTTGTTGATAAATATGAAGAAGTCCTCATTCATGAAGACGGATCTCATTTACTTGGGGTTTTTTATTTCTGCAAATGAGTTGAGGATGGATCCAGATAAGGTGGAGGTAATCAAGAATTGGCCATCACTGAAGAGTATCTTTGAGGTGAGAAGTTTTCATGGTTTGGCTAGTTTCTACCGAAAATTCATTAGGAATTTCAGTGGAATTAGTGCAACAATGATGGATACAGTGAAGAAGCGGCATAAGTCTTTTCACTAGACAGTAAAGGCTGAGAAAAGTTTTAATATGTTGAAATGGAAGATCACAGAACAACATGTTCTGGTGTTGTCGGATTTCCAGAAGACATTTCAGGTGAAATGCGATGCAAGTGGATTTGCAATCGGGGCAGTCTTAAGTCAAGAAGACAGGACGATAGCATATTTCAGCGAGAAGCTGAACGAGACAAAATTGAAGTACTCCACTTATGACAAGGAGTTCTATGCTATTATCCAGGCATTGAAAAAATGGAGGCATTGCTTTTTCCCAAAAGAGTTTGTATTGTACAGTGACAATCATGCACTGCAGTTTGTGACTCAACAGGAAAAGTTGAATCATAAACATGTCAAATGGGTTGAGTATATGCAGAATTTCACATTTGTGATTAAACATATTTCTGGTACTACTAACAAAGTTGTTGATGCTTTGAGCAGGAAGTGTTTTCTGTTGCAGGAGTTCAGAGTCAAGACCTTAGGTTTTGATGATCTCAGGAACATGTACGCAGTTGATCCAGATTTTGGAGAGGCGTATGAAGCAGCTGAGAATCCAGTTCTCAGAGACTGAAGCCAGTGGGCCGAGTACATGATCCAGGAAGGATTTTTGTTTAAGGGCAATCAACTGTGTATTCCGAAATGCTCCATGAGGGAGAACTTATTAAAGGAGAAACACAGTGGAGGATTGGTAGGACATTTTAGTCATGAAAAAACATTCACGAAGTTGAATGAATCATAATTTTTGGTCGGGAATGCGAGCAGATGTCAAAGTATTTGTAGACAGATGCAAAATTTGGCAACATTCGAAGGGGAGGAAGCAGAATGCAGGATTCTATCAACCATTGCCCATACCAGAGAGGTCGTGGGATGCGATTAGCATGGATTTTGTATTGGGGTTGCCAAGAACAAAAAGAGGTGTTGATTCAATCTTTGTGATAGTGGATAGATTTTCCAAAATGGCACACTTCATTCCATGTCAGAAGACCAATGATGTGACTCACATCAAAAATCTGTTTTTCAAGGAGGTCATTCAACTTCATGGGTTGCCGAGAAGCATAGTTTCAGAAAGAGACACTAAATTCATAGAAAGGGCATTTTTGGATGACCTTATGGAAAAAGATGGGAACTAACTTGGCATTTAGTTCGGTGTATCATCCTCAGACAGATGGAAAGACATAATTAGTGAACAGGAGTCTGGGAGACTTGCTGAGAAGCTTGGTGACAGAGCACCATAGCCAGTGGGATAACATATTACCACAAGGAGAGTTCTCATATAATGACTTAGTGAATCAGAGTACAGGGAAAAGTCCATTTCAGGTTTTCTATGGTATGCAGCCACGAGGGATTTTTGAACTGAGGGATTCAGAACAGACTGCGACTAGGAGCGTTAGTGCAAAAGAATTCCCAGAGGCGATGAAAGAACTTCATAGCTAGGTGAAGGAGCGGCTGTAGAATTCAAGCTAGGAGTACAAGCGCAGAGAAGATCAGCACAGAAGACAACTTCAGTTTGAGGTTGGTGACTTAGTTCTGGCACATATGAGAAAGGAAAGGTTCCCGAGAGGAACATATAATAAACTGAAGATGAAGAAAATCGGGCCATGTAGGGTCTTGAATAAATATGGGGCGAACACGTATGAGATTGAATTACCCGATGGGATCAGAATTTCTCCGATATTCAATATCTCGTATTTATACCCATATAAAGCCAAGGAAATAGAGACTAGAACTGAACAACCAGTGATCCAGTGGACGAAACAAATGCCAGTTGCAGAGAAGGCACAAATGGAGTGCATACTGGATAAGAGAGTGAGCAAAAGGACTAGGCGAAAGTAATACTTCAAGTATCTGGTCAAGTGGAAGAATCATCCATTTGAAGATGCCAGCTGGGAGACTGAAGCAAAGATACAGAATCATGGATAGACCATGCAGGAGCTCATGGACAGGAGCCCATGAAAGTTTTCAAGCGAGGGAGTATGATGCAAAAGCATCGCCTACATCAAGCGAGCCAGCGCGGAAGCGGAGGACAGCTGGACAAGCCAGCACAAATTTTGATAACCACCTTGAAGTTGTTGCACGATCTTAAATGAATCATTTAAGAAGAGGCACACTTGTATATTGTAAATGGACCTTGAGCGGATAGCTCTCGTCCTTAGTAGGTAGAGGCATTTAAGATAGTTAATGTAGGTAGGTAGAAATTTAGTTCTAGATTAGACTGTTTGAGAGAGAAAGAGGGAAACGGGATATAGACACCCTCATTGTGCATTTGTAACATTATGATGAAGCAAATGAGCAGAGAAGAAGCAGAGAGCTGTGTAAGAACACCCATGTATAGACATTTGAATTAATAGAAGAGTTTGATTCAAATTCATGGTCTTGTGTTGTTCTCTGTGTATTGATGTCGATATGCTCATGAATGTTTGCTTTCAGTTATACATTTGCTTTTATATGCTGCACATATGATTTCATGTATGAATTGAAGTCTGAAAGGGTGAAGGGATGAGTTTCAATTGTTTCTCTATTTGAGCCAAAGAATTCCTACGAGGAGTGCAATTGAAGTGTCCGCAGGGAGTGCATTGATAGAGGGTTCTAATAGCGACAACTTTTGTTCTCATTTATGCCAGGAGTGCAGTTGGGTACAGGAGCCGTGCAAGGAGTGCGTAGGCCAGGTAAAGCTTCAGGGCTGAGAACCTGAGCAAAACATTGAGAGAATGTTACTGCAGGCATGCACAGAGTCGAAGACTTCAACACTTAGACGTGGTTGAAGGTTTGCCACAAGGAGTGCATGCAGGAGGTTTCTGGAGGACTTGAAAGTCGTGGAGAAGCTCAGGAATGATAAAGCCTTCAAATTTGGTCAAAGGACAGTGTAGAGGAGTTGTGCCTTGGAAGTTTACAGAAGCATCCCAAGTTGCGCACAGGAGGACGAGTTCCATGGAGCAACACTTGGTCATTTTGCAGATTTCAATTGGAAGAACGGATGGACGAAATTCTCCGAGGAGATTTTGTGAAATTCCGTGGGTCGTCAGATCTTGGAGAGGTGCAGGGGAGATACGGCATCATATTCTTTAGAGGTTCAAAGTTCAGGAGGGGTAGAGCCGTTGAGCAAGGCCATGAGGACCGTTGGATCTACACGTATATCATGTATCGAGGTTTCCTAGATCGAAACTCCAAATTATTGCCACAGGAATCGCAATATCCCGATAGTTGAAGGACAGTGTGTGGGCCATAGTGGAGTTGGCATGTGGAGGACAGGTGGCACGAGATATCAGAGTTTCGCAGCAAGAAGAGCCAAAAACATTGCATCAGGATTCGCGAAATCGCGAACCCCGAATTCCCGATAGAGGTGACGGGACATTGAAAGGTCGACTCGCACGCGTGTCGGGTAATCGGCATATCGGGAGTTGGGAGTTGGTGAAACGAAATGTTCGACATTGCGAGTAGAGAAATCGCGAAAGGAGAAGTTCTTATAGGTAAGGGAAAGGTCATCGTTGACTGAGGTGTCGGGTCTCGACGATCCGAGAGTACAACATTCAATCATTGACCTCACGAAATCGCGAAGTCCGATCCTCCAAGTGCAGAGAGGGGATTGCGAGAGAGTTTTGTGGGTGTAGATTTCCCGATAGGGAAATAGAAGGACGGTTAGTGTTCTTCGGGTCGAGGAAAGAGAAGATCCTATGAGCCGACGTGGACCTTCCGACCTGCGGGTTGTCAGGAGGCGTTGGCATCACTAAGGATCATTGATCTCCTATTATGACATGGAAACCCAACACCATTTTTCATTTTTGGGCACATTTCCTGATGTACACAGGTTGTAACGGTGCAACCTACATATATGCATGCTATATAGTAGGCAAGGTGCGTATATGTGGAAAAAATGTATTTTTATCTCGAGGATTTGCAAAAAGGGATGAAATGTCTGCATAGGAAAATAGAAAAAGGCCTACTGTGCAAGATTGCATAGGGTGAGACAAATCTTTCTATAACAATGAGTACCTTACATGGCCTAGTTGCTAGAACTCATTTTTACTCCATAGTGATGTTAAGAGGGGTGTTGGACAAATTTCTATTTTCAGCACACTAGTTTAGTGGGAGTTAACTGACTAGTTCTATTTTATATCATCACTGTTATGCTATTATGCATGCATGCATTCTTCTATTATGGAATGTTATGTCCTATATATGAGTGTATTCCACTCATTCATTGCATCATATTGATCATCATTGTATCAATCATTTGATCATTGGTCAACTCATTGGAGTAGTGTGAATATATTTTCTCATTCTTCCATATTTAATCTCTCTTCCTTTCGATGAAACATTGACAGTATGCAAAGAAAACAACAAGTGGGAGAATGTTGGGTATGTGTTATAGTCTTTGCACGACTAGTCCTAGTGTATGTTATGTTACGTCTGGCATGAGGGGGGGTTTGAGATGGGGCCGCCAGGCCCCCCCCTTCGGGAGCAACACCCCCGAGAAATTTTTTCCTTGGGAAACATGTCACATTTTTGTCTCATTTTTCGTGTCGCCTTGATTTTCGTGTCTATGGTTGGAAAATTTTTTGGGACATGGTTTTTTTCAATGGTTTTCTATTTTTGGTTAAGGAATTAGGGTTTCTGACTAATCTAGGTCATTGGTTTAGGGTTTTGGGTGCTGCTGGATCCTATATGTATATTGTATTGTAAACAATGTATCACAATGAATGAATATAGAATATGTTGCTTTTCCTAGTTTGGGTTTCTAGGGGAAAACTATCTATGTAATGTGTGTATTTTCCATTGTATCTTTTATGTTCTTTTATATAAAATCTATTTGCAGTAAAATATTGTACAAGGTTAAAATCTACAGATATGATATAGGGAAGAAGGCCATTCCTTAGGTCCTAAATAAATCTCTGAGGAATCTAGAGCCATGAACAATGCCTTGAAGCCCCACACATGACCTTTAGAGGCTATCCTTGGCCTCTAAGAAAGGATGTTAGTGCCCTCACAATGTTTTGAGGATTAGGTATGGGTCGTAAAGTGTTGGCCCTTAACCAAGTTTTGAGGAACACTTGGTCATATTTGACCCTTTTTGGGACTTCGACAACCTATCAAAGATGGAGCGCAACGCGAAGCGAAGATTGCGGAAGATAGACCCCTTTTGTGTCCTTTTTGGGTTTTGGGGAATATGTAATCGGTATGGGATGTCGGCCCATGGGTTTACCCATGTTTAGACCTATTTTTTAAAGTATAAATAAATATCTAGGCGATGTAAGAAGGAGTTGAGAAGCTAAGTGCTAGTGATTGTAAAAGCTTTGTGCATACTGTGTGACTGACTTGCAAAGTTGAGTGCAAGTGTTGTAAGTGCTGAGTGCACGGATTGTAAGAAGGCTATGTGCTAGATCTACTTGGGCAAGGAGGATCTGGTGAGGTGCGTGAAGATCTCCTGTCCTATGCAGAGTAGGATTTTGGGCTCTATGCTGTAACCTAATTAACTGAAGCTAATAGAGAAGAATACTTTATGGACGTAGCCCTGGGATGGAGGTGAACCACGGTAAAGATGTGTGTTGTGCTCTGTGCATCGACCTGATGTGGTTGTCTCTTCCTTTGCTAAGTGATTTAATGTGTTTAGATAGATCTATTTATTCTTTGTGCTTCTGAGCTATAAATGAATGTTAGATCTGATATATATGAAAGTGATGAGTGCTAGTCTACAGAATCTGACCTATTTTATTGTTGCTAAGTGCTAACTTAACCTAGATCTAAGTGAATGTTATGGTGCTCTATTCTATCTGTGAAGTATCATAAGGGATCAATAATGATGAATGATCTATGCTAAGTGTTTGCTAAGTGTTATAATCACATATATGTGTCCCAGCTAGGGTTATAGACACCTGAGTCTTGCAACCACCCCTGCCTCTACCTCGGGTGAGACTTCATCTGCTTCATAGGTGTTTCCGAAAGGGTCGATAGTTAGGGTTTTGTTGGTGAGCTATTGTAGCATTGAATCCTGGGTCTGCCCCTGTGCTAACAAATGGTTCCATTGTCGGGACCTGAAACTGTGATTGCTAGGAAATGAGGAAGAAGAAGCATTGTGCAAAGATTTGTCCTGAAATTGTGAAATCTCTGTGCATGGATCTATGCCCTAGCACGCAGTGATCTACTTGATCTGAAAAGCTCTGTGATGAAGAAGGAAGGACATATCTGAAGAAAAGAAGCCAGATCTAAACACTTTGTGCTCTAAGAAAGGTTAAAGTGAAAGTTTCTGAAGAAAAGAGGTCAAATCCATAGAAAGAGGTAAGATCTGTAAGCTCTATTCTCTGATAAAGGTAAGGATAGTTAAAAGTTCTTAGATCTGGAAGCTTTGTTCCCTGTAGAAGTAAAAGAAGTGAAAATTTGTGTTTCTAAAGTATGGATTTAGGTATGCTTGATAGATTTTATCCTAACTTGAAAACTAGGGCATTATTAGATGAAATAACGTTTGATATGAATAGATCTGATAAGAATAATGAAAGATATGTTATACCTATGCATAGAAAGAATTTTTGGACTAACCAATGGATGCAGGATCCTAGAAAGAAATTTTTTCAGGCTAGACATTATGATCCTAGCGCGCAGTACAAGAAAAGTTGGGGATCATTGAAGAGAAAGAGAGGATTAACTCTTTGTTACAGTTGCAGAAGACCAGGACATCTTGCTAAGAAATTCCCTGGGAGAAACCCTAGTTGCCTCTGTTGTAAGGCTATGGACCATGAAGTACTGGATTTCCCTATAATGATTGCTAAACTTGAAAAGATGAATATGGAGCAAACAAACCCTGAAGGAGATCAAGATACGAAGATTATAGAAGAACCCAAGAAAGAATTAGAGATTATGTTACTGAAAATGAAAAAAACCCTGGATGAACATAAAGATGCTAATTTAGAGATCTTCAAAGAAAAGGAGAAAATCGAAGTAAGAATAGGAGACTTCGACATTGATTGTGCTCTGGATGAGGGAACACAGATGAAAATTATGACAGAATGTACTTGGGAAACCCTAGGAAGGCCTGTTATGGTTCCTTCACTAGGAAGACTAGGGTTGTTTAAAGGAAAACTGGTAACCCTATGTGGAAGGATTACCCAGATAGCAATGAGTACCCATGGAGCTTTGACAAAGGAAGAATTCGAATTTACTAAATTTATTGAGGACCATGCCCCATTTTCAGCTTTGTTAGGCAAGACCTAGATTGAAAAAGACCAGATCCGAAGAAAAGAAGAAAAGGAAGCCCTAGAAGAAAAGAAGAAAGAACTCATGGAATTTATTACTAGAAGGACCACCTACTTGATGGAAGAACAAGAGAACATATCTAAGCTATTGGATACTAGGGAATTGGATGTCGAAGCTATAAGAACATCAGAGGAACCACAAAAGACCGAAATACCTAATCCATATGATGAAGGAGTATTACCCTTGGATCTGAAGAAAGAATCCCAGCAGTGTGAAGCGACTATGTTGAGAGAAGATAAGAATTAGAATGGAAAATGGATGATCAAGACGAAGCTCACTGGGAAGAAGGTTAGGAATCTCAGTAAGAAGAAATCCAAGATCGAAAAGTTATAGAAGATTCCAGAGGAAACTTCGCAGAAGGAAAAATCATAGGAATTGAGCTTCGTCGAGATATCATAACAACGACATATGTCACTTCACTGTGGTGAAGCAATGTAGTCATTGGACCGATATATCCATTCGACTTCCACCCCGAATGGACAAAAAAGCATTAAAGGATCACCACCAGACCGTTGGACCATGCCATAATGCATGGATCAACATTCATAGAAGCTTCCTACCCGTTGCAATCCTCTCCGTCGACTGCCCGAGCAGGAACAAATGTATAGCCAAATTGAGATCGTACTCCAAGGAGTATAGTAGGCACTTCAGTCTAGCCGAGCAATCTCTACTATGCCTCTGACAGAAGGAACAATAGAAGAAGGAGATGAATCAGTTCAGCTTTGCAAGATTGTTGACATAGTCAAAGTACGCCTTCGACATGCTCAGGAAGAAAAAGCGTAGGTTACCCAGGCCTTAAAGAAAGCACAGGAGGAAATTAACGAGCAACGTCGAGACGCGCAAAAATAAAAGAATTCTCTCCAAGCTAAATTTGAGGAAGACAGAGCGAAGATCCAGAAAGAGAAAGAGCAGTTTCTCACGAAGCAGATAGGAATTGAAGAAGCAGTCAACATAACATTTCTCTCTGTGACCAGTGTAGACCAGAAGGCCGAAGATCCCATAGAGCATCAAGTGATGAAGTTGGATGAAGTTATTCAGAAACTTCAACAAAGAATCATTGACTTAGAGCTTCATACCATACCATAGACTTTGCAAGAAGTGTGTGACCAACAAGAATTGAATGCTCAGAGTGCAGTCGAGAGGATTAAAACACTTGTTGCAGAATGCAAACAGCTAAGTAGCAGAAGTGCACAGATATATGAACAACTATCTGAAGACCCAGAGTTGAAGAAACTAGAGTCCCAACTCTAGGAAGCAAAGCATCACGCTAATATAGTACAGGCACAACTCAAGCTCCTGTCACCCATCGAGAGGATGAAGAGATCCCAGGAACAATGCACTACCCAAAAACTCGTTCTTACCACGTAGAAAAGAGTGATGGAAGTCACCCATAAACTCCAGCCAAGCTAGGAGGCGACCTATCTACTGTTCAAGGAAATTGAAGGACAAGGAACACTACTGGAACAAGTAGTTGTTACAGTTGAACAACAACTGGAAGGACCTATCAGCGAAGCGGTTGTTCAGGAATTCTCTGAGCAAGAAGCAGTAGCAAAAAGACAAGTCGAAGTAGCTCGAGCCAAGCTCAAGACCTTTGAGGAAACTTTACCAAGACCTGAGTGACTCGGGACGAGTCACATGTGAGTGTTGGGGGCCTTTTGTGTTGATTAAGGTTGGTTGTCATTGATGTCAACCCTTGAAGAAAGCCCCGTAGCACAAAGGTTTAGGTAATGGACCCAACAGTGTTTGATGTAAATATGACTCATTATTTTTTTGTCATGGTTGATAAGAATTAAATATGGATGAACTCCAAAGTGGTCCCCTTATGGTGAAAGCCCTCACGGGAAGACGCTTTGTCGAGTAAGAGAACCCATGCTTAATTGTGGAATAATGAGATGAAGGAAAGTTAATTTGTTAGGGAAAATATTCTAGATGGATAGTGCTTGTCATTTCATTTCCGGTGGTATGTGGAATGTCACATAGTTCCTCACGATTAGAGAGTTATGGCCATGATAAGTTGGAGACCCCAGGTTTCAGTAATGGACCCAAGTTTGTTTGATGGGTAAAGGTATGAGTTATGATACATTTTCAGATAATACTATTCTATATGGATAGTACATGTCATGCCATTTCTGGTGGTATGTAGAACGTCACATAACTCCTCACGGTTTGAGATTTATGGCCTTACGAAGTTGGAGGACCCTCATATGTCATCTAGAAGCCCCAA
>ML779575.1:18377-35417 GCA_009831015.1 Picea engelmannii | reverse complement strand
ACCAATCACATACCCACTAGATTATTTACCACTCCATGTTGTGCTCACCCAACCTTGAATTCTCCTTCTACCTCTATTATGCCTACCTCTACCCCTTACTATGGTAGGTCACATGACACCCCTACCCATAGCATGTCAGAATATACCACGCACCTATTGGTGGAGCTAGACCTAGTGTCCCCACTCCTAGTAGATATAAAATATTTCCTAGACTGACTTGTGTTAGCATCACTAAGACACTATCATTTAAGCTTATGATGGATGATAAACTTGTCTCGTACAAGAAGCCAAAACTCTCTGGTAATAAATAATGTCTTTATTTCGCATAATGTGATAGAAATGTAGTTTTTATTGTTTATTTTCTACTTATGATAATATATTACTTGTTTGGTAGGGAATAAAATTTTTTGGAAGCACCTAAACGATAAGGCATTATATCCTTTCAAGCCCAACCATTCGTACAAGTTGTAACAAGCAATATTCTTATTTAAAGAAGGAATTTATGGAGCACATGGTTGACCTTTTTAGTGATATATTCAAACAATGTAAAGTTTTAAGTAACCTCATTGATAGGTAATTATTTGAAGTTTGTGAAGGACACATATAGGGTAAACCTAGAAAAAAAAATTAGGTATGAACATCCTATAGTAATTCCCAAGAGGGAGTGGAAGGAACTACTAGAGGATGCAAGGGAGAAGAAAATGAAAAAGATGGAAATAAGTTGCTAGAGGGAGGAACGTATATAATATATTTAAATGAATATGTTGAATTTTTTCATCTGATACAAAAATTGCAATATGTGACCTTGAAACTTTGGGTAGGCTCAAATATACCTCAAAGGGCACCTAGGAGAGACTAAAAAAACACATGCAAATCAAATATTTTCAAGACATTGCCCTTAAATTAATATCTAGATTTGTAAATATCAAATAATTAAACCATTTCATTACTAATATCTTTCAAATTTTATTTAATCGCAACTCATAATTATATTTTTCAATGCTATAGAATGTAAGGGGATATGTATGAAGGCATGCCCACTGAAGAAGAACTCAATATCTCATTCAAGTTTAGATTTAAAGCCATGGTTGAATGCATGGAAGGTAGGGAGTAACTACAAATTCCTATGGTTATTGTCAAGGTAAATAATATTATCGATTGTTAATGTCAATTAATTGTAAACACATTCAGGATTGATTATTACTTATAAGTTCATGCCTTCATGTTTTTAATGTCGAAGAACACTGAAAATAATTAGGATGATAATGGAGACCAACCCCATGATGGTATTATAAGGGTAAATTCGATTGTATAACAATTTTCATGATCTGGTTTGGTTTTGTTATACTTATAATCTTTTATTGTTTCAAGGGAATATCCTATTAATAATGATTTTGGAAGGAAACAAGAAGATATTGCTCAACAATGGTGTTTACCAGTTGTAACATCCCGCTCTTGCACACTGAGCGAACTTATTCTTTGAGGACACTTGCTCGCAAGTGATCCAGATTGTTATGCTATTAAAACTTTTGATTTTGATTTGAGGCGTTATGGGATGATGACATGTTGTTTTAACGCATCAACATAGACAGGTACTATTGACTCGGTTTTACTAAGTGTGCAAGATTATGGACCTCAAGGATGCAGAGGCATCGACGGAACCCCTTGGAATCCGGATCGAGTCGGGGAGTTTACCATTGGGGTTTGATTGTGTTACTATGATTTTAGTGCTTCTGATTAGATGAGGTGATGTGGATGTATTCTGACATGATTTTTTGATGATGCAGGCTGACGATAACTTGTCAACCAGACTCACATGTGGAGTAAAGGGGTCACGCATGACTACCAGAGATGTTGAAGGAGAGGTGTGGACAGAAGCCTTGCCACAAACTACTAGCACTCCCATTGTGGCTCAAACTGTAGGTTAATGTTTACCTAGTTCGAGAGGACCCACGATGCCATGAGGGTAGACTGCGATAGTCCCTCATGATGATTCTAAGAGGCATGCAATAAGGCGGGGGCCTTATTCCTTAGAGGCCCTTAGTCTCCCACAAGTTCACCTAACGAAGTGTTGACTCCAGGGGTTATTGATGTCTACCAAGTCATTCAAGAGGCGAGTGGCACCCTTGGAGCACATAGTGTGTCCTAAAGGGCACATCGTGCAAGGGAACAGATGAGGCGAGTGGCACCCTTGGAGCACCTAGTGCATCCTGAAGGGAACGTCGTGTTGTTGATGATAGAGGAATGAACCTATATGGCCTTAGGACGAATAACGTGTTAAGAAATTAAAAAAAAAAAAAACAGCTTCCCTAATTAAATGTCGCCCTGTACAAAAAATTAAGGTTTAAGTCTAAACTATGCTGGTGGTAAAATTTTATCTCTCTATAAAAAAAAATAACAATATAATAATAAAAATACAAACCACCTAAATAATAAATTGTGACCTTAGTTAAATCTTGTAACACAAAGGGAATAAGAAATTTAATTTATTCAAAAAAATAATAATAATAAATCTGTTGGAATAAAATTTAAAAGAAAATGGGAATTAATGGTTTTATTAATTTGATAATTTTAAAATATTAATTAAATGAGAAAAGGGAAAAAGGGTTAATTTCCACACCTGCCTTTTTGAGTTCTAATTAAAAAGGGGAAAGAGGGAAAATCTAAAAATTTAGGAAACTAGGAAAGGAGGTAAACATAAAAAGGGGAAAAGGGGAAACATAGGGAAAAAATGGAAAGTCAAACTTAGAAAAAGTATCCACCATTTAAGAGCTTTCTAATTTAAATTGAACAAGCAGTTTAATAAAAAAGAAAGTTATTAAAACCTGTAAAGGATTTGGGGACACCTAGGAGTGATTCTAGGAGTAACTCTAGGTGGGTGAGGGAAATAAAGATAATTAATTAATTAAAGAAGTTAATTTATGAGGAAGGAAGGGGATGGGTGACACTTGTACAGGGAGGAATTTTTAGGAAATTAATTATAAAAAATTAACTAAAAGAGAATTTTTGGAAAGTAAGGAACCACGAAACTCTATATAATGAAGGGAGGTAATGGAGGTTGGATTATCTTTTGTTTGCATAACGTTACGCTGTAGAAATATCTACTTGACTTATTTACTTGTGGGAGTTGGGATACCCAGCTCGGAGAGGAGTGGTAGCACGGCCTTGCGAGACGAGCTGGGAGCTAATCGTAATCTCTGGATAGCGTGTGTGGCCCCTTTGCAGCTCAGGGGGCTAACGGGGAAGAAGAGTACCCCTAGCATTGGCTGGGAGGTACCAGTGAAGTCTCGACGGTCGGCGAGCGGGAGTTGCACGGAGTGCGCAGTCGTCACTCAGACCGGCCGAATAGGAAACGGTACGATTTCTTCATTTGTATGGTAGATTGTTGTAGGACTCATGATTTGGATCTGCATGTTTATTTTTAGTAGGTAATTGGTTGTCCAGATTCATGACTAAAATCCTTATGGACTAGCTGGTTGTTTGATTGGTTTCCCATGACCTTCATTTCCCCGCATGTCGAGACCACCCTGTGGTGTGGATTCAGACCATTTTGGTTGTTGTCTTTCATCCCTAGCTCCTCAATCCTCACCTGAGCAGTCGGCCAGGAGCCTGATCTACGGTCGTCGCCTTAGCATTAAAATACCTATGGATCTCAATGCCCTGCTTTGTTGTACGAGGATGATGAGCGA
Source organism: Picea engelmannii (assembly GCA_009831015.1). Taxonomy (NCBI): domain Eukaryota; kingdom Viridiplantae; phylum Streptophyta; class Pinopsida; order Pinales; family Pinaceae; genus Picea; species Picea engelmannii. Next base: position 31,728 of record ML779575.1, on the reverse strand, counting down.
AGGACAATCCCATCATCTATATACCTCCATTATTGTCCTTGGCTGAATGATTATCTTGCGCCTTCTCGTGATTGAATACCTCTACATTTCCTTGAAGTTTTAACTCTACATTCTTTGAATGTTTACCTCTGCATATACTTGATGATACAATCTGTGTTTTATAATGATTAAACTCCAAAGGGGTCTGCGTTTTAATGATTTGTCTATATTGTTACTTAATTCCCTGTGTTTTATGATAATTCCCCAACGTTTTTGATAGTTTCCAGTCGAGATATGAAGAATCTCGTTTCTTTTACAGTGATTTTATACTTATTGTGTGATTGCTAAATCAATATTTAATGACTGCGATATTCATTGTGATACCTACATTTTTACCAACGAGGTATGTTGTGATTACCGACAAATTATTTAATCAGGGTGTGGGTAACTATATGTCTGCAATTTGGGTGATAGTCTGTGATTTTCTTCCATGATAAGGTAGAAAGTAGATATAAATCTCTGGACGTTTTTATGCCTGCATTTCTTTTTTTATAAACACAAAAATATCTGGTGTGAATGGACAACAATTTGATCCTTCATTAGACAACGTGTTTATTCACTAATTGACAATGAGATTTTACAGTTGAATGGCAACGATTTCATTCCTTGATTGATAGGGAAGTTTTACAGTTAGATGGAAGCGAGTTTAATCGTTGAATGACCACGAATTTGACCTTTGAATGACGGCGGTTGAATTTTTATTTCACAACGATTTTTACTCTGGCGGATTCAGATGTGGAACACACCATGATTTTTGTTTACAATTACATCTGACAGATTTAGCATGGAATAAACAATGATTTATTGTGAGGTCTGAAGGTCTAGTCACGGATTACACAACGAATATTTTACTAGTATATTCTTACATTATAGATAGCGACCTAACTCTACCTGTATAGATTTATAGAAATTGACTTACTCTACATGTATTGGTTTAAATAAATGATATCTCACACAGTGATACCCTTACCAGATTATATAAATTTCTTTTTCGTGCTAAATTCCTTGTTATTTGTTAATCTTTCTTAAAAGACAACGAGACCATTGACAACGATATGTAGACGATGTTTTACCATTTGTTACTGGGAATGATGCTTTGTGACTGCATTTGTATCAATGGCATTTTTATCAGTTGCATTGATGTTTTCTTTTGGCTTCTTGCATACTATATAGACTTGTACATGGAAGTGAAGAACTAGGGTTGTCGCGATGCATTTTCTTTAATTTGACTAAACCATCCTCTCTGAGAGGTAAATATTAACCACAAGTAATGGAACCACTCCTCCCCACGTGTGCCTGAAAGCTCAAAACTTTTACTATGAGTAGTAGTAAGGAGATCTGCTATGCCCAGCCATTCAGACTGTTACTTTCGAGTTCCTTCTCCCTTATCTCTACGTGGGTGGGATCCTCCAGCTCGATGCAAATCCTTTTTCTTATTATATTAAGTTTCAATTCTATGGTGTTTGATGTCTTTACCTCCTTATACAGATGTTTCTTTTTTTTTAGTAAATGACATGTTTTCATACCCCTCGAGTGTAAATATTTTGGCCCCAGGAATCGACATGGACGTTTTCTTAATCTTAATTATGAATTGTATCCCAAAAGCCTTATTACAGAGCCAATTATGACATTTATGTGTCCTGAGTAATCTTCCTGGCACATAGTGTTTCAAATTGAAGTACGCATTAGACCGTCCTTTAATTAATACACCTTGTGCATACTCTCAACCCGTGGGTCCTCCTCCCTTTTCATGATTTGGTGCAAGTTTTTGGTGTGTTGTGCACTACTGTGGTGTCGGTTTTTTGTTGCAACTTAGCTTAGTAATTCTCGGCTCTTGGTTATTTTCCTAGAGGTATGGGCTCGATGGTGTTCAAAAATCCCAATAACATTTGAAACTGCTACATCTGCATTTCCTCCTGGGTGATTAAGTCCTTTCCCTTACCCTTTGTGAGCCTTGTTGTCGCCCAACCTTTTCGAACTGACAGCTCTGCATTTTCAGTGCCCTTTTATCCTACTTTAAGAAGTGATTTTATCTCCCTGCCAATGAACTGGCTACGAATTACCAGCCTCAGCTCTCATCATAATTCTCCCTTCCCCATGCATTAACACTTGCGGTTGTTATCATCGGTCGACCCTTTTTAGGGGTGTGTTATTCTTTATTATTTACTCTCATTAGTTTTCACTTTTACATTAATGAAAGAATGAGGTTTACTCATTTACGTTACTTAAATTTTATGAAAGAACCTACCTTGGATTTGTACACCAACATTCAGAGGGTCTTTTTCTTGATGAATTTTAAAATAAGTACTCAAGCCAATAGCCTTTTTCAGAAATTAACTTATTGTCGTTGACTATGTAAATATTTTAGAGGTTGTTGAAATGAATTAAATTAGTCCTTAATATAACAATATGTTAATGTCATTGGACTACTGTGAATTTAGTTCCTTTAAAGGAGACCTTGAACTTTATCCTTAAATATCATGGTAGACATAGGTTGTTTAGGTTAAAGGTGGGAATTAATTTAAGGGTATTCTCTTGTGCCTTGTGAACTTAATTGATGTCTCTTGCATCTTAAGTCATTGATGTGTAATTGATGGAAATTTGAGTAGAAATCTCGTGCACAATTCTTGGGTGTGATGTAAAACTAGTCAAGGAGTTAGAAATCCTTGCGCGGATTGAATTATATTGTTGTATGGGTTCCTTATGAATATATCAATGGCACGCTTGATCGTTAAGTGGATTATGTTAATATGGAAGATGGATCAGGTGCGTACCTTGAAAATGATGTTGATTATTATGAATTCGATGATTGATTTAATCACACACCTTGAAGTTAAGTAGATCTTTTGTGCCTTAAAAAAAGAAAAAAAAAGCAATTTGACCTGTTGTACGTCGCTTGGTTGTCATAATGCGGGAATGTTTCATATGGTATCAGAGCGGGTTCAACCCGATGACTATGGATCACCATGCTTTCCACTATCATAAACCCTTGAGTCTTAACCTAATGCTATTTAAAATTTTAACTTACCCTTGCGATAAGAATAGTTAGATGACACCATGGATATTCACGGCGTGGTATCGTGGATGGAAGCGCAATGCCCCCATAAGTTTCGCGCCCTCGGAGTCTGACCCCCAAGGGGGAAGAACAAGTCCTTGGGATAGGATTCGCTTGTAGCAAGGGATGATGGTGGTCTGACAAGGTCCTTCCAGGTAATGTCAAAGGCCTCGACTCACCATCAATACTGAGATGAGTCTGGGGCACCTGTACCCGTGAGGGTCCATAGCGTGCCCTAACTAGTACCATTATCATCCACCGAGAACTCGAGAGAGTTGAGTTCTTAAGTCCATGAGTTTCGTGAATGGCTGCTCCATCGAAGCATGATTGTACAGAAGGGTGATGTGCTTCACACATCGCATTTACAACCTCTAGCATGAAGGGATGCATGGTGGTCTTTCAATTAAAGAGGAGCTCTCTTCTATGGCAGAAGATGCTCCTGCCACTTTGAACATGGCCATCAAAGATGTGTCATGGGAACTGATCGTTGACTGGTTCCAAAGAGGTATCGTCTGAGGAATTCGTTGAGCATCAACTCCATGATTTCGATGCCTTGCGACAAGGAAACCACACAGGGCCCGAGTACGAGGCCCATTTTGGAGCTGCTTCGATATGTTTCGCACCCAAATTACCGAGAAACTTATGGTCAACAAGTTTATGTTGGCCTTAGGTTAGAATCCAAATTCTACTTCAGTTACCAGGATTACTAGACCGAAGAAAGTATGTTGGAATGTGGGGAGCCACATTTCCAGCATGACAACCCTATGAAGAGGACTAGAGCATTCAGATCAGTCGGACCCACTACCGTGGGAGATATAGGCAAGGCCCATCAAATACATGTAGCGGTGAATAACCACCAGACAGAGCATCATTCAACTGTGCTCGAGACGACAGGTACCGTCGCTAACCAGAAACTTAGTATTTTGATAGATCCCGGTGCTACCAAGAGTTCCTTTCTGGTGCCACATTAAAAAGGATTAAAGTGGAGACAGTCGAACATGATGAGTTTAACTTTGTAGAGATGGCTTCGGGAGCCAAATAGAGGGTTGGAGGAAACTTTACGAGATTACCCTTAACCTGGGAGAGTTTGTCACAAGGGTCAACCTGTACGTCATGATCTTAGGATCTTACGATGTCATGATCGGTATGGACTGGTTGGAATTGCTTGAGGCGATACTCAACTATAAGATGAAGCGGTTGAGCTTGGTCGATATGAGGGGTAGAGATGCGTGATTGTAGGTCAGAAATAGGGAGTCTCCCTGAGGTTCATCTCTTCCTTGCAACTACAGAAGAGCATGCGCAAGGGGTGTACACTTTACGTGATCCTTGCATTAAAAGAAAAATGAGAAGTGGAAGGTCTAGAACAGCTTCTGGTGGTAAGAGAGTTTGATGACACCTTCTCGGAGGAGTTACCTGGGATTCCGTTGGAGAGGGAATTGGAGTTTACCATAGACCTAAAACCACGGACTGAATCAATAGCAAAAACGCCTTATTGGATGTCGACCTCGGAGTTACAAAAGTTGAAAATGCAACTAAAGGGGTTGCTGGACCTGGGACTGATACATCCTAGTGTGTCACCATGGAGTGAACCTATTATGTTCATACAAAAGAAGGATGGGTCATGGAGGCTCTACATTGACTACCGTCAATTAAACAAGGCAACGATCAAAATCAGTATCCGTTGCCGAGGATTGATGATCTGTTCGATCAAATGAAGGGTGCAATGATGTTCTCAAAGATCAACTTGTGATCAGGATACCACCAGTTATGGATTAAGGAAGATGACGTCCCTAATACCACCTTTAAGATGAGGTTTGGAAATTATGAGTTTATTGTTTTACCATTTGGACTGACAAATGCCCGAGGGGTATTTATGAGTTTGATGAACGAGATGTTCCTCGAGTACTTGGACAAGTTCGTCCAAGTATTCATTGACGATATTTTGATTTACTCTCGGAAAATGGAGGAGCATGACGAGCACTTGTGCTCGGCACTGTAGTCTCTGTGAGAGCACAAATTGTATGGGAAGTTGCCCAAATGCTCATTTTATTAATCAAAGATTCACTGCTTAGGGCATGTCATCTCTGGCGAAGGCATCACCATGGATATAGCTAAGGTCGAGGCTATCATGGAATGGCCTACACTGAAAAATGTCCCGGAAGTGCATAGCTTCATGGGTTAGCAAGATACTATCGACGGTTTGTCAAGGGATTTTCGAAGATAGCAAATCCGATCACGGAATTACAGAAGAAGAACAAAAAGTTTGTTTGGACCGAGAAATGCATGGAAGCATTTTGGAGGCTCAAGGAGATGTTGACAACAACACTGATACTAAAGTTCCCTGACCTGGATGCAAACTTCTTGGTATGCACTGATGCATCCAAGGAAGGCTTAGGTGGAGTCTTGATGCAAGACGATCGATTGATCGCATACATCTCAAGGAAACTGAGAAGGCATGAGGAGAACTATGTGACGCATGATTTGGAGTTTTTATCCATTGTATATGCCTTGAAAGTTTGGAGACATTATCTAGTTGGATGAAAATTTGAACTAAAAATGGACCACTATGGACTACAATGCATCTTTACGCAAAGAAACTTGAACATGTGACAACGGCGTTGGTTGGAATTGCTTAGCGAGTACGATTTCAAGATTTCTTACATAAAAGGAATAATGAACCGAGTGGCAAATGCATTGAGTTAGAGGCCACACATATTCTCGGTGTTTCCTGTTTAGACGAATCTACGTGAAAAGATTCTAACTATAAAGTGTGACAATGACTGGTACAAAGAGGTCAAGGATTTTATCGGACAAACACAATGATGGTACCAAGATTGAAGGATTCACGTTGGACAACGATGGACTACTGAGAAAAAAAAACCAGAATTTACGTACCACCGAACGACGAGTTGTGGATCTTGATCCTAAACTAGGCTCATAGAGCATTATACATGGCTCACCCGGGAGTCACGAAGATGAGGGTGGACCTTAAAACCTTATTCTTCTGGAAAGGAATGAAGGTAGACATAGTCAACTATGTGGCCCAATGTCTAGAGTTTCAACAGGTAAAGGCTGAACATAGACATCCAACAAGATTACTACAGCCACACGCTATGCTGGAATTGAAATGGGAGGTTATTTCAATGGATTTTATTGTTGGATTGCCACTATCAGCAAAGAGACATGACTCGATTTTCATAGTATTCAACACTTTGACGAAAAGTGCTCATTTTATTCCTATGTGTATGATGTATCAGGCACCTGACATAGATATATTTTTCATTAGTGAGATTGTGAGGCTGCACGACATGCCTAAGAGGATTATATCCGATTGAGGATCGGTGTTTACTAAACAATTTTGGACGAGTTTCCAAGAGCCTGTGGGAACCCAACTTAACTTTAGTACTGCATATCACCCGGAGACTGACAGGAAGACCGAATGAATGAACCAAACCTTGGAGGACACGTTGCGCATGTATGTGATGGACCAACAAAAGTGTTGGAAAGAATTCTTGCCACTGGTAGAATTCACTTACAACAACAGTCACTAGAGCACCATTAAGATGGCGCCTTTTGAGTTTCTTTACGGGTGACCGTGTCAGACGCCTTGAGTTGGGATCGGCTTGAGGATAGGGTCTTGGTGGGACCTGAAGCGATCCAAGAAAAGGAAGAGAAAATGCCAACAATAAGACGAGGGATTAAAGAAGTGCAAGATCAACAAAAGAGTTATGTCGATGTGCACCGTGTCGATCATAGTTACGAGGTCGGCGATCGAGTCTTCTTGTGGGTTAAACCGCATAATATTTCGATCCAGTTTAGGAAGGGAGCTAAACTCTCTCCTAGGTTCGTGGGACCTTTCGAGATTGTGGAGAGAAAAGGGCCCATGGCCTATCGACTAGCCTTTCCAGATTCTTTGAGGCATATGCACGATGTTTTTCATGTATCTATTTTGAGACATTATATTAGTGATCCTACACATGTTTTGACTTGAGCACCTGGCGGGTGTCGGATGAGGGAGTGCTCACGGTTGAGTCGATCCGCATCTTGGATCATCACATTCGAAAGATACGATGTTGAACGGTAGAGTAGGTCAAGGTATAGTGGGATAGCTATAGTCCGCACTCGACAACCTGGGAGGACGCATATGATAGGTGCCAACAGTTTCCATTTTTGTTTTATAGATAGGCTTATAATACTGTGATACACTTTATTTCGGCACTTATACTGAGAAACTTCGGGATGAAGTTTAGACCAAGAGGGGTGTATGTAACATCCCACTCTGGCACACTGAGCGAACTTATTCTTTGAGGACACTTGCTCGCAAGTGATCCGAATTGTTATGCTATTAAAACTTTTGATTTTGATTTGAGGCGTTATGGGATGATGGCATCTTGTTTCACCGCATCGACATAGACAGGTGTTATTGACTCGATTTTACTGAGTGTGCAATATTATGGACCTCAAGGATGCAGAGGCATCGATGGAACCCCTTGGACTTCAGATCAAGTCAGGGAGTTTACCATTGGGGTTTGATTATGTTACTGTGATTTTAGTGCTTCTGATTAGATGAGGTGATGTGGATGTATTCTGACATGATTTTTTGATGATGCAGGCTGACAATAGCTTTCTGACCAGACTCACATGTGGAGTAAAGGGGTCACACATGACTACCAGAGATGTTGAGGGAGAGGTGTGGACAGCAGCCCTGCCACAGCCTACTAGCACTCTCGTCGTGGCTCAAACTGTAGGTTAACGTTTACCTAGTTCGAGAGGACCCACGATGCCATGAGGGCAGACTGCGATAGTCACTCATGATGATTCTAAGGGGCGCGTAATAAGGCAGGGGCCTTATTCCTTAGAGGCCCTTAGTCTCCCACAAGCTCACATGGCGGAGTGTTCACTCCAAGGGTTATTGATGTCTACCAAGTCAGTCAAGAGGCGAGTGGCACCATTGGAGCACATAGTGCGTCCTGAAGGGCACATTGCGCAAGGGAACAGATGAGGCGAGTGGCACCCTTGGAGCACCTAGTGCGTCCTGAAGGGCACATCGCGTTGTTGATGATGGAGGAATGAACCTAGATGGCCTTAGGACGAATAACGTGTTAAGAAATTAAAAACCAAAAAACAACTTCCCTAATTAAATGTCTCCCTGTACAAAAATTTAAGGTTTAAGTCTAAACTATGCTGGTGATAAAATTTTATCTCTCTATAAAAAAAAAAACAATAATAATAATAGAAATACAAACCACCTAAATAATAAATTGTGACCTTAGTTAAATCTTGTAACACGAAGGGAATAAGAAATTTAATTTATTCAAAAAAAATAAAATAATAAATCTGTTGGAATAAAATTTAAAAGAAAAGGGGAATTAATGGTTTTATTATTTTGATAATTTTAAGATATTAATTAAATGAGAAAAGGGAAAAAGGGTTAATTTCCACACCTTCCTTTTTGAGTTCTAATTAAAAAGGGGAAAGAGGGAAAATCTAAAAATTTAGGAAACTAGGAAAGGAGGTAAACATAAAAGGGGAAAAAGGGGAAACATAGGGAAAAAATGGAAAGTCAAACTTAGAAAAAGTATTTACCATCTAAGATATTTCTAATTTAAACTGAACAAGTAATTTAATAAAAAGGAAAGTTATTAAAACCTGTAAGAGATTTGGGGACACCTAGGAGTGATTCTAGGAGTAACTCTAGGTGGGTGAGGGAAATAAACATACTTAATTAATTAAAGAAGTTAATTTATGAGGAAGGAAGGGGATGGGTGACACTTGTATGGGGAGAAAGTTTTAGGAAATTAATTATAAAAACTTAACTAAAAGAGAATTGTTGGAAATTAAGGAACCACAAAACTCTATATAATGAAGGGAGGTAATGGAGGTTGGATCATCTTCTATTTGCGTAACATTACGCTGCAGAAATATCTACTTGACTGATTTACTTGTGGGAGTTGGGATACCTAACTCGGAGAGGAGTGGTAGCTCGGCCTTGCTAGGTGATCTGGGAGCTAATCATAATCTCTGGATAGCGTGTGAGGCCCCTTTGTGGCTCGGGGGGCTAAGGGGGAAGAAGAGTACCCCTAGCATTGGCTAGGAGGTACCGGTGAAGTCTCGACGGTCGGTGAGTGGTAGTTGCATGGAGCATGCAGTCGTCACTCAGAGAGGGCGAACAGGAAATGGTACGATTTCTTCGTTTGTATGGTAGATTGTTGTAGGATTCATCATTTGGATCTGCATGTTTATTTTTGATAGGTAACTGGCTGTCAAGATTCATGACTAAAATCCTTATAGCCTAGCTGGTTGATTGATTGGTTTCCCATGACCTTTGTTTCCCCACATGTTGAGACTGCCCTGTGGTGTGGATTCGGACCATTTTGGTTGTTGTCTTTCGTCCCTAGCTCCTCAGTCCTTGCCTGAGTAGTCGGCCAGGAGCCTGATCTACGGTCGTCGCCTTAGCATTAAAAGACCTATGGATCTCAACGCCCTGCTTTGTTGTGCGAGGATGACAAGTGAAGGACAATCCCATCATCCGTCTACCTCTGTTGTTGTCCTTGGCTGAATTATTATCTCATGCCTTCTCGCAATTGAATACCTCTGCATTTCCTTGAAGTTTTAACTCTACATTCTTTGAACGTTTACCTCTGCATATACTTGATAATCCACTCTGCGTTTTATAATGATTAAACTCTAAAGGGGTTTGTGTTTTAATGATTTGTCTATATTGTTACTTAATTCCCCATGTTTTATGATAATTCCCCAACATTTTTTATAGTTTCCAGTCGAGATATGAAGAATCTTGTTTCTTTTACAGTGATTTTGTACTTATTGTGTGATTGCTAAATCAATATTTAATGACTGCGATATTCATTGTGATACCTATGTTTTTACCAACGAAGTACATTGTGATTACCGGCGAATTATTTAATCAGGGTGTGGGTAATTATATGTTTGCAATTTGGGTGATAGTCTGGTATTTTCTTCCATGATAAGGCAGAAAGTAGATATAAAGCTCTGCACATTTTTATGCCTGCATTTCTTTTTTTATAAACACAGCAATACCCGGTGTGAATGGACAGCGATTCGATCCTTCATTAGACAATGTGTTTATTCACTAATTGATAGTGAGATTATATAGTTGAATGGCAACGAGTTCATTCCTTGATTGATAGGGAAGTTTTACATTTAGATAGAAGCGAGTTTAATCGTTGAATGACCACGAATTTGACCTTTGAATGACCATGGTTGAATCTTTATTTCACAACGATTTTTACTCTAACGGATTCAGATGTGGAACACACCACGATTTTCTTTTAAAGTTACATCTGACAGATTTAACGTGGAATAAACAATGATTTATTGTGAAGTCTGAAGGTCTAGTCACGGATTGCACAACGAATATTTTACTAGTATATTCTTACATTATAGACAGCGACCTAACTCTACCTATATAGATTTATAGACATTGACTTACTCTACATGTATTGGTTTAAATAAACAATATCTCACACAGCGATACCCTTACAGGATTATATAAATTTCTTTTTCGTGCTAAATTCCTTGTTATTTGTTAATCCCTCTTAAAAGAAAGCGAGACCATAGACAACGATATGTAGAATACGTTTTATCATTTGTTGATGGGAATGATGCTTTGTGACTGTGTTTTTATCAATGGAATTTTTATCAGTTGCATTGATGCTTTGTTCTGGCTTCTTGCATACTATATAGACTTGTACATGGCAGTGAAGAACTAGGGCGGTAACGATGCATTTTTTTTAATTTGACTAAACCATCCTCTCTAAGAGGTAAATATTAACCACATGTAATGGAACCACTCCTCCCCACATGTGCCTGAAAGCTCAAAACTTTTACTATGAGTAGTAGTAAGGAGATCTGCTATGCCCAACCATTCAGACTGTTACTTTCGAGTTCCTTCTCCCTTATCTCTGCGTGGGTGGGATCCTCCAGCTCGACGCAAATCCTTTTTCTTATTATATTAAGTTTCAATTATGTGGTGTTTGATGTCTTTACCTCCTTATACCGATGTTTCTTTTTTTTTAGTAAATGACATGTTTTCATACCCCTCGAGTGTAAAGATTTTGGCCCAAGGAATCGACATGGATGTTTTCTTAATCTTAATTATGAATTGTAAGCCAAAATGATTAATACAACGCCAATTATGACATTTATGTGTTGTGAGTAATCTTCCTGGTACATAGTGTTTCGAATTGAAGTACGCATTAGACCATCCTTTAATTAATACACCTTGTGCATACTCTCGACCCATGGGTCCTTTTCCCTTTTCATGATTTGGCGCAGTATTTTTGGTGTGTTTGGTGTGTTGTGCACTACTGTGGTTCGGATTTTTGTTGCAACTTGGCTTAGTAATTCTCGGCTCTTGGTTATTTTCCTAGAGGTATGGGTTCGATGGTGTTCGAAAATCCCGATAACATTTCAAACCGCTACATCTGCATTTCCTCCTGGGTGATTAAGTCCTTTCCCTTACCCTCTGTGAGCCTTGCTGTCGCCCAACCTTTTTGAATTGACAGCTCTGCGTTTTCAGTGCCCTTTTCTCCTAGTTTAAGAATCATTTTTATCTCCCTGCCACTGAACCGACTATGAATTACCAGCCTCTTCTCTCATCATAATTCGCCCTTCCCCATGCATTAACACTTGCGGTTGTTATCATCGGTCGACCCTTTTTAGGGGCATGTTGTTCTTTATTATTTTCTAGCATTAGTTTTCACTTTTACATTAATGGCAGAATGAGGTTTACTCATTTACCTTACTTAAATTTTATGAAAGAACCTACCTTGGATTTGTACACCAACGTTTGGAGGGTCTTTTTCTAGTTGAATTTTCAAATAAGTACTCAGGCCAATAGCCTTTTTCAAAAATTAATTTATTGTCGTTGACTATGTAAATATTTTAGAGGTTGTTGAAATGAATTAAATTAGTCCTTACTATAACAATATGTTAATGTTATTGGACTACTGTGAATTTAGTTCCTTTAAAGGAGACCTTGAACTTTACCCTTAAATATCATGGTAGACATAGGTTGTTTAGGTTAAAGGTGGGAATTAATTTAAGGGTATTCTGTTGTGCCTTGTGAACTAAATTGATGTCTCTTGCATCTTAAGTCATTGATGTGTAATTGATGGAAATTTGAGTAGAAAGCTCGTGCACAATTCTTGGGTGTGATGTAAAACTAATCAAGGAGTTAGACATCTTTGCGCGCACTGAATTATATTGTTGTATGGGTTCCTTATGAATAGATCAATGGCACACTTGATCGTTAAGTGGATTATGTTAATATGGAAAATGGATCAGGTGCGTACCATGAAAATGATGTTGATTATTATGAATTCGATGATTGATTTAATTTCACACCTTGAAGTTAAGTAGATCTTTCGTGCCTTAATAAAAAAAAAAACAATCTGACCTGTTGTACGTTGCTTGGTTGTCGTAATGTGGGGATGTTTCACCAGTCCACTGGGTAGTGATCATAGTAATTATATTTATATTGAACTATTGAATAGACATTTCAACATTAATGAATTAAAATTTATATGTTGATAATCCACTAACTATATAACCTTTACCCTTTTTCCCTAGTCGATGTTAGTTCCACTTAACCTGGACACAACATAAGATGTGTATTACATTCCAATATGCAATGTGAATCAACAAAACAATAGCATCCTTTAGATGAAGACATGAATGATACAATCTCACTAAATATTTTTACTGGAAATAAGAAACTACATAGGGGTGATTACATATAGTAGGAGACACTATCTAGAAAACAACATTTTCATTGAAACCTATGATATTATAATGATCAATTTTATCAATAAAAAATATTCTTTACTATGACTTTTGTTTTTCTACATTTTATGTCGTGTTCTATTTTTTATATATTTTGTTAATTCCAATTCTTTTTTAGTGCATAGATTGGGATGTGGAATTGAGATTCATGTGTGGAGGGAACTAGATGAGCTTCCACCTTCACATGGTTGGCCTTGTTTAGTAGAGAATAAATACCTCTATATACAAAAAATTAATCCCATATTGATTGAACAATGTGGCACACAACAACATATATGTTCCAATGTACCATGATCCTTATGGCATTGAGTGTAGCCAAAAGAGAGTGGTGCCTCCTACTAACATAATGGTTGATTGGATGTAGTGTGAATATCTTTGTTGCTTGGCCTTCCAACCTCCCTCCATGCAAGAAATAAAAAAAATTCCCACTTG
>ML779574.1:1454029-1468326 GCA_009831015.1 Picea engelmannii | reverse complement strand
AGCGATTTCACCATCTGAATCGTTCTAGAAAAAAAGTTATGGCAAAAATGGTAAGATGACCTGAAAATAACATACCTTAGAACACATCACCAAAAGACTTCATCCTCCCTTGAAATCCGGCCTTCTTTTACTTCTTATTCTCTATGAAATTTGACTTGTTTCAAATGAATGTATAATGATGTTTATTTATACCATTTATGTCACTTCCTTTTAACATTAGGGCCGACCTGACACTTTCTTATTTTGTAATTCTTTTCTTTAATTGTCTTCAGGGCATGACCATATGAGTTAAGAATAGTGGTTAGCGCCACAACTGGGGGTCGATTGAGTCAGTCTACAACATAGTTGGTGCCTCCCTTCTTGTACTTTGATGTTCAAGTGGAATTGTTATAGGTAAGTGTGTAGATTTTAACCTTGCACAATATTTACTGCAAACAAATTTTCATCTCAAGAATAGAAAATATACAATGGAAAATACAAACATTACATAGATATTTTTCCCCTGGAAACCCAAACCGGGAAAACCAGCATATTCTATATTCATTCATAGTGATACATTGTTTACAATACAATATACATATAGGAGCCAGCGACATCCAAAACCCTAACCCAATGAACTGGATTAGTCAACAACCCTAATTCCTTGACCGGAAATATAAAACCATCGGCAAACAAACCATGTGCTGAAAAACCACCTAAATATGTGACACATTTTCTGAGGTAGAAAATTTTTTATCGGGGGTGCTGTCCCCCTCAAACCCCTAGACACAATGCTTAGACATTACTACTCATGCAAGGAATATAACACATACCCAACAACGTGGACCACTTTTGATGGCGGTCATTCTGTAACTTTCCTTGTGTCTACCTGAATCGCAGAGGCTTGTGATCAGTGTGGATGATAATTTCCTTTCCCATAATGTAATTCTTCCACTGTCAGCATGCGTACAAAATGGAGTACATATGTTGTCGTAGGTGGGGTATCTGTGAAAAACATCATATAGTGTTTCATTGTGATAGGACATCGAATGCCCATGATGAGTGAGGACTACACTGATAGCATAATATAAAACATCTACCTCAATCTCAAATAGTTTTTGTAGGTCTAGTAAAATAAGGATTGGTGTTGAGTAGAGGCGGAATTTCAAATCTTCAAATGCTTTTTCTTGTGATGCAGGCCAAACAAACTTGGCCTTGTCTCCACCCTTAGTCACCTGGCTTAGGGCTCAAGCGATATGAGAGAACCCCAACACAAACCTGTGGTAGAATTTGGTGAGGCCCAAGAAGTTGCAGAGCTCAGTCAGTGTCTTTAGGGACAGCCAATCGTGAATGACTTGGATCTTGGCTAGATCTACATGCACACCCTACTTGTCTACAATGTATCCCAAATATTGAATTCTCTACATGCCGAAGGAATACTTCTCCAAATTGGCATATAAATTGTGCTATAGTAGGGTGCCCAAGACCTGTTGAATGTGCTTCAAATGTTCCTCCCAGGTTTTTCTAAAGATGAGGATGTCATCCAGATACACGACTGCAAAGGAGTTTGTGAATGGCCACAATATATCATCCATCATCAATGTGAATGTGGTTAGGGAATTAGTCAATCTGAAAGGCATGGCCAACCACTCAAAGAGACGTTCTTTAGACTTGAAGGATGTCTTCCATATATTAGTTTGCTCAATCGACACCTAGTGTCCTTCAACGTATATTTTACATGTTGTAAATGGTTATGTTTAACTACTCATATCTCCGTTAACATATATACATATTGCAAATGAATGTGTTTAATCATTTTTACTTTTTTTTTTTTTAAATTCAAAGATGATCCTTATAACAATGAGTGGATAAAACATTCTCGCATCTCTATCTTGTTTTGGTTAGGATATCATTTGGTTCATATGTAATTGTTAATGGTTGTTAGTGTATAGAAGGGTATGGAAATCCATGTCGTTGTACTATATGTCTTGGTATTATAATATGATATTATTTAATTCAATTCAACTATAGTTAGTAAAGGTTTTTGATAATATATAAATCATTATTACTATGCTTTGTGTTATTGTTTGATCTTTTTTACTATGCTTTGTGTTATTATTTGATCTTTTTGATGTCATATGTCTTTCAACATATATTTTACATTTTATAAATAGTAATGTTTGATGAACCTTACCTCTTTCAACATATATACATTATATGTGAATGTGTTGTATTTACTTTTACCCCTTGCTTATTTATTTATACATTATATACATACTTAAGAAGGTAATACTGATATTGAGAAGTGGGAGATGACCTTTGTAACCACAAGTGGAGAAGGATTTTTTTCATCTCTATTATCACTTAATTGGGATATCATTTGGTTCATATGTAGTTGGTAAAGGTTGTTAGTGTATAGGAGAGTATGTCAATCAATGTCATTGTATTTTGGGCCTTGTTATTATGATATGACATTATTTAATTTAACTGTGGTTGGTAAAGTTTGTTGATTGTGTATAAATCAATATCACTACGCTTTGTGTTATTGTTTGATCTTTTTGATGTTATATGTATTTTAACATATATTTTACATTTTGTAGATGGTCATGTTTTATCAACCTTACCTTTTTCAACATATATACATATTATAAACAAATGAGTTTTATTCGTTTTTACCCCTTGCTTGCATATTTAAGAATGTAATATTGATATTGAAAAGTAGGAGGTGACCTTTATAACAACAAGTGGAGAAGGAATTTTCTCATATATATTCTCACATAGTTGGGATATCATTTGGTTCATATGTAGTTAGTAAGGGTTGTTAATGTATGGGAGGGTGTGTAAATCGGTCTCATTGTATCTTGTGTTTTGCTATTATGAGAGTAGATTATTTGGTAAAGGGTGTTAATAGCATATAAATAAATATTACTATGTCTTGTGCCTTTTTTTCGTGAGAATTTCATTCAATTCATATCCAACTAATTGGTAAAGAATGTCGATGTATATAAAATCTGATAATGAGCCTGGAGAAATAGAGGTGTCTCCTTTAATTGTTTAGAATATATGTGTGTGTTTGTCTACATATACATACATACATATATGTATGTGCAGATACACACACATATATATACATGTGTGTGTAAGAGTGTCTACTTTTATGGTTTTCTCCTCATAAGACTATTCTTAGATAATGTTATATTAATATATATTATTTTGAAAAGTTCAATGTTAATTTTTAATTCATTCACAAAACAATGGGTTGAAACAAAGAGAAATTTAAGCTTAAAATATCGGGGACTCGAGTAGAAATGGGATTGCTTAAATTTTAAGTGTGTTTCTTATTGTTTTGGATTGCCACATGTAAAATATATACACTTTGAAGCTACCACAAAGGACCTATAAAGGAAGCTTGTATAATATAAGTATCATATGGGAATTATTGCAAGCTTTGTCACACTAAGAATGATTCTTAGGGTCATGAATTTTTGCTAACATGGGATGAGGAATGTTTAATCTTTTTAATGTCATATGTCTTTCAACATATATTTTACATTTTATAAATAGTAATGTTTGTTCAACCTTACCTATTTCAAAACATATACATTATATGTGAATGTGTTGTATTTATTTTTACCCCTTGTTTGCATACTTGAGAAGGTAATATTGATATTGAGAAGTGGGGGATGATCTTTATAACTGCAAGTGGAGAAGGAACTTTTCTCATCTATATTATCGCTTAATTGGGATATCATCTGGTTCATATGTAGTTGGTAAAGGTTGTTAGGGTAAAGGTTATTAGTGTATAGGAGAGTATATCAATCGGTGTCATTGTACTTTGTGCCTTGTTATTATGATATGACATTATTTAATTTAATTGTGGTTGGTAAAGGTTGTTGATAGTGTATAAATCAATATCATTATGCTTTGTGCTGTCGTTTGATCTTTTTGATGTCGTGTGCCTTTTAACATATATTTTACATTTTGTATATTGTCATGTTTGATCCACCTTACCTTTTTCCACATATATACAAATTACAAACAAATGTGTTTTATTCGTTTTTACCCCTTGCTTGCATATTTAAGAAAGTAATATTGATATTGAGAAGTCGGAGGTGACCTTTATAACAACAAGTGGAGAAGGAATTTTCTCATCTCTATTCTCACATAGTTGGGATATCATTTGGTTCATATGTAGTTAGTAAGGGTTGTTAAGGTATAAGAGGGTATGTCAATTGGTCTCATTGTATCCTATGTCTTGCTATTATGAGAGGAGATTAATTAATTCAACTATAGTTGGTAAATGGTGTTAATAGCATATAATTCATTATTATTATGTCTTGTGCCTTTTTATTATGAGAATTTTAATCAATTCATATCCAACTAATTGGTGAAGAATGATGATGTATATAAAATATGATGAGCCCCATCATGTACAAAAAAAAAAATTGTGCATTGATTTGATTGTTAAAGTTTATGGAAATGTACATACCCTACCCCTTTAAATTTAAACTTGTAACCTCTTATCATAATAGAGAGTATCCCATAACAAAATTATATATACCTTGTGTAATAAATTTATAAATATTGTAATAAAATGCATATAATAATCATAAATATTTTGCACAATAAAATTAATAAATATTATAATAAAGTGTATCTCATTACATAATCATAAATACCCTACTTAGAAGAATTATAAATAAATACCCTAAGGAGAGTTATAAATGTTGTGATAGAGTCATAAATATTCCGCATAATAGAGTTATAAATGTCACAATGCAATGCATAAATATTATTGAATTGAAAGCATTCCAAATGGATACCTTGTGTCTTTTAATAAACATTGTTGACCATCATAACTCCTTCCACATATATTTAATATTTTGTAAATAATCATGTTTTACTATTTATATTTCTTTTAACATATATATTACAGATAAATATGATTTATTTATTTTTATTCCATATGTTTAAGAAGATAATATTGATATTGAGAAGTGAGAGATGACCCCTATAATAAAGAGTAGAGAAGGAATTTTTTTCATCTCTATTTTGATTTTGTTGGAATGTTATTTTATTCATATGTAGTTGGTAAGGGTTATTAGTGTACAGTAAGGTATGCCATTCAATCTCTATACCTTATGCTTTGTTATTATGATAGGAGATTATTTAATAATATGTAGTTGATAAAGAGTGTTAATAGCTTATAAATCAATATCATTATGTCTTGTGTCTTTCTATTATGAGAAGATCATTTAATTCATATAATTGTAATAATATAATATAATTGGTGTATGGGACCTACTTGTTATGGGACGAGGGACCCCCTCCATGCATCGATTTGACTGCTAAAATCTATGGAGGTATACATACCCTACCCTCCTCTACCCTATGTCATTCAAACAATATTTTACATTTTGTAAATGGTTATGTTTAACCACTCATATTTCCTTTAACATATATACATATTGCAAATAAATGTGTTTTATTCATTTTTTGAGAGGTTCAAGACGATCTTTATAACATTGAGTGGAGAAAAAGTTCTCTCATCTCTATCTTGTTTTGGTTAGGATATCATTTGGTTCATATGTAGTTGGTAATGGTTGTCAGTGTATAGAAGGATATGGAAATCCATGTAATTGTACTATATGCCTTGTTATTATGATATGAGATTATTTAATTCAATTCAATTGTAGTTGTTAAAGGTTGTTGATAGTGTATAAATCAATATCACTATGCTTTGTGCTATTGTTTAATCTTTTTAATGTCATATTTCTTTCAACATATATTTTACATTTTATAAATAGTAATGTTTGATCAACCTTACCTATTTCAAAACATATACATTATATGTGAATGTGTTGTATTTATTTTTACCCCTTGTTTGCATACTTGAGAAGGTAATATTGATATTGAGAAGTGGGAGATGATCATTATAACTGCAAGTGGAGAAGGAACTTTTCTCATCTATATTATCGCTTAATTGGGATATCATCTGGTTCATATGTAGTTGGTAAAGGTTGTTAGGGTAAAGGTTATTAGTGTATAGGAGAGTATATCAATCGCTGTTATTGTACTTTGTGCCTTGTTATTATGATATGACATTATTTAATTTAACTGTGGTTGGTAAAGGTTGTTGATAGTGTATAAATCAATATCATTATGCTTTGTGCTATCGTTTGATATTTTTGATGACATATGCCTTTTAACATATATTTTACATTTTGTATATGGTCATGTTTGATCCACCTTACCTTTTTCCACATATATACATATTACAAATAAATGTGTTTTATTCGTTTTTACTCCTTGCTTGCATATTTAAGAAGGTAATATTGATATTGAGAAGTAGGAGGTGACCTTTTTAACAAGTCGAGAAGGAATTTTCTCATCTATATTCACACATAGTTGGGAAATCATTTGGTTCATATGTATTTGGTAAGGGTTGTTAAGGTATAAGATGGTATGTCAATTGGTCTCATTGTATCTTGTGTCTTGCTATTACGAGAGGAGATTAATTAATTCAACTATAGTTGGTAAACAATGTTAATAGCATATAAATCAATATTATTAGCCTTTTTATTATGAGAATTTTATTCAATTCATATCTAACTAATTGGTGAAGAATGACAATGTATATAAAATCTTATAATGAGCCCCATCATGCACAAAATTACTAAGGTCAATTTTTTTTTCTTGAAAGTTCATTTCTTACATATATAAAGGGAATTAAATGTGAAGGTGAACGATTTCTTAAAGGAGGCCTTATCTATGCATGAGGGCATGCTCCAAGAGGAAGAAACAATTGAGGAGGGTAGCTTACTGATAAAAATACAACCTTGTTTCTAAAGATCAGCAACAAATTCTTTCATGCTGGAATTTGTGATTGACAATTCATGGCATGTGGGCATTTAATGTTGTTGATGTATGTTTTTAATATTTGAATTTTTGAATGCCTAGCATTAAAAGTCTAATTCCTTAGAAGTTTATAATTATGGATTAGCTAGGTATGTGTGTTTTTTATGCTTTTCTACTTCTTTAGAAATAGAGACTTTATGTTATGGGAGTGTTAGAGGACATGCTTTATGTATATTTTAATTTATGTTTGAAATATCAATTATAATATTCTTTTATGGGAAAACAAATTCTATCAATGTAATATTTTTTCCAAAGATCTCTTTCTTTTATTTTCTATGTAAAAATGGCATCTCTGACAAATAAATCAACATACTACTCCCTAACCACGACCCCTTAACAAAGAATATTGATCAATGATCTTATTAACAAATACTTACCTTCTCTCTATGAGATACAATATTGAAACTATTAAAACGTTATCATTTTTTGTATATTGACTTTATTTTATCACAAATAGTCAATGAAAATAAATTCAAACACTAAAAAATGATGTTACTTAAAAATCACACTCTTAGTGTTGAAATTTTATGTTTAATTTGAATGTTTTTGTTCATTTTGAACATTTTTTTACCCATGATTTTGGAGAGAAAATGATCTGGATTATGCTGAGAACAAAATGAAGGTAGAGATATAACAAGGAAACACACAGAGATATTGTAAGAAACACAATAATACAGTTAAACTCAAATTCTATTAATGAATAGAATACAAAAGATTGTAAAATGCAAAGCACACAAACTAGCTAGAACGGTGATAGCATATCCCTGAAGAAAAATATGTGTCGGCTACACTCATTCACAAGAAGTTGATTACAAGAGGCCAAAAATGTCTTTTAACATAACGCATCAATGAGAAAACCCTAAACATCCAAAACCCTAACCCCAAAAAATGAAATGCCAAAAGGTTTGTGGGCCCTGATGTGGTTAGTTGATACGTCAACTTCTCGTGGGTGCAAACTTTGCATATGATCTCCATTTGGGGTGCTCAGTGGCATGTCGGGAAGGTCTAGAGGAGTACACATTCTGAATGGCCCAATATTTTTCGTGCCAAAAAAAATGTCGTTTAGGGCCTCAAAATGACCTCAGAAGTTTGGGACTTGAAACATTTTAGAAAAAAAACTGCCAATATGTGGAACCATTTGGAATTAGTGGAACAGAAGGGTGACCACCAGTATACACCTAGATCATTCCTCCCCCCTTAGGAAGAAATGGTCCCCATTGCATCAAGTTCCTCCATTAAATGGGGAAACTTCTGTTGAATATGAGTCATAGTGAGCCACTTTCCCTAGTAAAGAAGGTGCCCTGCTTTGACGACCTGATATAATTAGATGTTTTGTTGGAGGGTTCCCTTCATATTGGTTCCCATGATATGATCAAATGTCATTTTCTCAATGCAATCAAGTTGAGTTATGTAGGGGACAAGTGCTTGACCATGTCCTAAGTGTCCAGGAGAGGTGGAAAATATGGTCGAAGCAGTTCCAAATTAAACACGGGGTGCAAGCCAAGGAAAGGGAGGATACTTAATTCAAAATAATTCTCACCCGCAACATTAGTGATGGTGTAAGGCCCGTATCTGAGTGGGCAGAGCTTCCGATGGGGTCCTATGAGGCACTCTTTCTACAAATGCAACCATATCTTATCTCCCACCTAAAACTTATGTGGTACCCAATGTTGATCATGGCGTTGTTTGTACTTGGCATTGACTTTCTACAAAATATCATGAACTTGTTGTTGGACGTGTTGGATCGATTCAAAAAACTTTGATGCTCGATCAGCCTCATTCTGAGCATGGGAGGAATCTTCCTGTGCAGTTGCAATGGGAAGAGCTACGTCAATGGGGGCCAATGGCTAGAACCCCAAGCACACCTGAAAATGGTTGTGGCGAATAAATTTGTGGAGGGATCTATTGTAGCTATGTTTAAAATAAGTAAGGTTCTCATCCCATGTGCGTGGATGTTTGGAATTGTACATCCTATTTATATTTTACATTTTATAAATAGTAATGTTTGTTCAACCTTACCTATTTCAAAACATATACATTATATGCGAATGTGTTGTATTTATTTTTACCCCTTGTTTGCATAATTGAGAAGGTAATATTGATATTGAGAAGTGGGAGATGATCTTTATAACTGCAAGTGGAGAAGGAACTTTTCTCATCTATATTATCGCTTAATTGGGATATCATATGGTTCATATGTAGTTGGTAAAGGTTGTTAGGGTAAAGGTTATTAGTGTATAGGAGAGTATATCAATCGGTGTCATTGTACTTTGTGCCTTGTTATTATGATATGACATTATTTAATTTAATTGTGGTTGGTAAAGGTTGTTGATAGTGTATAAATCAATATCATTATGCTTTGTGCTGTCGTTTGATCTTTTTGATGTCGTGTGCCTTTTAACATATATTTTACATTTTGTATATTGTCATGTTTGATCCACCTTACCTTTTTCCACATATATACAAATTACAAACAAATGTGTTTTATTCGTTTTTACCCCTTGCTTGCATATTTAAGAAAGTAATATTGATATTGAGAAGTCGGAGGTGACCTTTATAACAACAAGTGGAGAAGGAATTTTCTCATCTCTATTCTCACATAGTTGGGATATCATTTGGTTCATATGTAGTTAGTAAGGGTTGTTAAGGTATAAGAGGGTATGTCAATTGGTCTCATTGTATCCTATGTCTTGCTATTATGAGAGGAGATTAATTAATTCAACTATAGTTGGTAAACGATGTTAATAGCATATAATTCATTATTATTATGTCTTGTGCCTTTTTATTATGAGAATTTTAATCAATTCATATCTAACTAATTGGTGAAGAATGATGATTTATATAAAATATTCATATCTAACTAATTGGTGAAGAATGATGATGTATATAAAATATGATGAGCCCCATCATGCACAAAATTACTAAGTTTAATTTTTTTTTTCTTGAAAGTCCTTTTCTTACATATATAAAGGGAATTAAATGTGAAGGCGAACGATCTCTTAAAGGAGGCCTTATCTATGCATGAGGGCATGCTCCAAGAGGAAGAAACAAATGAGGAGGGTACCTTACCGATAAAGATACAACCTTGTTTCTAAAGATCATCAAGAGTGAGCAACAAATTCTTCTATGCTCAAATTTGTGATTGACAATTCATGGTATGTAGGAATTTAATGTTGTTGATGTATGTTTTTAATATTTGAATTTTTGAATGCCTGACATTAAAAGTCCAACTCCTTAGAAGTTTATAATTATGGATTAGGTAGGTATGTGTGTTGTTTATGCTTTTCTACTTCTTCAGAAATAGAGACTTTATTGTATGGGAGTGTTAGAGGACACAATTTATGTATATTTTAATTTATGTTTGAAATATTAATTATAATATTTTTTTCTTGGAAAACAAATTCTATCAAAGTAATATTTTTTCCAAAGATCTCTTTCTTTTATTTTATATGTAAAAATGTCATCTATGACAAATGACTCAACATACTACTCCCTAACCACGACCCCTTAAAAAAGAATATTGATCAATGATCTTATTAACAAATAATTACCTTCTCTCTATAAGATACAATATTGAAACTATTAAAACATTATCATTATATTGAAACTATTAAAACATTATCATTTTTTGTATATTGACTTAATTTTATCATAAATAGTCAATGAAAATAAATTCAAATGCTAAAAAATGATGTTACTTAAAAATCACACTCTTAGTGTTGAAATTTTATGTTCAATTTGAATGTTTTTGTTCATTTTGAACATTTTTTACCGATGATTTTGGAGAGAAAATGATCCGGATTATGTTGAGAATGAAATGAAGGTAGAGATATAACAAGGAAACACACAGAGATATTGCAAGAAACACAACAACACAATTAAACTCAATTTCTATTAATGAATAGAATAGAATAGACTGTAAAATGCAAAGCACACAAACTAGCTAGAACGGTGATAGTTTATCCTTGAAGAAAAATATGTGTTGGCTATGCTCATTCACAAGAAGTTGATTAGAAGAGGCCAAAAATGCCTTTAACATAAAAGATCATTGAGAAAACCCTAAACATCCAAAACCCTAACCCCGGAAAATGAAACACCAAAAGGTTTGTGGGCCCCGATGTGGTTAGTTGATACATCAACTTCTCATAAGTGCAACCTTTGCATACGATCGTTGTTTTGGGCGCTCAGTATCCCATTGAAAAGTTCTAGAGGAGAAGTACACATTATGAATGGCCCAATATTTGTCGCACCAAAAAACATGTCGTTTAGGGCCTCAAAACGACCTCAGAAGTTTGGGACCTGAAAAAACTGTAGAAAAACAACTGTCAATATGTGGAACCATTCAGAATTAGTGGAGCAGGTGGGTGGCCACCAGTATCCACCTAGATCATTCCTCCCCCCTTAGGAAGCAATGGTTCCCATTGCATCAAGTTCCTCCATCAAATGGGGAAACTTCTGTTGAATTTAGCTCCTAGTGAGCCACTTTACCTGGTGAAGAAGTTGCCCTGCTTTGACGACTTGATATAGTTAGATGTTTTGTTGGAGGGTTCCCTTCATCTTGTTATCCATGATATGATCAACTGTCACCTGTTGAATGCAGTTAAGTTGAGTTATGTAGGGGCCAAGTGCTCGACCACATCCTAAGTGTCCAGGAGAGGTGGAAAATATGGTCGAAGCAGTTCCATATTAAATATGGGGTGCAATCCAAGGTAAGGGGGGATACTTAATTCAAAATCATTCTAACCCACAACCTTGGTGATGGTGTAAATCTCGTATCTGAGTGGGAAGAGATTATGGTGGGATCTTGTGAGGCATTATTTATGAAAATGCAACCATACCTTATCTCCCACCTGAAACTTATGTGGTACCCGATGTTTATCATGGCAGTGTTTGTAATTGGCATTGACTATCTACAAAATATCATGAACTTGTTGCTGGATGTGTTGGATCCATTAAAAATATTTGGTTGTTCGAACAGCCTCATTCTGAGCATGGGAGGAATCTTCCTGTGCAGTTGTAATGAGAAGAGCTACGTCAATGTAGGCCAATGGCTGGAATCCAAAGCACACCTAAAAAGGGTTGTGGCCAATAGATTTGTGGAGGGATTTGTTGTAGCTATGTTGAACATAAGTAAGTCTCTCATCCCATGTGTGCAGATGTTTGGAATTGTACATCCTTGGATTTACGAACAATAATTATATTGACTACCTTTGTTTGTCCATCATACTGTGGGTGGAAGGAAGTTGATTTGGTTAGCTTGGTGTCCATCATTGACCATAGGTTGGACCGGAAATTACTCAGGAACCTATTTCCTCGATCCGAAATAATGATTCATAGGAGCTCAAAATGAACCCAGACACACTCAAAGAAGAGCTTCGTAATGGCCTCAATTGTGATACTCTTCTTGTATGGTGTCAAAACTACCATCTTAGAGAATCAATCAATGACTACGAAGACACAGTCATTACCATGCTTGGTTGAAGGTAGACCGAACATGTAATCCATGGAAATGGACTCCCAAGGCCTATCAGGAGTAGGAAGAGGGGTGTATAGCCCCTATTTATTAATGGAGGGTTTGGAAATGGCACATGCAATGAAATATATGATATACTTGTTGATATCTTATCGAAGCTTCATCCAATAAAAATGATTTTGCAATACTGCCACTATTTTTTCCACGCCAAAGTGTCATGCTACCCTATTATAATGAGCTTCCCAAATCATCTTTGCACACTCACTTGAAGGAACACAAAGATGGATTTTATGGCATAACAGTCCATCCCGGAGATGAAATTATAGAATTTATTTGCTTGTGCTCAATGTCTTGTAGGTAGCAACAAAGTCAAAGTTATTGTTGTATAATTGTTTCCACCCAGAGGTCTCATTCCCATAGGAGTTAAGAATAGTGGTTAGCACCACAACCGGGGGTCAATTGAGGCAGTCTACAACATGGTTGGTGCCTCCCTTCTTGTACTTTGATGTTCAAGTGGAATTGGTGCAGGTAAGTGTGTAGATTTTAACCTTGCACAATATTTACTGCAAACAAATTTTCATCTCAAGAATATAAAAGATACAATGGAAAATACAAATATTACACAGATATTTTTCCCCTGGAAACCCAACCCGGGAAAACCAACATATTCTATATTCATTCATAGTGATACATTGTTTACAATACAATATACATATAGGGGCCAGAGGCATCCAAAACCCTAACCCAATGACCTAGATTAGTCAACAACCCTAATTCCTTGACCAGAAATATTAAACCATCGACAAAGAAACCATGTGCCGAAAAACCACCTAAATATGTGACACATTTTCCAAGGCAAAAATTTTTTTCTCAGGGGCACTGCCCCCCTGCACCCCCCTCAAACCCCCTGACGCAATGCTCAGACATTAATACTCATGCAAAGAATATAACACATACCCAACAACATGGACCACATTTGATGGCGATCATTCTGTAACTTTCCTTGTGTCTACCTGAATTGCAGAGGCTTGTGATCAGTGTGGATGATAATTTCCTTTCCCATATTGTAATTCTTCCACTGTCAGCATGCGTACACAATGGAGTGCATCTCTTTGTCGTAGGTGGGGTATCTGTGAACAACATCATATAGTGTTTCATTGTGATATGACATCGAATGCCCATGATGAGTGAGGACTACACCGATAGCATAATCTAAAGCATCTACCTCAATCTCAAATGGTTTTTGTAGGTCTAGTAGAATAAGGATTGGTGTTGAGTAGAGGCGGAATTTCAAATCATCAAATGCTTTTTCTTGTGATGCAGGCCAAACAAACTTGGCCTTGTCTCCACCCTTAGTCACTTGGCTTAGGGCTCAAGCGATATGAGAGAACCCCAACACAAACCTGTGGTAGAAGTTGGTGAGGCCCAAGAAGTTGCAGAGCTCAGTCAGTGTCTTTAGGGATAGCCAACCGTGAATGACTTGGATCTTGGATATATCTATATGCACACCCTACTTGTCTACAATGTATCCCAAATATTGAATTCTCTACATGTCGAAGGAATACTTCTCCAAATTGGCATATAAATTGTGCTATAGTAGGGTGCCCAAGACCTGTTGAATGTGCTTCAAATGTTCCTCCCAGGTTTTTCTAAAGATGAGGATGTCATCTAGATACATGACCACATAGGAGTTTGTGAATGTCCACAATATATCATCCATCATCAATGTGAATGTGGTCAAGGAATTAGTCATTCCGAAAGGCATGGCCAACCACTCAAAGAGACCATCTTTAGACTTGAAGGATGTCTTCCATATATGAGTTTGCTCAATCGACACCTAGTGTCCTTCAACATATATTTTAGATTTTGTAAATGGTTATGTTTAACTATTCATATCTCCTTTAACATATATACATATTGCAAATGA
>ML779574.1:1432742-1454006 GCA_009831015.1 Picea engelmannii | reverse complement strand
GAGTGGAGAAAACGTTCTCTCATCTCTATCTTGTTTTGGTTAGGATATCATTTGGTTCATATGTAGTTGGTAATGGTTGTTAGTGTATATAAGGGTATGGAAATCCATGTCGTTGTACTATATGCCTTGGTATTATAATATGATATTATTTAATTCAATTCAACTATAGTTGGTAAAGGTATTTGATAATGTATAAATCAATATTACTATGCTTTGTGTTATTGTTTAATAAATATCATTGAATTGAAATCATTCCAAATGGATACCTTGTGTCTTTTAATAAACATTGTTGGCCATCATAACTCCTTCCACATATATTTAATATTTTGTAAATAATCATGTTTTACTATTTATATTTCTTTAATATATATATATATATATATATTTTAAAAGAAATATAAATAGTAAAACATGATTATTTACAAAATATTAAATATATGATGATTTATTCATTTTTATTTCGTATGTTTAAGAAGATAATATTGATAGTGAGAAGTGAGAGATGACCTGTATAATAAAGAGTAGAGAAGGAATTTTTTTCATCTCTATTTTGATTTTGTTGGGATGTTATTTTATTCATATGTAGTTGGTAAGGGTTGTTAGTGTATAGGAGGGTATGCCACTCACTCTTGTTGTACCTTATGCTTTGTTATTATGATAAGAGATTATTTAATTATATGTAGTTGATAAAGAGTGTTAATAGCATATAAATCAATATCATTATGTCGTGTGTCTTTCTATTATGAGAAGATCATTTAATTCATATAATAATAATAATATAATTTTAAGGTAACAATCAAGCCAGACACCAAATTGGTGTATGAGACCCCCTTGTTTATGGGACGAGGGACCCCCTCCACGCAGCGATTTGACTGCTAAATTCTATGGAGGTATACATACCCTACCCTCCTCTACCCTATGTCCTTCAAAACATATTTTACATTTTGTAAATGGTTATGTTTAACCACTCATATTTCCTTTAACATATATACATATGGAAAATGAATGTGTTTTATTCATTTTTACATTTTTTGAAAAGTTAAAGATGATCTTTATAACATTAAGTGGAGAAAAGGTTCTCTCATCTCTATCTTGTTTTGGTTAGGATATCATTTGGTTCGGTTAGGATATCATTTGGTTCATATGTAGTTGGTAATGGTTGCTAGTGTATAAAAGGATATGGCAATCCATATCATTGTACTATACGCCTTGTTATTATGATATGAGATTATTTAATTCAATTCAATTGTAGTTGATAAAGGTTGTTGATAGTGTATAAATCAATATCACTATGCTTTGTGCTATTGTTTAATCTTTTAGATGTAATATGTCTTTCAACATATATTTTACATTTTATAAATAGTAATTTTTTTATCAACCTTACCTATTTCAACACATCTACATTATATGTGAATGTGTTGTATTTATTTTTACCCTTGGTTACCTATTTAAACACATAGACATTATATGTGAATGTGTTGTATTTATTTTTACCCCTTGTTTGCATACTTATGAAGGTAATATTGATATTGAGAACCTATTTCAACACATATACATTATATGTGAATGTGTTGTATTTATTTTTACCCCTTGTTACCTATTTCAACACATAGACATTATATGTGAATGTGTTGTATTTATTTTTACCCCTTGATTGCATACTTATGAAGGTAATATTGATATTGAGAAGTGGGAGATGTGGAGAAGGAACTTTTTTCATCTCTATCATCGCTTAATTGGGATATCATTTGGTTCATATGTAGTTGGTAAAGGTTGTTAGGGTAAAGGTTATTAGTGTATAGGAGAGTATTTCAATCAGTGTTATTGTACTTTGTGCCTTGTTATTATGATATGACATTATTTAATTTAATTGTGGTTGGTAAAGGTTGTTGATAGTGTATAAATCAATATCATTATGCTTTGTGTTATCGTTTGATCTTTTTATGTCATATGTCTTTTAACATATATTTTACATTTTGTATATGGTCATGTTTGATCCACCTTACCTTTTTCCACATATATACATATTACAAAAAAATGTGTTTTATTCGTTTTTACCCCTTGCTTGCATATTTAAGAAGGTAATATTGATATTGAGAAGTAGGAGGTGACCTTTATAACAAGTGGAGAAGGAATTTTCTCATCTCTATTCTCACATAGTTGGAATATCATTTGGTTCATATGTAGATAGTAAGGGTTGTTAAGGTATAAGAGGGTATGTCAATTGGTCTCATTGTATCTTATGTCTTGCTATTAAAAGATGAGATTAATTAATTCAACTATAGTTGGTAAATGGTGTTAATAGCATATAAATCAATATTATTATGTCTTGTGCCTTTTTATTATGAGAATTTTATTCAATTCATATCTAACTAATTGGTGAAGAATGACGATGTATATAAAATCTGATAATGAGCCCCACCATGCACAAAATTACTAAGGTCAATTTTTTTTTCTTGAAAGTTCATTTCTTTCATATATAAAGGGAATTAAATGTGAAGGTGAACGATCTCTTAAAGGAGGCCTTATCTATGCATGAGGTCATGCTCCAAGAGGAAGAAACAATTGATGAGGGTACCTTACTGATAAAGATACAAGCTTGTTTTTAAATATCATCAAGAGTGAGCAAAACAATCTTCTATGCTGGAATTTGTGATTGACAATTCATGGCATGTAGGCATTTAATGTTGTTGATGTACGTTTTTAATATTTGAATTTTTGAATGCCTAGCATTAAAAGTCTAACTCCTTAGAAGATTATAATTATGGATTAGGTAGGTATGTGTGTTTTTTATGCTTTTCTACTTCTTCAGAAATAGAGACTTTATGTTATGGGAGTGTTAGAGGACATAATTTATGTTTGAAATATTAATTATAATATTCTTTTCTGGGAAAACAAATTCTATAAATGTAATATTTTTTCCGAAGATCTCTTTCTTTTATTTTCTATGTAAAAATGTCATCTCTGAGAAATAACTCAACATACTACTCCCTAACCATGACCCCTTAACAAAGAATATTGGTCAATGATCTTATTAACAAATACTTACCTTCTCTCTATGAGATACAGTATTGAAACTATTAAAACATTATCATTTTTTGTATATTGACTTAATTTTATCACAAATAGTCAATGAAAATAAATTCAAACACTAAAAAATGATGTTACTTAAAAATCACACTCTTAGTGTTGAAATGTTATGTTCAATTTGAATGTTTTTGTTCATTTTGAATATTTTTTACCCATGATTTTGGAGAGAAAATGATATGGATTATGCTGAGAACGAAATGAAGGTAGAGAAATAGCAAGGAAACACACAGAGATATTGTAGGAAACACAGTAATACAGTTAAACTCAAATTCTATTAATGAATAGAATACAAAAGATTGTAAAATGCAAAGCACACAAACTAGCTAGAATGATGATAGCTTATCCCTGAAGAAAAATATGTGTCGACTACACTCATTCACAAGAACTTGATTACAAGAGGCCGAAAATGCCTTTTAACATAAAGAATCAATGAGAAAATCCTAAACGTCCAAAACCCTAACCCCAGAAAATGAAACGCCAAAAGGTTTGTGGGCCCCGATGTGGTTAGTTGATACGTCAAATTCCCGTGGGTGCAAACTTTGCATATGATCTTCATTTGGGGCGATCAGTAGCCTGTCGGAAATTTATAGAGGAGAAGTACACATTCTAAATGGCCCAATATTTTTCACGCCAAAAAAAATGTCGTTTAGGGCCTCAAAATGACCTCAAAAGTTTGGGACTTGAAAAATTTTAGAAAAAAAACTACCAATATGTGGAACCATTCGGAATTAGTGGAACAAGTGGGTGACCACCAGTATACACCTAGATCATTCCTCCCCCCTTAGGAAGCAATGGTCCCCGTTGCATCAAGTTCCTCCATCAGATGGGGAAACTTCTGTTGAATATGACTCATAGTGAGCCACTTTCCCTGGTAAAGAAGTTGCTCTGCTTTGACAACCTGATATATTTAGATGTTTTGTTGGAGGGTGCTTTCCATGATATCATCAAATGTCATTTTCTCAATGCATTCAAGTTGAGTTATGTAGGGAACAAGTGCTCGACCATGTCCTAAGTGTCCAGGAGTGGTGGAAAATATGGTCGAAGCAGTTCCAAATTAAACACAGGGTGCAAGCCAAGCAAAGAGGGGATACTTAATTCAAAATCATTCTCACCCACAACATTGGTGATGGTGTAAGGCCCGTATCTGAGTGGGAAGAGCTTCTGGTGGGGTCATGTGAGGAACTCTTTCTACAAATTCAACCACATATTATCTCCTACCTAAAACTTATGTGATACCCGATGTTGATCATGGCATTGTTTGTACTTGGCATTGAATTTCTGCAAAATATCATGAACTTGTTGTTGAATGTGTTGGATCCATTCAAAAAAAATTGATGCTCGATTAGCCTCATTCTGAGCATGGGAGGAATCTTCTTGTGCAGTTGCAATGGGAAGAGATATGTCAATGGGGGCCAATGGTTGGAACCCCAAGCACACCTAAAAATGGTTGTGGCAAATAAATTTGTCGAGGGATCTGTTTTAGCTATGTTGAAAATAAGTAAGGCTCTCATCCCATGTGCGCAGATGTTTGGAATTGTACATCCTCGGGCTACGAACATTCATTATGTTGACTACCTTTGTTTTTCCATCGGTCTATGGGTGGAAGGAAGTTGATTTGGTTAGCTTGGTGTCCATCATTAACCATAGGTTGGAACAGAAAGTACTCGGGAACCTACTGTCTTGATCCGAAATAATGGTTCGTAGGAGCTCAAAATGAAACCAAACACATTTAAAGAAGAGCTGAGTAGTGGCCTCGACTGTGATACTCTTCTTGTATGGTGTTAAAACTACCATCTTAGAGAATCAATCAATGACCACGAAGACACAGTCATTACCATGATTGGTTGAAGGTAGAATGAACATGTAATCCATGGATATGGACTCCCAAGGCCTATCAGGAGTAGAAAGAGGGGTGTATAGCCCCTATTTCTTAATGGAGGGTTTGGGAATGGAACATGAAATGAAATATACGATATACTTGATGACATCTTGTCGAAGCTTCATCCAATAAAAATGATTTTTCAATACTGCCATTGTTTTTTCCACGCCAAAGTGTCATGCTATTGTTACAAATTATTTTTGTCACCCCAGTGATCAACTGATGATATGTGCATGAATCATTTCCATGTTCCCTAAAAACACTAAAAGAGACTTTCTCCATGAGAAAAGTGGATTATCTTTTCTTCCTTAAAAATTATGTCAAAGGAGACCATCGCACTCTTCTTTATGTTTGGTGTGCGACAATGCTTGATCGTCCAATCCTTCACCAAATTGGACTACGATGTCATCGCATTCTGCCTGTGCATAGGGTGCGACGATGCTTAAACGAGAGAAAAAAATAAATTCACGAAGGTTCTAGAAGATGAGGTGGCCTCTGATCGGTTTGGATCTTACTCGCTTCTCTGATTTAGTGGGATCATCCTAATATACTCATCCATCCCTCTTTCACCCTATATAAAGAGGGATCTCTTATGGAAAAGGCTAAGGCTGGTTTATGCATGAAGAATTCTGCTATTGATTATACTTGAGATAGCTTTACTTTAGCTCTCTAAGTCAGATTGTGGATCTTCTTCATCAAAGGCATTGGAGAAAAGGTGTGTGTGTTGGAGAAAAGAGCCATTGGAAGGGACCTTGCAACATCAAGGCATGGGTTGTATTCTCCACTTTCATTTAATATAATGCAACAATATATTTCTTCCCTATAAAGGTGTCTTTACTTTTATTGTATAACTCCTTGATCTTATACATAGAATTCATTGGAATATATATATATATATATATCGTTGTTCTCTCTCTTTGTTGGATTGTGCTTCTTAAATAGGTTCACCATCCCACAAATCCAAAGATGGAGCAAAAAGGACGACACTAGTGAGGATCAAACGTCATTTAAAAGGTATGTCACTTGCCCCTCTCTAAACTAGTTTATATGACAATGAAGTCTAAGGTGAAGTTTATATTCTGCCCTATTTTGTTCTAGCTCCTTGTTGAAGTTAGGGAGATTAGTTTGTGTCCACACTTACCGATTTGTCTGATAACAAAATTGGTGACTCCAATGGGGAACAACTTCTTTTGGTTTTTTTGCTTCTTATCTACTTTTAGCCTGCCTTCTTTTGATCAATTTCATTCTTTGAGTCTGTGGGTGATCCATCTTGACTCCTTGGTTCTGAAAGTTCATTGAGAAACTTTGTCATTCTTTCAATTTTTCCTTATATTCAGACATTGTCACACTGTGTCTTACTTTCAGCCTTTGACGATCCTCCATTGTCACATTCTGGTTGTGTGAACCAGGGCAATGACGTTGCACTTTGTCTTACTTTCATCCTGCGATGATCCTTCATCGTCGCACTATATCCTTCTGTAGCCTGCAATGATTCATGTAGGAATTTTTGGAGTGACATTCAACTTTTTTCTCTTTTCCCAGCTTTGTCTTGACCTCTTGGGATGAACTTTTAGTCTTGGCCATAAAAGATTGGTTTGCATCTTTTAAGCCTGAATTTGATTTTTTTTCAAGAATTGAGAGTCTTCTTCATAAACTTTGCAAGTTTTATCTTTTAACTCTTATTTCAAGGGTATTATCTCAAGGCTTTGTTCCTGGTGCTTGCTTGATAAGTTGTTCTTGATATTTTTGAGTTTTGGATTGATTTTAATTTTTCGATTGTTGTTGATTGGAAAACAATCTTTGTTTGCATTCGACAAATAGTTTTCTTAGTTTTTCATTTTTTTGTTTTCATTTTGATTTTGATTTGGGAAAAAGTGTTGAGAATGCATTGATCTTCTTGGAACATTCTTTATTTTTTGGATTATGTCTCTGTTCTGATTTGAAAAGGAAAGGACTAAAGTTTACTCTTATTTTAATAGTCTTTGTAAGAAATCACTTTGCATTCAAATATTTGTTGAAAAGAGAAAATTGGAAGATTTAGTAGCTTTGATTGTTTGGAATTCATATCATTCGAAGATTGAGAAATTGTGCTTTGTAACTTTTTGTATTCTGAAAAAAGAAACCTTCTCCCTATTGTAATTAGAGTTCATTGAATGAAATGATTGCATATCATCTCTTCTTGCATTTTATTGGGTCAAGGTCACATACATCGTCATTTTCATTTTCGTTTCCTTTTTGAGTAAGCAACAACCATTAAAATTCAACGTAATTTTAAAATCCATTAGCAACTTTTATTTTCTAGAAATTTTATACACCAACATTAGCTAGGATAGCGCTTTGGAATAGGTTGTGAGGCACACTCTCCAAAGCATCAAAACACACAATAGTATATTGTGATAGGGAGAGTTTAAATCCATTTGCTACATTTTGTCCTGGGAAGCCCTTCTAACATAAGGGTCAATCACGAGGTCACATTAAGGCCGTCAGAGTTACTCACCCTACTTTGTTGGTCTTAATGTAGAGATTGCGCGTATTATTGGGTGTCACTTGAGAAGAAAATCTTGTGGGGACCTTCTCAAGTCGATTTTGGGCTTAGATACCCTACCCTTGTGCATGGATCAGACTGTCGACTGCTTCCCCAGGAATCATTGTCGTACTTGGTAACCTTAGTGGCCTATATATTTAGAGTCTTTACATGAGGTGACTATGGAGGGGAAAGTCTTCATGGTACCTGGAATAGACGTTGGCCAAACTCACTCGGGCTCCTTGGAGGGTATACCCATGATTATGTGTGGGATCTTGCACCAGGGTGTAAGTCTATTAAGCAGGTCATCAACGTAACTTTTCCACCCACTTTATCCTATCCCCTTCTTGTTTTGATTTCGTGACGTTGGATTTCATCACTAACTAGTGACTTCAAAATAAGAAGGTTTGTTTGTGTGTTTGATATCTAGATTTTATTAGTGAGTGTTGTTTGTTTCTCTAGTTGGCCACATATTTCTTTCATTCTTTATTTGGTGCGGCCAACATTGGTCTTCTTTGTTCACGTAGGATGCAAGGATTACCTCTGGAAGAGCCGAAAGAGTACGCTCCTTTGCTTCCTAACTCACCAGAGGGTTCTCCTGAAGGAGAAGTCAATAATGATGTGGCCTCTAAGATTGGAATTTCTTCTCTATTGGAGGAATCAACACTTCCTGTAAATCCATTATTGAGTGTTATACAAGATCCACATTTGCTCCGGATAAGCTCATCGAGAGACATTGTTGCTGAAGATTATACTAGAATACCTACTGGACCTTATGCAGAGTCTCGTGTAGACGATCCACCCTTCCAGAGTGAATCGTTTAGAACTCCGGTTCATACTGCCAGAATTTTTAATCCTATCTCTGTCTCTTTTTGTTCTCTATGGAGGACCTCTTCGAGACACGATATTTTTGATAAACTAGGAATGAGTCACCTACGCTTGAGGACCTCTAATCAACCTATGGCATCACGTGCACATGTTACTTCCACTACTTATACTATACCTTTAGATCATTTTACTGGCACGACCAGTAATGTTGTCACAGTCTCAGACCAATTGTTGGTTAGTTCTCATACAATTCTTCCTCTCCAGCTCGCTAGATCTACCATGGTCCCATAAGTTACGCATTTTTCTTCCGAAAGTCTGGTAATCACTCAAGTTCCTATTGGAACACCACTTTCACTTAGGTCAAATCTGTCACTTCCACCTAGGTATAATGCTCTGAATACTTCTATTGCTAATCCTTCCCAGAGTCCATTCGGAGGGCTTAATCTTCCTTCTAGGTATAATGTTGCTAGCAGTTTTGTTCCTACACCTACCTAGGTTCTCTCTAGAGGGCCTAGAATTCCTCCTCCGCCTCCACCTAGAGGATATAATTGTCCTGGCTCAAGTAGCTCCAATCAAGTTGGAGGCACAAGTCATTATGTCACTTCTGGTTTTTAAATTCCTGTTGGAGGCCAACCTCAAGTTGGGGTCCAACCTCAAGTTGGGGGGCAACCTCAAGTTGGGTGGGAACCCCAAGTTGGGAGCCACAAACCAGTGGGATTACAATCTCAACCTTGGAATTTTCCTTTCCAAGGCAAACAACAATCACCTAGGGGGGAAACTCCTCAAGTTAATTCTTTTGTACCCCCTAATCCCGGGAAACCATATCCAGGTTCTGTGAATTCTACCTGGCGTCAATCTTTTCAATCTAATGACCCTTTCCAAGGAAGCTTACCCAATCAACCAACTCATGTTGGCTATTTGACTCAAAACCCTTGTTGGCCCTTGACCAAGTTTTGAGGAAACATTGGTCGTGTTTGACCACTTTTGGGACTTTGACATGCTAATCGAAGGTGGAGGGCCTAGATGGAGCTGAGATCACGAGATCTTTCTTTTTTTGCGGGCTTGTGGACTGAGAAAAGGGTTTACTAGGGTTTATGTAATGGGTTAGGGGATGTCATCCCATGGGTTGACCCATGATTAGGCCTCCTTGTAAATGTATAAATAGGTAGTAGCTAAGAAATGTAAGAGGCACTAGCAAGCTGGTGGGCTATGTGCACCATATGTTGTAAGAGTTAATAATTGGCTTAGTGCATGACCATTTGGATTTGTGCAAGAGTATGTTAAGACTTGCGAAGCTAAGCGCAAGTATTTTGTAGGTTTCTTTGTGCACAGACGTTGTATGTAAGGCTCTGTGCCTTAACATGATTTTGGGAAGGAGGATATGGCATGCAACATGCAGATCTCTTGTCCTTTGCGGATTTTGGCTCTGTGGATTTGTGCACATGAGCGACTAACTGTAAGAAGATTGAAGACTAATAAAGAAGAAGAGAAGAAATTGGCGGACATATCCCTACACTGGGGTGAACCACGTATATCCTGTGTCTTGATGTGCTTTGTGCGATGTTGTTTATGTGTTTATCTTATTAGTGTTGTTGTTATAATGTATGATGAATGGATATGATGTTGTTTCTTAGTGCTGAATGGTATTAAAGACAAATGAATGCTAGATATGAGATAATGTTGTGTGCTAAGTGATTGAAAGTGCTTGATCTTTATTGTTACTGTGTTGATCTATAATAAGGGTTTAATCTGTGATGTGAATGAGATTCATGAAATAATTTATATTGTTTTCTAAGTGCTCTACTAAGTGTTGTAATCATAGATTTGTGTCCCATCTTGGTTGTAGACACTTGAGTCCTGGAACCCCCCCTTTCCTCTACCTCGGGTGAGACTTCATCTTCTTCGTAGGTGTTGTCAAAAGGGTCAGTAGTTAGGGTTTTTTTATTGCATTGTTGAAGCATTGAACCCTAGGTTTTCCCCTGTGCCAACAAATGGTTCTGTTGCTGGTACCTGAAACTGTGATGTTGGGAACTGAAAATAAATAAATAATAATAATAATAATAAATAAAATAAATAAATAAAACTCGGTGCGTAGATCTGGTGTTGTAGTGCATAGTATTCTAATTGAATTGCAAAGCTCTGTGCTAAGAAAGAAACTGGATTTGAAGAAAAGAGGTAATATCTTAAAGCCTTGTGCTCTGGTAAGGGTAAGAATGCCCTGGTACATGTCATATTTGTCTTTGTTGTAAAGTTGTTGGTCATGAGGTTGAGGATTGTCCAAGAATGATTTCTAAAGTTGAAAAGATGAACATGAGACAAGAAAACTACGAAGAAGGTCAAGAAACTAAGGATCTATTAGAGAACTGGAAAAAGAAAGAATCAGAGAAATCTTAGACTATGTTAGTACAGTTAAAAGAAGCAATGGATGACCACAAGGATGTCAGTGTGTCATAGATCTTGAAATAAAAACAATGCATGGTTAAAAGAATAGAATACTTCGACATAGACTGTGTATTGGATGAAGAAACACACGTGAATATTATGCCAGAACTCACTTGGGAAATTTTGGGAAATCTTGCTATGGTACCTTCATTGGGAAGGATAGGCTTGTTTAAAGGAAAGATGATAACCCTATGTGGGAGAGTTACTAATATACCTATGATTGCTCATGGAACATCAACTAAAGAAGAATTTGAGGTCATTAAATTTGTTGAGAACAACACCCCCTTTACACTTTTGTTAGGAACGACTTGGAATGAGAAGGATCAGATCATAAGGAAATAAGAGGAAGAAGCTACATAAAAGAAAAAGCAAGAACTAAGGGAGCTCATAGCTCGAAGAATAGATCGACTGATAGAAGAACAAGAAGTTGAGTTGAAGCAGTAGAATGAAAGACAAGTAGTTGTCAAAATTGAAAGAACGCAGGAAGGCTTGAAGAACCTGTCCATGCAAGAAATAAGTATAGCCACCCCAGAAATAGTAAGAGAAGGGACATTAACCTCAGAATCTGTAAGAGCGCATCAGTAGTGCAAATTCCTTTCACCAGGAGAGACTAAGAATACAAATGGGAAGAGGATTCCATAAATTGTTAGAGAAGCTCAGATCATAGGAAAGAAGGCTAGGAAGCTCAATAGGAAGAAATCTAAGCTGTAGGAAGCTATAGAAAAGAGAAGGAAGACTTCGCAAGAGGCAGATCTACAGAACTTGAACCTCATTGGAATAGTAGAACCACGCAGAATGGGACTTCGCCACGGCGAAGCTATATGACTGTTGGAGGCACCCCGACCATTAGAATGACACCCTAGAATGGCTAGAAAATGCAGTTATGAATGAATGGACCATTGAGACCATGCCATAACGGACTGATTCGTATTGATTGAGGCATTCTTACCTGTTGGAGGAATCTGTTACGACACTTTCTTATTTAACCCATTGGATGCTGCGCCGAGACCACTTTTTTCCAACCGTGATTATCCAAGCTAATAGAGAATCAATTGTATATCGCATTGTGATTTCTATACCTCACCATCCATTTGATTACCTTGCTTGTCCATTCACCTACCCGATCTATTTGGTTACAAGTGTGAATGTTGGGTGAACCTAGTGCATTAGAGAAGTTTGTGGAGGAGATTCTCATGGAGCTCATGGCTGAGAGAGTTATGTCTGTAGGAATACAGGCATCGTCGACTGGAGGAATGAAAACATACCCATTGACTAGATGTCATTCTAGCTGAACTGCAACCGAGAAGCAAAGCAAGCATCACGATGATCTGGCTAACGTGAAGCAGATCCTGTCGATCTTGCCAGAGTATATACTGCCTTTGGCTGGCATAGTTAATCGTGATAACATCCCACGTGACTTCGAGTACACGTTGATCACTACATACATCCCAAAGGGGATACGCGTAGTTGGAACCCAGTTAGGACAGATCCTAGCTCTAAAGAAAAACAAATTTAACCTTGGTGACAGAAAGAACTACGCCATGCTCGAGCCCCATAGGTATTTGATGAAGACGACTGGGAAGAATCTACGCATAGTCTCCCAGTCATGGATTAAGGAGCTGGCTCAGTCCATGATCATGAATGTAATGAAGATCCCTCACTTCGGCCGACATCAGGAGGTTAACACTTGCGTTAAAATCCTCTTGTCATGCTACCACGAAGGATATATGTGGCTTGATAGGCATGTTACTATGGATCTGACGTTGATCCACTTGATTACAGGGCTGAGGATGCAGGGACCAAACCCTCAGCAGTTCTACCTAGGGAAGAATTCAGATTGCTCCCTGGCACATCTCATAAAGGAATATTATGGCGATGTAGAAAATGGAAAGTGAGGCTACAAGATAGCCTCCATCTAGGATGGTGCAGTGTGCCTAGCTTGTCAACTTATAGCTGGCAAGCTCGTTAGAAAGAACCATCTAACACAGGCCATTAGGTTCGTAGTAGACCTTGCAGGGAAGTATTTAGAAGGAATGCAAATGAATTGGGCGAGTTAGCTCATCAACGAGATCGATAAGGAATATCGTGAAGCGTAGGATCAGGGATATAAATTCCATTTTAGCAGGTTATTGTTATCAATCGCATTTGTCACTTGGCAGATGCCAGAAGGAGCGACATTCCCAGAAGTTGATCCATCGGAGCCATTGGCCGCGAGGTTCACCACCTTGTGGTATACAAATGATATGTCGAAGCAATGCTAGTCGAACGTTGTCTTCCATGCCTACTACCAACAACTGAAGCGTGATATTGATTTGTTCCCACACATGACCCTGAACACATTGCACTAGTACAAATTGCTAGCAAAGTTCCGTGCAGATCGACACTTTATTTATATCACCGCGCATAGGGATGAAAGCAAGGAAGAGTTGCAGTCCTATTATAAACTGATTGATGAGGATATGGAGGAGATAACCAAATAATGGCCGGAAGAATTCCTTGTACCCGTTGAATATGCAGAGCTCTCCGATGCGGACATCATAGGAAGCCCCTTGGTCACATGCATCGAGCATGTTGGACAGAGCAGCGTGAAGAAAAATAAGAAAAAGATAGAAGTCCAAATCACAGAGATCAATGAACGCCTCTGAGGAAGATGGAACTGACTCTCCAGAAGGAAGAGGAGAAGAAGACCAAGGTAATGGACAAGGAGGAGGAGACGACACAGAAATGCAAGAAGAAGTCAGAGCTACACCGCCTCAGGATCCCCTTATTAGAACAGAGGCTTCGAATAAAAGGAAGGCTTCTCCAGAGAAACCTTCAACAAGAAAGAAGACCCATGCCAATAAACCCCAGTCGAAGAATGTGCCGACAGAGGATGATTTCGGTCTAATCATTGCAGCCATGGAGGACGCTTCAGAGGATATCTTGTAGAGACATGAAGCAAATTAGGAGACATTGTATGAAATAATAGAGAAGGAGATACAACAAGCCATCCATTCAAGTCACAGAGTACCTACTGCGCCTTATTTGTTCAAGATTGCAGAATTGGGGGATGAGCCCGCCCAATTACAAAGATTAGCAAATGCAACAGAGGCTCGAATTCAATGAGTCCAATAAGAAAAGGAGCAGGCTACAGAAGCCTTGAAGCAAGAAAAGGAGGAGGTCTTAGAGAAACTTTGAGTTTCGCAAAAGGAGAAAGATGAAATTCAAGTGATGTTCGAGGAGGAAAATGCAAAGGTACAGAAAGAAAAATACTAGATGCTCACAGAGCAGACTGCGGTCAAAGAAGCAGTGACTAAAGCACTTCGCTCTGTGTCAGGCTTGGCACAAGAGGAACCAGATTCAGTCAAGATGCAAGTGGGGAAGCTCGCTGAGGCCATTCAGCAATTTCAAGCACAGGTAACAGAGTTAGAAATCTAATCATTGACAAGCACTTAGCAAGAAGTGAACGATCAGAGGGACGAAGCTACCAGGAGCGCAATTGGAAGGATTAGGGCACTCACCTCAGAATGTAATAAATTGAGTGATTGTAGTGCAAAGACATATGAATGCTTCATAGAAGATCCCAAGCTGAAGAAAATGAAAGCACAGCTCCAGGAGGCGCAACAACAGGCATCCACCGTGAAAGCGCAGATGAAGTCACTTACTACAGTTGAGAAAATTAAGAGATCACAAGAGCAACGTGTAGTCCAAAAATAGATTAATGCCATCCAGAGCAGAGTCATGGAAGTTACACAGAGATTACAACCGGTACAGGACGAAGCCTGTACGCTTTTTGAAGATATTGAAGGACAAGGCTCGTAGCTGGACCAGATGGTTACGACAGTGGAACATCGCCTAGAAGGGCCCATTACAGAGCAACTGATTTAGGAGT
Source organism: Picea engelmannii (assembly GCA_009831015.1). NCBI lineage: Eukaryota > Viridiplantae > Streptophyta > Pinopsida > Pinales > Pinaceae > Picea > Picea engelmannii. The sequence continues at coordinate 1,439,372 of ML779574.1, read as the reverse complement.
TCATCGAGGAGGAAGATATGGTGAAACAACAAGTCGAGGTAGCTCAAGCTAATCTCAAGGCCTTTGAAGGAGCATTTCCTAGATCTGAGTGACTCGGGATGAGTCACAGGTGAGTCCCCGGGCCTGTTGGCCCTTGACCAAGTTTTGAGGAAACATTGGTCATGTTTGACCACTTTTGGGACTTCGATAGGCTGGTCAAAGATGGAGCGCCCAGGCGAAGCTGAGATCATGGGATCTTGCTTGTTTTGTGGGCTTGTGGACCGAGAAAATGGTTTACTAGGGTTTATGTAATGGGTTAGGGGATGTTGGCCCATGGTTTTACCCATTATTAGGCCTCCTTGTAAATGTATAAATAAGTATTATCTAAGCGATGTAAGAGGAACTAGAAGGCTGGTGGGCTATGTGCACCATATGTTGTAAGAGTTACTAATTGGCTTAGTGCATGACCAGTTGGATTTGTGCAAGAGTATGTTAAGACTTGCAGAGCTAAGCGCAAGTATTTTGTAGGTTGCTTTGTGCACAGACGTTGTATGTAAGGCTATGCGTCTTGACTTGATTTTGGGAAGGAGGATATGGCACGCAGTGCGCAGATCTCCTGTCCTCTACGGAGTTTGGATCTATGGATTTGTGCATAGGAGCGACTCACTATAAGAAGATTAAAGACTAATAAATAAGAAGAGAATAAGTTGGTGGACGTAGCCCTACACTGGGGTGAACCATGTATATCCTGTGTCTTGATGTGCTTTGTGCGATGTTGTTTATGTGTTTATCTTCTTAGTGTTGTTGTTATAATGTATGATGAATAGATCCGATGTTGTTGCTTAGTGATGAATGGTATTAAATACAAATGAATGCTATATCTGAGCTAATGATGTGTGCTAAGTAATTGAAAGTGCTTGATCTTTATTGTTACTGCGTTGATCTATAATAAGGGTTTAATCTGTGATGTGAATGAGACTCATAAACTAATGTATATTGTTTTCTAAGTTCTCTGATAAGTGTTGTAATCACATATATGTGCCCCATATTGGTTGTATACACCTGAGTCCTACAAGCCCCCCTGCCTCTGCCTCGGGTGAGACTTCATCTGCTTCGTAGGTGTTGCCGAAAGGGCCGGTAGTTAGGTTTTTGTTGGTGTGATGTTGAAGCGTTGAACCCTGGGTCAGCCCCTATGCCAACAACCCTCCAACACCAAATTTGACAAGACCCTCTAAATATCTATAGACTACTTATGGTCCTACTGGTATACCTACTAGATTACCTCCTCAAAATTACCAATTTCTTCAAGTGAATAGACAACTGTCATTTCTTGCTAATTTGGATTTACCGGATTTATATAGGATTTTGAATGATCCTATCTTGCATTCTCCTTATTGGTCGGTCATACCTGTCAAATTACCATCATACATTCCTAAGTTTGACGTTCAATCAGGAGAATACCCAAATAATCACTTAATGACATTCCATCTTTGGTGTTTGTCCAACTCCTTGATGGATGACTCCATTAGATTATGTATTTTCCAACGAACTCTTACAGATTTGGAAACCAAATGGTATATCGAATTGCCACGAAGATTATTCAATGATTTCAACACCTTAGCTATGGATTTCTTAATGCATTACCAGTTACCGATAAGATACGAGACAAGAACCGAAATTTTGAGTTCATTTAAACAATCCTTGTCTACTCACATTTTTTATCATATTCACGAGTGGAGGAGGAGAAGACGCTTAATCAAAGTTCCCCTTCCTGATCAATTATTGGCCGAGTGGTTTACCAAGTCACTCATCGGTCCCATATCCCTTGATGTCGCCATGGGTGGTGTCATCATTGAAGAGCATGTGATTATTCATGCTCAATACTTGGATCTCGTTTATTCACAAACAGACACTCTATATGACTTGATCCCTAATTCTCCAAGTCTGTCTACAAATCCAACCCCAACACCTCCAGTGGCTTCTCATGCTATTGATGGTGTGATTGGAACTTTTCACGATGAGACTTAGTCTAAACAAGCCAGTCATTCCAATTCCAAATCCACTTCTGCTAATGTACAAAATACTCCTCCTCCCACTCCTTCTCTCGGTAAAACCTCTGAGGTTAATATGGTTCAATCTACACCTATCGGTAAAAATTAAAATAAAAAGAAAGGGAAGCGTAAGAATAAAGAGGATAAAAATAATAATCAAAAATCCTATAAACCCAAGACTCAGCCTGTTGATGACAAAGAAAAGTGAAAACCTCGTTATCCTTGTATTATCTGTGGTGAGGATCATTATACGAAAGATTTTCCACAACATGCTAAGGTTACTAAGTTCTTTCAAGGGACCGAGACACCTCCTACACCCGTCATTTTGCCACAACCTTTTCCTTCTCAAAAATAGGCCCAATTGGTCATTCATGACCAACCTTCTCCCTCTACCACATCTTATGTACTTATGTGTACTAGTGACTCCAAGAAGAACGAAGTTGTAGTTGCTACTCGAGCCAAATATTATTCTCCTTCGAAAGACAAGGTTGATGATTTACCACCTCCATTGGTTCAACTGCCTCCATCGACTTCACCTCCCAATGGTCCTCTTCATCTTGAACGACCTATTCTAGATACAGTTCTTTGTCCTCCTCCAAAGGGAATTTTTCATAAGTCATCATTTAACCCTCACGCACGTGCCACTCAAAACTACATTATTGTAGAAGATCTTGCACATGCACCTTCTTTGATGTTGGCTCTCAAAGTCCTTCAAAGTTGTCCTATGCAATAAAAGGCACTGTTAAATGCTATTGGTGGAATTGATCCTACTAATACGAACTTGATAATATTTGACTTGGAAGATTATATTCCAAGGCTCCCTCCTCAATTAGCATTTCAAATACAATTCATTGTGGAAAATAAGAACATTTTTCAAACCGTTATTGATGAAGGAGCCTCGACTTGCGTCATGTCCATTACTTGTTGGAAATCCATTGGCTCTCCTGCCCTTACTGAGTCACACAATACTCTAAAATATTTTAATGGTACAGGTTTTAAACCTTATGGTGTTCTTCCGTCATTATCTATTACATTAGACTGAAAATCAGTTACTGTTGAGGTTGAGGTGTTTGATGCACCTCTCGATTACAACCTTCTACTTGGTTGTAGTTGGATTGATTCTATGCATGCAGTTGTTTCTACTCTTTTCCGTGTGATATGTGTCCTTCACCAAGGAAAATTTGTTACTTTCGATCAACTCGCCTTCTTTAATTACAATTCACATACTAGTAACGTACCTTTCATTGTGAAAACACCTCCCGGTTATGAGAATGTCGGTGTGGGTCTTCTAAAGGATTCATCGTTAATGGGTACTTTCCCCATTCCACCACCTGATATTCCTCCTCCTTTTGTCGCTTCGATTAAAATGATATTGACCACTATTGGTGAAATCCCTGAGTCTTACGACCCTTACCTAGCTTTGACAGTTGTCTTTGTTACAACGACTGAATGCCTTTAAGTCCGGTAGAATTAGCTTATCAAGCTATTCAATCTGAAACTCATTCTCCTTGTTCTCTCTTAGATACGTCTTCAGATCTGTTTCACGTGATATTTCACACCAATGAGATTATCATGACAGTTATGTCTATGGAAGATACCCCATGGGACGATGGGAATCATCGTTCTATTCTCTTCCTGGAACCCGAGACCATAGAGAGTTACCAATAGATTTCGAATCCGTCTACTATCGTTCCTATTTCCCCTATTCCTGAACCAACAAACGATGTTTTGTACGAAGGTAACTTGGGTAATATTTCACCCACCATCCCTCTAGATATTTTGATTAAACCAGGAATCGTGGAGAATGTTCATATTGGTTCCTCATGTTTTGCTGATGAGATCTGAATTTACAAGGCCCTTTTCCAAGAATTTTGTGACGGTTTTAACTGGAGTTATGAAGAGATGCTTGGAATTGATCCAGATATTGTTGTACATGAGATTAAGACTTACCCAGATGCTAAACCCATTCGACAAATACTTTGCCCAGTACATCCACGCAAAGCTGCTGCTATTAAACTCGAAGTTGAAAAAATTCTTAAAGTCATTTTTTTCTATCTTGTGGCTTTGACTAATTGGGTGTCCAATCTTGTTCCAGTTACGAAGAAACAAGGCACGATCCGTGTTTGTGTATATTATAGGGATATCAACAAGGCCTATCCCAAAGATAATTATCCAACCCCTTTCGTTGACCAGATCGTTGACGATTGTGCTGGGAGTGAAATCTTCTCTTTGATGGATGGTTTCTCCAGCTATAATCAAATCAATATTTTACTCGTGAATCAAAATAAGACTTATTTTATTTTCCCTTGGGGAACCTTTGCATACCAGAAACTCCCTTTTGGTCTCAAGAATGTTGGTGCGACCTTTCAGTGTGCTATGTCTTACACTTTTCATGATATTAAGCACATTGTACAACCTTACCTAGATGATTTACCGGCGCATTACATGCGTCTCCAAGATCACCCAACACACTTACGATCCATTTTACTACGTTGTCCCTATTATCACATACGATTGAATCCACATAAATGATTTTTTTTATGGAGTCTGGATGACTTCTTGGTTTTATCGTTTCTACACATGGGATTAGGGTGGACCCTCTGAAAGTTGAAGCTATTCTCAATTTTCTTCCTCCTTCTACACTACGCCATCTCCAAAGTTTGCAAGGGAAGGCAAACTTTTTACGTCGATTCATCCCCAATTATGCTGAACTAATGTAAGTTTTTACTTGACTCTTAAGAAGGGGCACGATTTTGTATGGGACGACACTACCAACAAAGCCTTTGAAGCTTTGAAATTTTCCTTAACCCATACACCACTCTTATTTCCTCCTGATAATAGTCGAGATTATTTCTTATACTTAGCTTCTTCGGACTCCACCATAGCTATGGTTCTAGTCCAAGAGGATGATTCACATGATGAACATGTTATCTACTATTTGATTCGGAGTCTCACGACCACTAAAACCAAATATATGCATGTGGAGAAACTGGCCTTGGTAGATGTTCAAGCTGTACAACATTTTTGACATTACATCTTCTTGCGCAAAACCACAGTCATTTCTTATTACAACCCTATGCAACACAATGACACATCCTTACTCGAAAATTGTTGGGGGGCAAATACTCCAAATGGATAGTGATTCTCCACGAGTTTGATTTGGAGTTTGCGCGAGCCAAATTAAATAAATCTTAGGTTTTTTTCGAGTTGATATGTGACCTTCCCTCTACTGATACAGAAACTGTGGCAGAGGATTCCTTTCCTATTGAGTCTCTCTTTATGATTAGTTTTAACGACATATGGTATGGAGACATTATCATTTATCTCCAAACCCAAACTTTCTAGCCCGATATTTCTAGTGTAGATCATCATCATATTCAGTATCAAGCCCATCAATACATTATCCTTAGTGATACCCTTTACTGCAGTGGTATTGATTCTATATTTCGACGATGTCTAACCTATGATGAAGCTGAGAAAGATTTAAATGACTATCATTCTAGAGCCTGTGGTGGTCATATGTCTCGGTATGCCACTTCCCAAAAGATCTTATGAGATGGTTACTTCTGGCCTTTGTTATTTAAAGATTGCATTACTACCATTAAAAAATTCCACGTTTGTCAAACGTATAACAATAAAATTCATTCTCACCCTGCTCCTCTTTACCCTGTAGTTTCTGTTGGTCCATTCGCTAAATGGGGCATTGACTTCCTGACATGTAACCCTCACTCGGCCGAGGGGAATGGATACATTATCGTAACCGTGGATTATTTCACTAAATGGGCCAAGGCGATGCCTACATTTGATAATACCAGGAAACCTGCAACATTGTGTTGGATCATGTTGTCATTGATGCCAATGGTTTGATTGATTGATGTCAAGTGATTGATTGATGTCAAAGGATTGATTGATTGATGATTGATGTAATATAATATGTATTGTCCTTGATGAGAATGCATAGATGAAGATGGATCAATGAGTTGTCATTGATACATGATGAAGATGGATCGATGTGGTTTCATTGGTATATGATGCATTGTTGGAAAAATGTATAGATGACTCATTATTGTCTTATCATTATTGATAAAGTGCACAAATGGATGAACTCCAAAGTGGTCCCCTTATGGTGAAATCCATCACAGGAAGATGCTTTGCGGATTGAGTTATCCTAGAAGAATGGTTGGAGGACCCATGCTCTCATTATTTTCTTATCATGATTGATAAGGTGCACAAATGGATGAACTCCAAAGTGGTCCCCTTATGGTGAAAACCCTCACGGGAAGATGCCTTGCGGATTGAGTTATCCTAGAAGAATGGTTGGAGGACCCATGCTTGTATGTGGAATAACGAGATGAAGATCAAGGAAATTGTTGGTGAAACTATCCTAGATGGATAGTGCTTTTCACTCCATTTCCAGTGGTATGTGGAATGTCACATAACTCCTCATGGTTTGAGAGTTATGTCCTTACAAAGATGAAGGACCCCCACATGAAGGCTTGAAGCCCCCAAGGTCAAAGAAGTCAAAGTGACCTAAAAGAAGAAAACATTATTTAAATGATAAAGTAAAGTGACAAAGTCAAGGTGGATTATTTAAATAATA
>ML779574.1:1393604-1413801 GCA_009831015.1 Picea engelmannii | reverse complement strand
CTGGTTGGGTTTCCTCTTGAAAAATCTGTGTCTCATACTTGTGAATGAATGTTGTGTGTGATTGTTGTTCTTTATACTATCTGCTTTATGTTTATAACTCTGGAATTCACAGTAAAGACTCACTGCCACTAAGATTCATGATTAAAATTTAGAAATGAGAGTAAATGGTTAATAATCTACACTAACTGATTCACCCCCCCCCCTCTCAGTTAATTCATACCTGTAACAACAACAACAATATGATACAAAGGCGAGGGTGTCTATATCTTTTTTCCCTCCTACTCTCTAACTGTCTAATCTATAATTCAAATCTACCTACTTTCATTAACTACGCATAAATTCCTCTACATACTACAAACGAGAGCAACGCTCAAGGTCTGTTCACAATATCTTGACATAAATGTAAGTACGCTCCCCTCCAGCTATCACATTAATGTCCGCTTCATTAATTTTACAAAACATTTCAAAAACGTGCACTGGTGCTTTTCCAGCTATCTTTCACCTTCATGCTCACTTGGCTGGCTGGTTACGATGCTCCTACATCATACTCCCTCGCTTGAAAATTTTCATGAGCTCTTGCACGGTCTGTCCATGCTTATGAATTTTTTCTTCATCTTCCCAACTGGCATCTTCAACTGGATGTCCCTTCCATTTGACCAAGTATTTGAAATACTCTTTTCTCTTGGTCTTTTTGCTAATCCTCTTGTCAATTATGCTTTCCATCTGTGGCTTTTCAGCTACAGGCATTTGTTTTGTCCATTGAATCTCTTTCTGTTCCTTCTCTGCTCCTTCAGCTCTGTAAGGGTAAAAATCCGCAACGTTGAATATCGGTGAGATTCCGATCCCATCGGTAATTCAATCTCATATGCGTTTGCCCCAAATCTCCTTATCACCTTGCACGGTCCAATCTTTTTCATCTTTAGTTTGTTATATGTTCCCCTTTGTAACCTTTCTTTCCTCAGATGTGCAAGAATCGGATCACCAACTTCAAATTGAAGTTCTCACCTATGTTGATCTGCTCTCCGCTGGTATTCTTGACTTGAACTCTGCAATCGCTTCTTGACTCGGCTGTGAAGCTCCTTCATTGCTTATGCAAAGTCCTCTGCACTAGCACTTTTGAATTCAGTTTGTTCCACATCTTTCAATTCATAAACTCCCCTTGGCTGCATTCCATATAAAATCTGGAATGGACTCTGCCCTGTGCTTCTGTTAAGTGAGTCATTATAAGCTAATTCCACCTGTGGCAGAATGTGATCCCATTGACTGTGGTGTTCAGTCACTAAGCTTCTTAACAAATCTCCCAAGCTTCTGCTCATGACTTCTGTCTGCCCATCCATTTGAGGATGATATGCTGAGCTAAAAGACAAACTTGTCCCCAGCTTTTTCCATAAGGTCCTCCAAAAATGCCCTATGAACTTGGTATCTCGATCAGACATGATACTCCTTGGCAAGCCGTGAAGTCTGACGACTTCCTTGAAAAACAGGTTCACAATATGAGTTGCGTCGCTGGTTTTCTGGCATGGTATGAAATGTTCGATCTTTGAAAATCCGTCGACTACCACAAAGATTGAATCACATCCTCTTTGTGTTCTTGGAAATCCCAATATGAAATCCATGCTCACTCCGTCCCATGACCTTTCTGGTATGGGTAACGGTTGGTATAATCCTGTGTTCTGCCTTTTCCCTTTTGTGTACTGACAAATCCTACATCTGTCCACAAATTTCTTAACATCTGTCCTCATCCCTGGCCAAAAATATGAGCCATTCAGCTTTGAGAATGTCTTATCATGACCGAAGTGTTCGGCCAATCCTCCACTGTGTTTTTCCTTCCGCAGGTTCTCTGTCATGGAGAATTTTGGAATACATAGTTGATTGCCCCTGAATAATAATCCATCATGGATCATATATTCAGTCCATTGGCTTCTGTCCCTAAGATCTGGATTCTCAGATGCCTCATATGCCTCTTTGAAATCTAGGTCATCCTTATAAATTTCTTTGAGGTTATCAAAACCCAAAGTCTTGACTCTGAATTCCTGCATAAGCAAACATTTCCTGCTCAAAGCATCAACAACTTTGTTAGCAGTTCCAAAAATATGCTTAATCACAAAAGTAAAATTCTGCATGAATTCAACCCATTTAACATGTTTTTGGTTCAACTTCTCTTCAGCTTTCAGAGCTATCTGATAAGCATATTCCACATTTCGGATGATCATCATGCTCCTCTCATCTTGAATGTCATACCGTAGACCATTCATGTATCTGGAAACTTTTTTAGCATCGCTTTCCCGATGACCTGCTCTGATGTTTATCTTGTATAACTCTTCAGTGTATTCTTTCACTGACATCAGCTTCTGTCTCAAATTTTGCATCCTCCGAAATAGAGTGATTTGATAATCCTTGGGTATAAATTTGGCTTTCATCTTTGCAACCATTCTATCCCAACTTTTGATTTTCTGCTTGCCTTTGCAGCGTCTGTCAGCCTGCAGTTCATCCCACCATAGTGTTGCATGCCCTTTAAGTCTAGTGACGTCATGTTTGACCTTCTTGTCTTCCTCGACATCCTCATAGTCGAAGTATTTATCCAGAGCTCTAATCCAGTCTAGAATCTCTTCAACATCTAAGTTTCCCTCGTACATGGGGATCTCCATCTTTGCTCTGGCACCTATCCTTGCAACAACCCTGAATAGGCGTTCGTCTGTAGCATCTTCGACTGCGACTTCTTCTCCTTCGTTTCCAGTTTCATTTTCACTTTCAGCTTCGCTGATATCCCCAACGTCAACTGTGCACCTCTATGTTATCTCCATGGCATCAAGCCTGGCACGTAACTCTCGCATTTCTCTTTCCACTGCTGGATCAAGCATTGGCATTGGCATGTCTCTTCTTCTTGGCAGCATGGCTGTAAAATGTTCCCCTATTCTCTCTGCTACAGAAAGCAAAGAACTTGTTCAGAGCTTTGATACCACAACTGGTGTGTATCAAACTACTCCTTTTTCTCTAGCTCCTTATGCCTGAAATATACAGACACAATTAAGCTCTGATACCACAAATGGTGCATATCCCCGACCCTCGAGCCAAGATCTGCGCAGGATCGTTCTAAATCTGCCCTTGAGTCTAATTGACTCTTCGATTCCTCCATAGGGAATCCCACACACACACAATAGTGTTTTCCACAGGTCCTTATAGGTATGCCCTCGTGATCAAACACAAGGCATCAACCCAAATCTCCTGACCAATAATATGATTGAGCCCTTTGCTGAATCAGGATTTCGGGTTTCATGATATCGTGATTCCTGTTGTCGATTTTCCTGTCTCTACAACCTCCGAAACCTAAAATGTCGAATTGTCGAAATCTTTGGCCGTGTCCTCCTCCACAATTGTGTCGTGTTTCGCAACTTCGGGAATTCTGGAATAAAGAACCCAGACTTCTTGTCTTCAAAACTACCGAAATGTCGAACCCCGATATGTTCAACAAAGGTTGGCTTTGCAATGGTTATGAATGAGACTCTTTCGTCGATTCGGAGTTTCAAACTTCGCGATTTCGCGAATCCTGATGCAAGGCTTCTCGACTCTCCAACCTTCGAAACCCCAAAACGGTCAACGAGAATTAACACTACCTGACAATGAGTATGTGTCACCTATCTTCTCAGCTGTCCTCTGTCTCTGTCGTAGATTCCTGCCACCTGTCACTCTTCCTGTCTTTCAAGACTTGAACAAGCCTTCGATTGTCGTTCCCCTACCACTTCAAAATCCAAAATTCTGAAATGGTGCCTTCTACGGAACCAACAGCTAATAGCCTCCCTTTAGATCCGACGACCCACGTTATTTCGGGCTTCCAGGTATCGAGAGTTCGAGATTCTTGATTTGAAACCACTGTCTTCTCGGGTTCCCGAACCCCGAAACACCAAAATGTCGAAACGCCACTTCACCAATACTTCGCGTTTCATGACTTCGAGGTTTCTTATGTGAAGTGCCCCAAATCCTTGTTAATGGGAATGCCGAAACCCCAATCCTCGAAGTGTCGAAATGCCACTTCAAGGATATTTCGGGTTTCGTAACTTCGTGGTTTTCAATGCAAAGGCCCCTGGCTCCTTGTCATCAGGATTTCTGGTATTCCGAATCCCGAATTAACGAAATCCCAAAATTCCACACTTAACAATCCTTCTCGCGATTCAGGAGTTAGAGTGACCAAGGATTTTGTCTTGCACTCCAGACTTATGCACTCCAAATCTCCGAAATGATCTGACGGCTCACAACGGATCACGATCAACGGTCCACGTTGATTCTTGATACCAAAGTGACGGGTTTGTCTAATCCTTATGCACCATGCAGCTCCTCTGGATCCTACGGTCCTCGCAACTTAGTGAGTTCTCCACGGAGAATTTACACCGCTCGCTTCCTCCTTGATGACTTCTGCGAAATGGACCAGCGTTCTTCCACTGGAACTTAGCTCCTACGCAATAATTTTTCTCCCTTCCTTTGAACACTTCAAAGGTACTAATCCTCTCGTGCTTTCCCTTGCAAACTCAAGTCTCTCAAAAGGACTCTTGCACGCACTCCTTGTGGAAAACTTTCAAATACTTCTGTGTATTTGATTCTTCGACTCTGTGCACTCTCGGCAACAACAGTCTTTCACTCTTCAACCTTAGTTGATAAATTCTAAGGCTTCAACTAGCCGCACACACCTTGCATGGCTCCTGTGCTTCACCTGCACTTCTGCTGGAATGAGAACAATGGTATCCCTCCCGAGCTTTCTGAGATAGACTCAGAACCCTTGTCAACGCACACCTTGCGGACGTTTCATTGCACTCCTTGCAGGAACTCTCTCAGGAAGAGAAACAATTGAAACTCATTCTTCTCTCTCAGACTTCATACATTCAACATGAAATCATACATTCAACACATAATACCAACAAAGGCATAACAGAGAGAATAAAACAACTGTAAGCATACCATTCAACATATGTAAACAACAAACATCATAACACCATGAAATCTAAGTCAAAGCTTCATATATTAACTCAAATACTCCTGTACATGGGGTCTTCTCTACAACTCTCTGCTACGACTCTCTTTTTCTTTTCTTTTCTAATGATACAACAACAATATGATACAAAGGCGAGGGTGTCTATATCCATTTTCCCTCCTACTCTCTAAACTGTCTAATCTATAATTCAAATCTACCTACTTTCATTAACTACGCATAAATGCCTCTACATACTATAGACGAGAGAAACACTCAAGGTCTGTTCACAATATCTTGACATAAATGTAAGTTCGCTCCCCTCCAGCTATCACATTAATGTCCGCTTCATTAATTTTACAAAACATTTTAAAAATGTGCATTGGTGCTTTTCCAGCTGTCTTTCGCCTTTATGCTCGCTTGGTTGGCTGCTTACAATGCTCCTACATCATATTATCACTTAATTGAGATATCATTTGGTTCATATGTAGTTGGAAATGATTGTTACTGTAATTGAGATATCATTTGGTTCATATGTAGTTGGAAACGATTGTTACTGTATAGGAGAGTATTTCAATCAGTGTCATTGTACTTTGTTTCTTGTTATTACAATATGACATTATTTAATTTAATTATGGTGGGTAAAGGTTGTTGATTGTGTATAAATCAATATCACTATGCTTTGTGCTATCATTTGATCTTTTTGATGTCATATGTCTTTTAACATATATTTTACATTTTGTAGATGGTCATGTTTTATCAACCTTACATTTTTCAATATATATACATATTACAAACAAATGTGTTTTATTTGTTTTTACCCCTTGCTTGCATATTTAAGAAGGCAATATTGATATTGAAAAGTAGGAGGTGACCTTTATTGGAGAAGGAATTTTCTCATATATATTCTCACATAGTTGGGATATCATTTGGTTAATATGTAGTTAGTAAATATTACTATGTCTTGTGCCTTTTTTCATGAGAATTTTATTCAATTCATATCCAACTAATTGGTAAAGAATGTCGATGTATATAAAATATGATAATGAGCCTGGAGAAACAGAGGTGTCTCCTTTAATTGTTTAGAATATGTGTGTGTCAACATATACATACATACATATATGTATGTATGTGCAGATACACACACGTGTGTGTGTAAAAGGATGTCTACTTTTATGGTTTTATCCTCATAAGACTATTCATAGATAATGTTATATTAACATATATTATTTTGAAAAGTTCAATGTCAAATTTGAATTCATCACAAAACAATGGGTTGAAAGAAAGAGAAGTTTAAGCTTAAAATATTGGGGATTCGAGTAGAAATGGGATTGCTTAAACTTCAAGAGTGTATATTATTGTTTTGGATTGCCACATGTAAAATATATACACTTTGAAGCTACCACAAAGGACCTATAAAGGAATCTTGTACAATATAAGTGTCATCTGGGCACTATTTCAAGCCTTGGCACACTAAGAATGATTCTTAGGGTCATGAATTTTTGCTAATCTAGGATGAGGAATGACATGTTGCTTTGGCTTGTTTGGTATTTTAGTACTAATACTGGTTGTAGGACTATTGATGTAGAATGTTATGGCCTATTTTTGAACACTATATAATTTGTTGCATGATACTACAACCAACTACATAATGATCCATAGGATTTTAGTTCTCTTGGACTATGTCACAATCCAAAACACATTATAGGCCATGCCAAGTGAATCTTTGGCCTACAAGTGTTGTATGGGTGGCAAGGATGGTTATTGGGGCCCCTAACATGGTGCAAGGATGAATAACATTTTCTTATAGGGAAAAACGAGATTATATGGCTCATGGAATATGCACACGGTCCAAAATCACCACACAAACTTTATAAATGGAATATATGGACCACAAGGATCATATGAACACCATTACAAGGTTTTTCACACCAAGGATGGTTCTTGGTGCCCTAGACATAGTTAGAGTAGAAACATCAATGTTGTAGGGCCTAAAATAGGATTTTAGTTCCCATGGACCATGCACAAGATCCAAAACCACCACACATGACTTATAAAGGAATTCTTTGGCATGTATGTGTTTAATAGTCATCATTGCATTAGGGATTCTTATCGAGGTCCTAAACATCATACAAGGATAAACATGTACATAACAAATTGTTGTAACCATGGTCTTAGGTCCTAAAAGAATATTTTATGTCTCATGGATCATGCACATGATCCAAAAAAAACACACATGCCCTATAAAGGGAATCCTTAGTGCCCTATAGGTGTTGCATGGTTGTCATTGCATCAAGGAAGGTTATTAGGGCCCTATATAAAATCATATGAGGATGAACATTAACCTAATATGCTAGTGTAGTACATCAACATATTGTCCTAGACAAGGATTAATTATGGCTCAAGGACCATGTAAATGGTTTGAAACTACCACATATCACCTAGATACTAAAGGGAATATTTGGGCTATAGGTGTCGTATGGGTTCCTTTTGGAGGTTTTACTCATTGAGGATGGTTATTGGGGTCATCAATTTTTTCTAATATGGGAAAAGAAATGACATGTTTTCTAAGGCTCTTAATTGATTTTTAAGTACCAATGTTAGTTGTAGGAGTGTTATTGCGGAATGCTATGGCTTGTCACAGAACATTATAGCATGTTGTAGAACACTCTGCAATTTGTTGTAGAACATTACAACTAGATTCAAATTGTTACACATTGTTGTGGGGTCATACTAGTTAATAAAAATGATGTGTTACAAAATCCTTGGCCAACTTGTTGTATAACTCTCAACTAGGTTGTTGTAGAATGATAAGAAGGCACTATGGAACTTTAAAGGATGCTACAAAACCAGCCAAAACTACTATGGAACATGGTTCCACTCATGTTAACATGTAACTGGGAGATGTTGATAAGTAGTTGTGAATGAAACATGAGGATAAATCTTTAAAATAACATAATTTTGCACCAAATATTGAGATTCTTTGTATTATATTTCCCATGGTTATTAATGAGGATCCAAGTGATTTGTACAAATCAAATCATATTTGAGTTGGTTTAATTCATAAGAACTGTTTTTTAAAGTTGATCATCACATTTAATTTTAATATTAACCTTGAGAAACATAATACTAAGATTTGTGTTGGCGGGTGCTAGAATCTAAGAGAATTTAAGTACAATATTTCTCTATACATTCCATGCACGTCTACTTGTCATCATCTCTCGATCACATTTCAAAATGAATGGAACCACATTTCACAGTGATTGTGAGCCAATTGTGATTGGCTCTATAGAATCATGCAAAGTTCCATATTACCCTCTTATTGTTCTGTTGTAACTTGGCCATGCTAACTATTTTGTAAAAGCTACCACTAAAATGCAAATTTCAATAATATTTTGGAGTGTTTTTTAATCAAATCACTTCCATAAGTTAAGTTAACAATGGTTATGGTATAATCACCCCCCAAAAGTTAATGAAATTGGAGTTTTTTGAGGTGGTTTTTAAAGCCGCCCCACAAGTCCCTAAACTTGGACTTGGCATGGCATTTTGTACACAACTGTCCCTAAAAGGAAATTTTCAATGACTTTTGAGGGTGGTCTAATAAAAGCCATCATTGTTGATACTTTCGAGGATGGTT
The DNA here is from genome assembly GCA_009831015.1 of Picea engelmannii. Lineage (NCBI taxonomy): Eukaryota > Viridiplantae > Streptophyta > Pinopsida > Pinales > Pinaceae > Picea > Picea engelmannii. The sequence continues at coordinate 1,405,204 of ML779574.1, read as the reverse complement.
TTTATAAAATTTTCCTTAATATAAAATGTTTGGCAATGGTTTTTAGATGACCATCATGAAGTGAAACCGCCAACAAAGGGGTAATCATTATTGATACTTTCGAGGATGGTTTTTATAAAATTCCCCTTAATATAAAATGTTTTGCAATGGTTTTTAGAGGACCATCATGAAGTGAAACTGCCAACAAAGGGGTAATTTGTTGTAGTGACGGGAAGAAAAAAGCAAATGGTCTTCCAACACAATGCTATTCCTACATTTTATTAGTGAAATATCTTATGCTTACATTGGCAAATCATGATGTTGTTGCCAATGACAATTCATTGGAAGTTCAAGCATTCTTGGTGTTCCTTGACACTTATGGTATTTTATCAAAGTAAGATTAAGACAAACCATGGAAACATGTCCAGGTATTTTTGTTGCTCCTTGACACTTATGGTATTTTATCAAAGTATGATGAAGACAAATTATGCAGATTTGTTCTTGTTGTTTAATGACGTGGGTAAGAACGTACTTGAGCTTCATCTTTTTCTTGGAGTTGCAACAAAAGTGTGGATTTATTGAATAAAATGATACAATTTTTCCTTGATTAAAACTCTATTTTGAGTTAATTTTATGGAATTGATAGGGAGAAAATCTTTAGACAAAAGAACTTTAGAACATTTTTATGTAGAATTTAACCTTGTACAATTAATTACTACAAGTGGATTCTTAATCAAATAGAAAAGATACAATGACACTCACACACACATTACACAGAGAGATTTTATCATGGAAACCCAAACCGGGAAAACCAACAACTTGTTTAGAGTTGCACCTCTAATTCTTGTACTCATCATCAATCTTCATTATTTACAATACAATATATATAAGATCTTGCGGCATCCAAAAAACCCATAGTACATTGAATTAGATTAGTCTACAACCCTAATTCCTTAACCAAAATGAGAAAACAATGTGCTGAAAAATCGCTAAAAACGACGCAAAAAATCGCCAATTTTTTTTCGCGAGCTTCACCCTCTTGTGACTCCCTCCTCTCACACACGTGCCCAACACAACACAAATACTAGGTTTGGTTGTACAAGGAATATAAGACATACCCAACATTTTACTCACTTGATTTGTTTATGTAGGCACTTTACACAATTGTAATAGGACTTCCTTTTATTAGGAATGACAGTCAAGTTAATAGTTTATTAGTGCTAACAAATAGATTTGAGCATCTGTCAAGTTATCTTTGGTTTGGTTGGATGATTTTATTTTCAATGAAATTCCATGTTTTTAATTGGTTCAAATAAATGGTTACTTGCAAAAATGGATTGATTGTTATTCTAATTTTACATGTTTTTATCTGTTACAAAAGGTTTTGTCTCAATGATTCGACACACTTTGTTAGGAAATGTGGCAAGGGCGTTGATCTTATATCATCTATATGCAATATCTTTCATGCCTCATCTGTTGATTTGTTAAAAACAATTAAAATGGACAATAACTTAATCATTGACATTCTAAAGTGGGAGATGACATGTATAATAACTAGGGGAGAAAGGAATTTTTTCAACTCTATTTTGATTTAGTAGGGATGTCATTTGATTCATATGTAATTGGTAAATTGGTAATGGTTAGTTTATAGGAGGATATGTCTTTTTTTCTCATTGTACCTTGTGTTTTGTTATTGTAATAGGAAATTATTTAATTATATGTAGTTGATAAAGGGTATTAATAACGTATAAATCAATATCATTATGTCTTTATGTTTTGAGAATATATCATTTAATTCATATATAATTATTGAAGAATGTTTATATATATATATAAAATAATAATAATAATAATAATAATGGGGCACTTTATCTTTTTAATGTCCTATGTCCTTCAACATATATTTTACATTTGGTGAACGGTCATGTTTGACTACCCATATCTCCTTTGACATATATAGATATTACAAACAAATGTGTTTCATTCATTTTTACCCTTTTCTTACATATTTAATAGGGTAGTATTGATAGTTGTAGTCTAAGCGTTCTATTTTTTGTCCATTTTTTGGGTAAATTTTCCAATCAATTTTGCTCGAAATCTGGTGAGAAATTGTTGGAACTACAGATTTGAATGGTTGAGTCTATATAATCTGAGTGCCCTGGAGTCCTTTTAGGATGTTGAATCCATTTATGCAAATTAAACAACAACAAAAATGTGTTTTCACTTAGATTTATATCGTTGGATTATAGTGAAAAATGCCAAAAGATAGAACATTTAGACAATGTCATATTGATATGGAGAAGTGAGAAATAACCATTATAACAATGAGTGGAAAAGAAGATCTCTCATCTCTATTTGGTTTTGGTTGGGATATCATTTGGTTCATATGTAGTTAGTAAGGGTTGTTAATATATAGGAGGGTATGGCAATCCATGCCATTGCACTGTGTGCCTTGTTATTATGGTATGAGATTATTTAATTAGATTGTAGTTGGTAAAAGTTGTTGATAGTGTATAAATCAATATTACTGTGCTTTGTGATATCATTTGATCTTTTTGATGCCATATGTCTTTCAATATATATTTTACAATGTTCAATCAAATTTACTTATTTCTATATATATATATATATATATATATATATATATATATTACACGTGAATGTGTTTTATTGATTTTTACCTCTTGCTTGCATACTTAAGAAGGTAATATTGATATTGAGTAAGTGGGAGATGACCTTTATAACAATTAGTGGAGAAGGAATTTTTTTCAACTCTATTATCTTTGAGTTGGGATATCATTTGGTTCATATGTAGTTGTAAAGGATTGTTAGTGTATATGAGGGTATGTAAATCAATGTCATTGTATTTTGTGTCTTGTTATTATGATATAAGATTATTTAATTCAATTGTGGTTGGAAAAGATTGTTGATAATGTGTAAATCAATATCACTATGTTTTGTGCGATCACTTCATTTTTTTGATGACATATATTTGTAGACATATGTTTTACATTGATCAATCTTTTTTTTTTTTTTTTTACACATATACTATTACAAATAAATGTGTTTTATTCATTTTTACCTCTTGCATATTTAAGAAAATAATATTGATATTGAAAAGTGGGAGATAACATTTATAACAACTAGTGGAGAAGGAATTTTCTCATCTTTATTCTCTTAGAGGGATAGCATTTGGCTCATATGATTGGTAAGGGTGCTAATGTATAGGAGGGTATGTAAATTGATGTCATTGTACCTTGTGCCTTGCTATTATGAGAGGAGATTATTTAATTCAATTATAGTTGGTAAAGGGTGTTAATAGTATATAAATCAATATTACTATGGGGTGTGTTTTTTTATTATGAGAATTTCATTTCATTCATATTGAATTGGTGAAGAATGACGTTGAATATAAAAGTATCTCAATCAATATTACTAATATTATTTTGCATTGTGATTTGTTGTAATTTGAAGTTTTAAAAATGATTTTGTCAAAATTTAAATAATTGGTTATAAGTAGATATATTTTATTAATGTATGCCAATTAGGTTTAGTCAAAGTGGTTGAGAGGAAGAATGTTATTCTCTTCACCTAGGTTTAATTCCCGCAAGTGACATGTCTATCTCTTAACAAGTGTATTGTTGTAACAACTTTGAGTCATGTTGTTGAAATAACCTTTCACCATGAAAAATCTAAGGTTTACCCTGGGTACCATATTCAAAATAAGAGGAAGCACTTGAGAATTTTCCCTAAAATATATTACTTGGAATAAAAAATATTTTATTAATATTTTATGATTGATTAAATTAAAAGAAAGAACAATAATAAAAATCTAATATTGAGCGCCATTATACATAAAAATTACTGAAATCATATTTTTTTTAAATTTACTTGTTACATATATAAATGGAATTAAATGTGAAGGTGAACAAGCTCTTAAAGGAGGCCTTATCTATGCATGAGGGCATACTCCAAGAGGAAGAAACAATTAAGGAGAGTACCTTACCAGTAAAGATACAACCTTTATTCTAAAGATAATTAATTAGGAGTGAACAACAAAGTCTTTTGGAATTTATGACTAATAGTCCATGGCTTATATGCATTTTGGAATTTATGACTAATAGTCCATGGCTTATTTGCATTTAATGTTGTTGATGCATGGTTTTAAGCTTTGAATTTTTGAATGGCTTGACATTAAAAAGTCTAAACCCTTAGAGAATTATAATGATGGACTTAGATAGGCATGTGTGTTGTTTATGCTTTTATGTTTATGGAGAAACAAAGACTTTATGTTTTGGGAATGTCTGGGAATGTCGGAGGACACAATTCATGTATATTCTAATTTATGTTTAAAAATTTGATTATAATATTTAAAAATAAAATAAAAAAATTGTATTAATGTAATACTTATACACAAGATTCTTTTCTTTTTTATTTATGTAAAATGTCAAATTGAGATTGTATTACTGTAATACTTGTGCAAAAGATTCCTTTCTTTTTTATCTATGTAAAATGTTAAATTTGACAAATGACTTGACATACTACTCCCTAACCATGACCTCTTAACAAAGAATATTGATCAATGATTTTATTAACAAATAATTATTTTCTATGTATGAGATATAATATTTTTTTTGTAAATAAAAAGATTGTATTACCTTGAGTTAACAAAAGCTACATATGTTTGAGGATACACCAAAAATTGCTACCTATTCTTCCACATAAGTGGAAACCAGAACAAGTGGACAGTATTGTTCAAAGACCAAAAGATCACACTTGTCTTAAAAAACATGGGGACTTGCCACCTATTCTGCCACATGCGTGGAAACCAGAACATGCGGTCGATTAAGTTCCCTGACAATCTAATGATCCAGAGTTTGATTATCACAAAAAAATTATCACTAAAACCAAAGAAAAAAACAGTAAGGAGACTAGACATGAGGCAAACCCAGGCATCCATCCTGGCGGATTTTAAAGGTGTATGGTTGACAACAAGTCAGGCAACGAATTTTTGTAGGCTCGCTTGACAGGGAGTCAAACAAGACATCCAAACGCTTGCTGAGGATATGTCGGTTGTGTAGTTGTTCGACCAAGTCCTTTCGCATCTCAAAAATCAAGACCAGGTGGTCTTCCGTGAGCTTGCAAGATCTGGGCGCCGGGTGAACATGCTCTTCTGTGTAAGTCTGTCAATGGGTGTCTTCCTCGTTCCAACAATCGTCCCAATTTATTCTGGGGTCCTCGTCATTGGCATCAACGAAATTCTTACAGTAATCCTCCATGTGAGGAGGGATTTCCTCTTCAACTATACAACCTGTCATGGCTTGCTCAGGAAAATTCAGAGGGGTGTTGGTACCTGTGGATGGCTGATGCTCCATGGTGGTCTTCTACAAATTAGGCGAGATTTCCTCCCAATTAGGAGGAATCTCCTCTTCCACTGGGAAACCTCCATAGAAATTCTCCGAATTAGATGGACGGAACTCCGTATGTGCTTCCTCACACCAATTCTGGCCATAGTGGGGAGAGCGGCCCGAGTTGCATCTTGGAAGGGCAGAGAGAGAGGTTGGTCCTGAGTGATTATTCCTTCCGACTTTACTATAGTAGGCTAGCCCATGCCGGGACTTGCCTCTCTTGCAAGGCATGTCCAAGCAAAGCGTACGAGGGGGGTGGTGGTGGCGGGAAATGACAGTGGGGTGGCTAGAGGCACGAAATATTACCAAAAGGAGAGTTACGAAGGCTCTGCAGGCTCGAAGCATAACAACCAAGAGAGGATGGAAAACTAGAGCCAAATATCGGAGATAAAAACCACAACGAAGAGAAATCAACATGATGACAGTGGAAGTGATGTCCTGGATAGCCATGAATGCCCAGTTAATGGAGCTTTGTTGCTTCGTACATGTACCAAGGGGCCAAACTTGAGTCGCCATTAAGACTACCGATTAATCTCGACGCACTGATCCCTGACTGAAATGAATGCTAGGCATCTCGACTAGATGGAGGATGAGGGTGGCGACGAGGGGCTTTAATTGACATCGTAGCCTGCGCGCCATTTGACGTGTGTGCTCCAGATGTCACCCCATCCAGGGTGTATAAGATATAATATTAAAACTATTAAAATATTATCATTTTTTCTATATTGATTTAATTTTTTCTGAAAAAAAATAAAAATTAATCACTAAAATTTTATGTTACTTAAAATTCACATTTTTAGTATTGAAATTTTATGTTCAATTTGAATGTTTTTGTCCATTTTGAACTTTTTTTACTGACGATTTTGTAGAAAAAATGCCAACACTAATGTGGAGTGTGATTCTCTAACCTGTAAATTTTATAGTGATACAACAACCTACCCATCATTTTCTCCTTGTAGAATTGTCTACTTTAATGGTTTTTTAATGTGTGTATGTACATGTATACATATATTAATTTTTTTCCACGTAAGAGTGTGTATTTTTATGGTTTTCTCCTGGTAAGACTATTTTTGTATAATCATATATTAATATATATTATTTTGAAAAGTTTAATATCAAATTTTAATTCAATTGCAAAACAATGGGTAGAAAGAAAGATAAACTAAAACTTAAAATATTGGGGACTCAGGTAGAAATGTGACTACTTAAACTTCAACAATGTATTTTATTGTTTTGGATTGCCACATGTAAAATATATACAATCTGAAACTACCACATAGGACCTATAGAGGGAGCCTTTACTCTATAGGTGTTGTATGGGCACCATTGCAAGTTTTTGTACATTGATGATGATTCTTAGGGTCATGGATTTTTTATAATTTGGGATGAGAAATGACATGTTGCTTTGGCTTATTTGGTTTTTATTTGGTTTTTAAGTACTAATATTGGTTGTAGGAGTGTTGATGTAGAATCCTATGGCTTGTTGTCGAATACTCTATAGTTTGTTGCATAACACTACAACCAACTATAGAATGCTACATGTTGTTGTGCAAGCTGTATCAATTGATGAAAATGTATTGTAAGACCCTCAACCAGGTTGTTGCAGAACGATAATAAAGTGCTATGAAACCTTGAATAATACTACAGAACCAACCACAAATACTATGAAACATGGTTCCACTAAGTTGGACATGTGATGACCAAGAGATGCTAACATATAACAACATCATTATGAGGTTTTATGCACTATGAATGACTCTGATCTATGTCTTTAACATTGTCCAAAGAGAAACACCAATATATTAATGGTCTAAAATAGGATTTTAATTCTCATAAACCATGCCACAGTCCAAAACATTGCATTATCAACCATATGAAGCGAATTTGTGACCTACAAGTGTTGCATGGGTGCCAAGGTTTCACATGACAAGGATGATTCTTGGGACCTAACATGGTGCAAGGAAGAACAACATCGTCTTAAGGGCTTACAAAATAATTATAAGACTATGGGCACATAGGGAATCTTTGGCCAACTTAGATCATAGAGTACACCATTTGAAAATTAAAACGAAACTAATTTTCATCTTTTTTTTTTTTTTAGAAATTACTCGATATATATTAGGGATATATATCATTTACAATCACAGTAACCAGACTAGCCTATAGCAGCCATTACATATTCGTCCCGGAGACCCAGCCGGGTTTGACCTCTAGACCTCCTCCCAAACTTGGAGAAAGGTGCTGTCTTACCAATCGCGCTGTCTCGCGGGACTTTACTAACTAATTTTCATCTAAATCTTATGCTCGAGAGTGAGAGTGAATTATCTTCAAGAATGTATTCTTTACTATATACATTCTTTTCTTTAAACTTTCAATAATATCTTTATTTATTGAAATCATATATTAATGAAAAAATGTGTTTACCGTACAACGGCCCATCGTTACTTGAGCCCTGCCACCGTCAAGTATTTCACATGAGTTGTACCAAGCGAGGATTCCTGCCACGTCATCACATGACTTTTTGGAATGGTTTTATACTTTTGTTATATAGTGGGCCAACGAAATAAATTTATTTGTACTCCGTGTCGGCCACGTTGACTAGTGACTGTTGTGCGAAGAAAATTTATAATGTAGAAATGGACTTGTTGGGCCCACATGGAATGCTTTAGTACGTGTACATAAATCTAGTGTGTGGGTTTGCATAACCTTAGGTTGTTTGGGTTCCACGGTGGTACGTAATAAGTACTTCGCAATGCATTCTTAATAACAATATATATGGCAACATAGATTGGTCTAAAATGGAGAGGTAGGTGTGGGGATTATTTACGGCTATGAAGGAAGGTAACAAAAATCTTGGGCCTTTGTGCTATTATAGAGAATGAAGTGGAAGTACTTATAGTTTTTATAGTTTTAAAGGGATTTACCATCATCCAAAACAATGAGGTTAGCAAAGTTGTAACATTTTTATTATAATTTTTGGTTTAATTAATGCATACTGTAGAAATGAATGTGGTGACAGCCAAATGATGTAATATGTGAATTGTATGTCTGAATTTTAATAAATAAAATGTGATGTCAATTGTTAGGGGGATATGGATAGAAATGGGGGTTGGGTTTTCCACAAGAGAAGGGAGTGTCTAAGAGGGGTCCAAGGGAGAAATTAATTATGGATATTAATTCAACCCATTTTCCTAAATTTTATTATCATCGGGGATAACTTCTAAATTTTTGTTTGAGTGTATGAGAGCCCAATCATTAAACTCATGTAAGAGGGTGGGTGTGAGAGTCACATCCCATAGTTATTGGGGAGCATGGGGTTGAAGTACAATCAACATTGGGTAAACTGTGCAATGAATCATCTTGGGAAAATAGAGGACATTTTTATGGGGAGAACATACAGTTTTTACATATTCAGTTTGGACATGAACAACCAGTAGGGAGCAAAAGAAGAGAGCATTGTAGCTAGAGAAAGAAGGCTGGATGAATTCTAGAGCATGTTGGAACGTTTTTGGAGCATTTTGGAGCTGAAGACTAAAGAACCAGGTTGTCAGGCTTGGAGAGTGAACTCCTGTGGGAGTTGCACTGTAATATCAAGTGTTTACCATTGCTTGCTGGTAGTTTTCATGGAAGTGTGTTCCCTTGAGTTCCCAATAGATAGATACATGGTTACATGTGCCATAGAGACCTTGATAAACAAATGGGACACCCGATGGACTAAGAGCAGTAAAGGGGTATATTCCTTGGATTGGATAGGTCAAGAGGAAGAGAGATGGAGGAAATTTGGGATAGCTATAGGAGAATACCAATGGGTTGTAAGATATTGAATTGTGAGTGGACTGTGAGAGGCACCTTTCTTTTGTAGATTCCTAGTCCAAGCTTGGGGGTGACTTTCTATCGAGATTTGGAACAACAAGTCTATGGTTGGGTGGAATGTCCTTCCCAAGTAGCTAGTTGCACAATCATTTTAAATAGATAAGTGTTTATCTTTTTTCTGAGTTTTTTTCCGAGTTTAACTGTTGTGTGCTTTACTCTATGTATGTGAATGACTTATAAGTAGTTGTGATGATTTTCTTAGTTGCATTTACATTTTTAATTAGTATGGACAATTGCATGAACTTGATTGTCACTTTGTTTGTAATCCTACATTTAAATGTATATGTTAGTCAATTTTAGCAGTGACGATAACGAGATTCTAGTGCAATGCTTGAATTGTTGTGTGTGTGGGGAAATAATTGTTTCTTTTCAGTACAAATCCTGTTGGGCGCGTGATATGTCTTAGTGAGGACGCGACATTCATGTCATTTCAACATGTTGTAGTTGCATATAGTTATGAGTATCTAAAAATGGTTAATCTGTGTATAATTCGTAGCTGGTAATCTACAAGAATTTAGTTAGTAGAAAAAATTCGTATTTATGTTTTTTCTGCAAGTAATGTTCCTTGGTTAAGCTGGAGGATGTTACAAATTGTTATCAAAGTTTTTGGTTCGACACCAGACTTGTATGGGCCAGAGATTGGTATGAAGTTGGTAGATTCGTCATCTCAACGTTTGAACTATGTCGAATTTGGGGAAGACGATGTAAGGTAGCTAGAGAGGTAGTAGGGGGGGCCAGAGGGCCCATAGTGATAATAGTGGAGGTCATTCAATGTAAGGTGGACTAGGTCCACTATATTATTAAATAAGGCCCACTATGGTAGTTAGATATAATAAATGTAAGATGACTTCTTAGAAGGTTCTACTTCTAGAAGATTCCTCCTCTAGAATGTTCTTAGGTGATGGTAGCACTATATAAAGGGGTTCAAGCAATGTAATGAGACATGAAGAGAATTATTGTATTTGGAGTGGTAGTTCAATATGAGGATGCCCCCTCGAAGAGGCAAGTGAACAGGAGAGGATCCCTTCCATAATAGGATCCATTGTATGGTGTTGCCCTACCCTAAGGGTTTGATGGTAATAAATGAGATTTTGCATATTGTTCTTGTATATATGTTGTGGTGATTTTGTATTCAGTCTTTGGTTCTTAACAAGTGGTATCAGAGCACTTTCCTTGGCTGGAGTTGTGGGCAACTATTTTTTATTTTTGCAGATTTTTTTTCGGAGAAGAAAAAATAGGGCCGCGACATTCCAGACATTTTCAGTATATTTCTGTGCAAAATTAGCAGAAAAGGGTTGTATATCTGATTTCCTCTCAGAAAAACACCCAATTTAAAAAAAAAATCGTCCGAAACAGAGTTCGGGAAGTCAAGATATTGAAGTTTTAAAATCTGCAAATTTTCAGGATTTTTTCCGCGGACGGCGGCGATAATTTTTATTTTTATTTTTGTAGCATTTGGAGGCCTAATTTTCCTAATAAATTTACATATCTGAGTTCCTCTCACAATTTCACCCAATTTCAAAAAAAAAATCAGCCGAAACGGAGTCCGGGAAGTGAAGTTATGAGCATTTTAACTTCAACAGTTTTTTAGGGTTTTTCCAGAAAAAGCCGCGATTCTCTGCCGAAACTTATTGGGTCTATTTTTTGAGTTTTTTCGTGACGGCTGCAGGACCGAAGAGTTCATAGGGTGCTCAGATGGCTATTTCCTCTCAAACCTTGAAAGAAATTCTTGAATCATTCAAAGCCCAATTGGATGATAGATTGGATGCATTTGCACACGGCCTCACAAACAACCTCACACATGGCCTCACAGGCAGCCTCGCACATGGCCTCAATGATAGTTTTCGTAGTATTCAAGATTCATTGAATAAAATGCAGGAGATATTTCTTATGGAGGGCCTCAAGGATGAATATAATAAAGAAATATATGCTTGGTACGATTTTGAGGCCGATTGTGATGATTGGTATATGGATAGTTGTCATTTCTGGGATGACAACCACTTCCATATTTTATTTGATGACTCTACTCCACCTTCTGTAGAGAACATAAAGGTCCCACATCAAGAGCTAGTTACCAGCGTTCAGTCTTCATATTCTACAGTGGTATTATTCATTCCAGATTCTGCTACGACCCTTTTCCACTATGTGGATGGATTTTCTTATTTGGATCCACATGATAGGTGTCAGTCTTTGGAGAATCATTTGGAGTTGGTTATTGGGTTCCAAAATCTTCTACGGGGAGTTCACATGAGCACTTGGACATGGGACCTAGGCTTACAATGGTGGTTGGACTACTTCAGCATGGTGGATTTCCTTTCTACATGGGACTTTGGTTCTTCA
>ML779574.1:1343845-1393450 GCA_009831015.1 Picea engelmannii | reverse complement strand
GTTCTACTTCTAGAAGATTCCTCCTCTAGAATGTTCTTAGGTGATGGTAGCACTATATAAAGGGGTTCAAGCAATGTAATGAGACATGAAGAGAATTATTGTATTTGGAGTGGTAGCTCAATAGGAGGATGCCCCCTCGAAGAAGCAAGTGAACAGGAGAGGATCCCTTCCATAATAGGATCCATTGTATGGTGTTGCCCTACCCTAAGGGTTTGATGGTAATAAATGAGATTTTGCATATTTTTCTTGTATATCTGTTGTGGTGATTTTGTATTCAGTCTTTGGTTCTTAACAGACGATAAAATTTAAGTGAAACCCCCAAATTTCTAAGCAAATTCAAGTCGAAATTGCACTCATAATAGTTGTTATGGAGGGATCATTTTGACTTCCAAGTGACTAAGTTTGTCTTAGACAGGCGAGTCAAGCATTTTCACGATGGTCGCGAGCTGGAAATATGGAAAATCAACTAAGCGAAGAAAGGACTTGTGTGCACTAAACATAAACGTCGTGCAATGCATAATTGGAGGTGCATGCAGAATAATGGTTCACGTGTGTGCGCTAAACATTGGGGTCACACAATGCATAATTGGAGGTGTGCATGGTATATTGGTGCGTGGTGCATGCACTAAATATTGGCGTTGCGCAGTGCAAAATTGGAGGTGCACGTGGAATATAGATGCATGGTGTGTACGCTAAATAATGGCATTGCGTAGTGTAGAATTGGTGGTGTTCATGGAATATTGGTGTGCGGTATAAAAAAAAATTGCGTTGATTATTAATGCATGGTATAAACATTGTGCGCATTGAATATTGGTGCATGGTACATGCACTAAAAATTGGCGTTATGCATGTTGAACTTGTGCGTTCTGAATATTGGTGCATAACACAAAAATGGTGCGTGTGTGGGTTTCGAAAAGGAAGAAGAGAAGGAGGAAAATGAATGAAATTTTCCAATGATAGGAACAAGTCAATTTGACAGACTATTACAAGATTAAACCAACGATTTTCCATGAAAAGTTTCTTGTTTTTGAAGGTCATCAACTTGTAGGGCATTTTTTAGGGCCCCTAATGACGTTTTTAGGTAGTCAAATTTCATGACAACATGGTGTACCAAGGCCCTTGCTACACATTGTATTTGCATCGTGAATAAAAGAGCTCGAGGAGAGATTTCCAATGAGTTGTTCTGAAGGCCAAACAGAGCTTGTATGAGAAAGTTACAACTGAAATAGTTAAAGAAATAATTTGGGCACCAGTTTACTTCCAAAAGGCATAACTCCTTGCTCAAAAGTATGTTTGGGGCACATGAGCAGTCTCTAGAAAGCGTATAGAGCATTGAAGTCATCCATGGAGCCAGATTTGAAATCTGAGTACATAAAAATGCACAAGAATAAAAACGAGACACATGTAACATATAAGGTAAAAATGGGAAAACAACCAAAACTTCAACTTCAACATGCCATAACTTTTGGTTTGGAGTTCAGATTTGGGAAAGTGAGTAGTCATTAGAAATGTCTTGAGGAATAGAATCCATCTATAAACCTAGAAAATTTATTTGAATAGTATGAGTTATAGTCAAATCAAAAGAAGATGACCGATGGCATTAAAGAGCAGAAAAATTATGCATTCTTTTTTCATAACTATGTATGTATTTTTGTCTAACAAAAATGTATTTGCATGCTCACTTTCTTGTAAAATTTAGAGGTACATTTGGTTCCTGTATGAGAACTACAATTATGGAGGATTTCCAAGGGTCCTACAACTATGAATAGTAATTCATAGGTCTACATGTCAACATGGGAAATGATGAAACAAAGTCTAATGGAAGAAGAGACATACAAGAGCTTGAACTATGAGAAGTCTGCAGAGAGAAATGTAGAGCTATAGGAAATATAATGAGAAGATTATGAAATCCTAGAAAGATACACTTCAGAATCTGAATATGTTGTATAGGAAATCCAAAAAAGACTCTAGCACAAAGTAAGCAGCTAGTGCTAAAAATCTGACAACATCTAGATCCCATAGCAGGAGGGATGATCATGTGAATGATAGGAAGTCAAAGAGTATGAGAAAGCGTTATCATTCCCCAGGGAAATCCACCAAGAGAGCTTGTGCAAGTTTAGGGAGAGGAAGCAATTCAAGTCTGTCTCATGTTAGGAGGCAGAGGAGAAGGCTTAAGACATACATTTTGCAAGATGAACTCAGGAAAATCAAACCACCAACTTTCAATGGTGAAAACAAGAAGGGAGAATAGGCTAAGGCCTCACTATTAGAAATGAAAAAAAATTTCCAGCTGCATGATTATCCCTCAAGGGTAGAAACAAGAATTGCAACCTACCACTTGGAAGGAAAGGAAACCATGTGGTGATATAATATTAAGCAAGCCAAACACTTTGATGAGAGGAAGGTCTCATGAAGGAAGTTCAAAGGATATTTCCAAGAGAAATATTTGTTTGAGCATTACTATGAAAGAAATATGAAGGAGTTATTTGAACTCAAATTGGGAAGCATGTCAATTGATGAATATGAGAAGAGATTGTTTGAGTTGTTGAAGTATGTTGACTTCATCAAGGATGAGAAGGTAAAAATTCAAAGGTTTATGAGTGGGTTACCTTCCTTCTACAGTGAAAATATACACTATGATAACCCGATGAATTTGAAGGAGACCATAAGGAGAGCAAAGCATATTTATCAACAGAGCAGAGGGAGGCTAGTGTTCCAAAAATATTGGAATGGAAAGATGAAATGAAAGATGGATCAAAGGGAGAAATTTTTAAGCCACCATTTTTCAAGAGAAACTCATAAGAAAATCAAAAAATTTAGTCAATCCAAAATGAGCCCATGATGATAGATTCATTTGAGAAAAGTGTTGAAGGAAAATCTCCCTGCGGACAGGTAGATCTCCTCTTGAGAGCTAGACTCTTAACTCTTAAGACAGAAGACGCTTAACGTGGAAATTGACTTCCTTTCAGATCTATACAAACTAATGCATGAGGAGGAAGGACAAAAGAAGTACCTTTTACCGACATTTGTCCATGCACGCTCCGAGTTGAGCTCCGATCTTTCACTCCTCGATGAGCCCTGTAGACAAACAATAGTAGGACCACTTCCTAATATATCAACATTAGTCCGAAATAGGTCTATCTACTAAAGAGACAAATTCATGTGAGATTGAACACGAATTAGAAAGAAATAGGCCAAACAAATTATATTAATGAGGACAAAACATTGCTTACAACCATAGATGAATTGCAGCAGCTCTGCCAAGTCCTCCTTGTCTACCCCTTGCTCAAAAGATCCATGATCTGAATGACGATAACTTCACTGATTTCTCCCTATGAGATCATAGGTCTCTTGCTTCCAGAATATCTCTGTTCCAACACCACTTATAAGATCATAAGTTCGGTATGATTCTCCTTTTCCAGTCCCCTTTCACCATTAGAAAGCTTGCTTATATAGCCTTGGAGAGGCTCAACAACTTGAGATATCCTTGGGGAAGGTGAGGATTTTCCTCCTTCAGTTGAGGATCTGCCCTAAATTCATGGCTGGACTAGGGATTCGAATCCAATTGCCTTCCAAGAATGAAAAGATCCTTCCCCCATTCATCTCAACAACTCAACTGTTGCCTAAAATAGGTAACGCTCCCTCAAAAGGGCACTCAGAGTGCTATAGCGCTCCCTAGTAGGCTTTAGGGGAGTGCCAACGCTCCTGAGGGTAGGAGCGCTCCTGCAGAAGGGAAAAAGAGCTTTATAATGCTCCGAGAC
Organism: Picea engelmannii; assembly: GCA_009831015.1. Classification (NCBI taxonomy): domain Eukaryota; kingdom Viridiplantae; phylum Streptophyta; class Pinopsida; order Pinales; family Pinaceae; genus Picea; species Picea engelmannii. Next base: position 1,389,689 of record ML779574.1, on the reverse strand, counting down.
AGTGTAAGGGGGAGCGCTAGCACTCCCAGAAGAGGTATAGGGGAGCGCTCCCCTCCAAAAACTCAGTTTTTGAGGTGCTTTTAGATGGAAAAAGGTTTGTAATCCTGCTGACTCATTTCTCCTCTTCCAAATCAAATGTTTGAGGTGTTTAAAGTGTCCTTCTCATGTCGTTATAGGCACGACACAGGCATCATGGAAGCATGCTTTCTTTGACACTTGCGACACTTGTGAGCAACATGCGACACTTGCGACCTTGTGTTGGCAGCCATTTCACATTTTTACCCTATCCTTATAAGCTTCCTACGCAAGTGTTTTGGAACCCTTGATTATCATCACAATCTTTTGGATATAAAGACATGATTATCTTGCACATTTGCACAACTGCCTTTGTTCTCGTTTTCACGACTGCAAGCGTGAAAAATTTGATTTCGAAGTCACGTCAATAGCATTCAAATCGTCACTGATTTATTATGGTTACTCTTGTCTATGTGTTCATTGCATTTCCAATTCAATTATGGTCACACAGTTGGCAAGACACCAAAACCTTTACTCATTTGGCATTTTTTTGTTGTTCATATGATTTCATTTTTATGAGACTGTGATCATATTCTAGTAATTGTGATTAAATCATTGATTTAATGGTGGTTTGATGTACTTTGATCAAATTCCTTAGCGCATTGGTTTCATACAACACATACTTGTTATGAACGAACCCTTGGTGCTGATTTCAAAACATTATTTTGATTTTAAAACCTTGCAAATACCATTGCTTGTGCAAAGATTTGTGTCGACTTACCATAGTTTTCATTAATTGTTTGAATGACATTGATTTTAACACATTGCAATAGTGATTTGAATCACCATATGCACCGTCGATTGTACAATTGGATATGATTGTTTTGCATGGGTTGATTTCATTCCACCACCCTCGCACACTTTGGCATTAATTCCTGCCTCCTATCCCGGGTTACCTCTGTTGGTCTCGGCGAAGTCTATGAGCTATTCGATCCTGCGTTTACCCTGTCCAAACCCTTGCCCGTTTACTCGGCTCACTGTGTGCCCTTGCCTATGGCACCTGTGGTGCGCATAGAGCCTAATGGCAGCCAAACACTCTTGATTTTCGACAATGCCAGTGAAGATTTGGAAAATAGTGGTTGGCTGGTGTTTATCCAGAGATTTGGGGGTTTTAACCTTTCGGTAGCCCAACAGTTCGCCCTCACCTTTGACGATTACAGGGCTAAGGTCAGAGACATACAACTCGAGCTAAATGAGGAATTCCTAAGCTCAGCTACAGGACTACTAGCTATAGGGGAAAGGTGGTTTAAAAATTCCAAGGTGGACGAGGTGCCGTGGCCGCTCCTATTCACATCAAGAAAAAATGTTAGTTGTGATCGAGGTATGCCTGTCACTGCCCTCAAATCCAGGTGGCACGATCTTTGGGCAATTGTTAAGCAGTTTGTGACCTGCGAAGGTCATTATGGCTTGGTATTTTTGTATCATCTTCGGTTATTGATGAATTTTATAGATTACCCTCTGAACATGCCACATTATCTCTTACGTAGTCTTTATAAGATGTCCAAATGATTTAAGCGTGAGAAGGCTAATAGCAGCCTTTTCCATCACTGCTTGATCAAAGTCCTTATCGTACATCATTTGAGCCTTAGAGGTGACTGTTGGCAAGCCTTCCTATCAAGGAATGGCTTTGCCACTCCCGAGTTTGTCCAAGTGGACAAGGTTGTGGTTACTGAAACTCTGGTTGGGCCAGCCGTGCCACTTCATATCCTTCTACCCCCTGTCAAACCCTCGAATTACCCCAACCTTGACCTACCCAATACCATGGCCAACCCGTGTACTAAATACAATACTAAGGCCGTCAAAAGGCCTGTGAGGAAGAAAGGAAGAGGTGATACTGGTGTCAACAGTAAGAAAAAGAAGAACGCACGATGGGTATCCAGATGTGCTAGGAACAAACCCAAGCAAAATGATGACCAGAAGCCAATAGTGCTGAGCGAGGACTCAGACTCCAAAATTGAGCGTTTCTTGACTGAGGAATACCCCTATTCTCATGGCCTATGCTCTATGGAACCCTATGACTATGTTTCCAACTTACCTCCGTGCCTCAAGAATGATCCTAAATTCCCAGGAATTAAGCTTCACAGTGACACCCATGGTAACTTGAAAGAACCCTCACCTGTGATGCCAAGGCCAAATCAACCACCTTGTACTCAATGTAATGCCTGGCTTGAACGTTATTACACCGACGTTCCCCTGTTGCAATCCAAGATTAAATCTTTAGAGGAATGAGTTACAGTGCTGTCAAAGGAGAACGACAGGCTACATGCCAACGAGAAGAAACAAAAAACCACCAGTTCAATTGTCTTCATAAATGTCGAGGCAGAAACGGCCTTTGTCAATTCAAAGTTATCATGATCGAATAATTTTCTTACTGCCCATGTGTGTATTTCAACATCGATTTTGTTTTATGAATTGGTTTGAATTAGTATGACCGATTGGGTTTGATTTCATCTAGTTCTGTTCGAATAGATTCAAGAAACGATTATGTTCTGTTTTGAATGATTATTTTCATTTTGGATTATGATTACATTCGATATGTACAGAATATTTTTTTGCTAAACTCAAACATAGCTATGTTTTGATTGATACGATTTTGCATTAGCATATCGATTGTGTCGGCTCTAAGATAGTTCGATTCATTTCTTTTGGTTTGATTTTGAGACGATTATGTATGCTTGAATTAGCATTGTCTTTTATGTATGCAATGCATCAATATCATAGATTGGTTTGATAAATACAATGTAATCTATTGATTCGAAAAAACAACTCTGTTAGTTTTGGATTTAAAAACGATTTTGTTAATTTCTGAGTCGACATAAAATATTGCGTTTGTATTAAATGAATATGAATGATTTGTTTGATCGGTTACAGTTTGTGTCGATTGAAATTGATTCATAAAAATGATTTCATTGGTTTCAAATTGTCTAAATGATTCTGTCTGCTCTGAATTGGTAATAACAAGTGTTGAACAGATTCCATGTATCTTTGTTACCATTTGGTTAAACACGATTTCTGTCTGTTTCAAATTGGCATAAAGATTTGGTTACTTTTGGCATGAGCGATTTGCTTTGTGTTGATTTAATGATTAAAGATTTGGTTTAATAATTCGAATATATTTCTGTTAGTCTTGGATGGATTTAAAACGATTCTGTTTTCAAATTAGACCAGCTACAGAATCACAAGATTCTGTAGCTAGTCTTAAGATTTTGATTTTTGTTAATTTTATCAATAAAACATTATCTAAACTTGTGTATTCTTGTCTACTCATAGGTACCTACGAATTTCATTGACAAATTGGACATGCTGTAGCATTTTAGATATGGTTTTGTTTTAAGCTGTTAGTCATAGGCAGAAATAGGGATTTGGGAGATTGTTCCCAGATTTTTTGTAAATTGCTTTGATAATTCCCACAGGGATGTTTTACCCTGTGGTCTTTAAATACTTGTTATTTTTTTGTAATGAACCCATCATCACTGTTGGGAGAACAAGACTATGGATTTATGATACAAACTTGAATGGAAGTCGATCTTTTGTAACAACTTTAGCTTTCAATTTATCATACTTTTGTTCAGGTTTTGTGCATTCTAATTTGTGATTAAGTCATTGACTACTTTAGATATCAAGACTTATTACAGGTTAATGCGTTGTGATTTAAATTCTATCCATGTCTTATGTATCTCATTTTTAGCACAACAATTACTCCGTTTCCATTTAATGAATAAAGGTTTATCTGCTTCATTAAATAAATTGTTTTTCTATAGATCTTCACACAGGGATTTATTTCACTGTGATGATTTGTAAATCATAAGATTGTTTTCGGTTTTATGTTTTGTTTGTTCTATCATTTATCGCCAAAGAGAATTGCTGCTTCTTGTTTACGAGAAGTTTGTGGAAAATTTGGTGCGGGTTTCCTCCCATCGAACAGCTGAATCAAATACTGTGCACAGGACAAATAGGAAGCGTTATTTCAGGTTTGATCTTTTTTTGTTATTTAATAGTAAATAAATCTGAGAATTCTCATTAGTTTAGATAGATACATGGTTCAGTTTTACAGTTAGGATTATTATTTTAATTACTCATCTTAGTTAGTTTTGTTTATTTCTCTTCTTTCACATAAAAAATATAAAAATAAAAAAACAATAGTTTTGTTGTCATAGGACAGTTACAAATGATTTTTGCAAGTTTTCATTTAAAATCTGTAATCTATAAATATTGTACATTTGTGATTAAGATTTAATTGTGTTGATAGATGATAATTAATTTCACAGAATTATTGTTGTATAATATTAGACAATAGACTATATATATTTATTTCAGATTTGTTTATTAGTTTGCTTTAATTGTTGTTTTCATTTAGATTAGTTTCTTTAGTTAGTTTCTTTAGTTTTCCTAGGACAATAGATCGGCCAACGGAGCCGCTAAACCCATCAGGGTGGATCATCCCAAACGGCTTGGGTTATTTAGACAACCCCGGACCGGATCCACTCTTCCAGTTGGCGAGTGTTCATTTTCGCTCGTCAACAAATGGCGCTAGAAGGAGGGCATGAAACTTATTAATGGCATGAGGCAGTCGTAAGACTCCTCCACCACCCAACCGCTCACCTATAGTGACAAGAAGTCATTCAAACGAAAACATTCCCCCTCAAACAACAACCACATCGAACGACAATCTACGGATCACAGTTGAACCAACAATCCCAAATCCTACAGGTGGTGACGTACAAGAGATTATTTTCCAATCTATCTTAAGAACACATAGTGCCTTGGCCCGTTTGAGGCAACCAAATCAACCTTTGGACCAACCTTTAGACTTCTCTGATATCAGAGAACAACTTGGAGGCACTAACCTCACTTTGAACCCTATAGATCCAATCCTCACTCCTGCTGTAGGAGGAACTTGAATACCACCCTCACCACCTCCATCATCTCCTTCTTCTTCTAGAGAAGACTCTTCTGACGAAGGCAGTTCCCCTTCTTATCCTTCCACACCGCCTACACCAATGGCCAACTAGAACAATCCTGCTAGACCATGGCTTGACCAGGATGCTGTAGTCGTACCTGGGCCTCAGCATCCCTTACCCAAACATCCAGAGAAGTGGCTTCCCAAGTTTGACCCTGACTCTAAGCAAATCGCCGAAGACCACATTAAAAAGTTTATGTTATCCATCAGACTCCGTAATGTTGAGCATGAAGACTTAGTCTGTAGGTTGTTCCCCTATACTTTCGAGGGCAACGCCTCTACTTGGTACTTTGCCCAGCAACCCCATACCATCATGTCTTGGGAGAAGTTCGAATCCTTCTTCCTTGAGAAGTTTGGTGACGATAAGTCCCAAGAAGTCCTAGTTATGGAGCTCTCTATCTTAAGAATGAACCAAAAAGAGAAAATTAAAGACTTTAATCAAAGATTCTTAACACTTAAGAACCGAATCCCTACGGATTCCATGCCTGCCGAGAATCTTATCATAGTATACTATACTAAAGCCTTGCATCAAAGTATAGCCATTTGGGTAAAACGATCTAAGAAAGCTACGTTGTTAGAAGCCTTTGAAGAAGCCAGACAGATTGAAAAAGACATCCTTAGTTTAAAGGACACTACTAGCAACGAACCAGAAACTAGTTCATCTTCCAAAAAGAAGATCGAGATCCTCCCTAGATCTTCTCAAAACAAAGCACAACCTGAAAGCTCAGATTTAGAAAACTTAACTAAAGTCGTTCAAAAACTGTCAAATCAAGTTATAGATTTTAAAAGGACGAACGAAGAAGCTTCTTCGAGCAAAGGGCCTTACAAACCCCCGTTCAGGAAGCCTTTTCCCACCAACCGACCTAATCCAAATATCGAGGGCCTAAATCTAGAAAGTCTGCAATTTTCCATTCAAACAATTCTTGAAGCCCAGGATAACTTGATGCCTCCTGAGATGCCTAAGGAGGTAGTTGAACAAGAGACAGTTGAAGAAGAAGAATCTTCTCCAAAATTTTTTGGACACTTCTCGGATAGTATTTTTCAAGCTAACTTTGGGACAGTTCATCCATACAATACTAGGAGTAAGACAACAAACAAACCTTCTTCCGAAAACACTACGACTTTTCCCCCAAAGCAATATAAACCAGCTGAGACTAAACAGAGTCATGTAAACCCCAACTTAGATTATGATTTAGTTGAAGATCTAAAAAAGTTAAGGGCTAACATCTCTGTTTATGAATTGTTAAAATTTCCATTTATGCTACAAAAAATGCTACAGAATATCGTAGAGAATAGCAAAAATGGTAATTCAAGTAGTAACAAGGTTGTACAGAACAAATTTCCTCAGAAGACTTCCACCAAGAATAATTTTGATCCTCACGATAAAGGAAGCCTTCCTGTAAATAATGTAACAAATGTAGATAAATTATCTTTAGAGATTGCGAGTAAAAAGTTACAAACTTCCACACTTAGTACTCGCAGAAATGTACCTCCATTTTTTGTTAACTTTCAAAATATTTAATAGAAACGTGCACAATTGTATGGTAGACTCAGGAGCATCATCCAATGTGATGCCATGGTCTGTGTGTCAGAATATTAATGGTGAAGTTGAACCATCCACTTTAAAAATCATCCAACTTGATCGAACTAGTGTTAAGGTCATAGGCGAATTAAGGAATGTGCTTATAAGATTATCGGCTAACCCCAAAGTTCATCAAGTGATTGATATTATTGTTGTGGATATTCCATAAGTGTATGGTTTATTTTTAAGCAGGGACTAGTCGGAGAAACTACACGGCTATTTTGCGACAGATTGGTCTCACCTGAGGTTGCTCAAGAATGGAAAGCCCAACAAGATCAAGGTAAATCGTGAACGCTGCCTTAAGCTCACAGTCACAGATTTGAATGATCCCAATGAACCATTTACACCTTCTGCTGATTCACCTGAAATACAAGGGATGGATACCTTCTTCGGAAATTTCATGACCAAGACTTCAGCTATCACCAATACAGAACAACGGTCCGAGGTTGTAGCATATGTGCAGCTAGCATCTTCTACACAATGGTCTTATGCACCCGATAAAAATCAAATTTGGTCTCTTTATTTTGATGGGTCAAAGTCCAAAGAAGGAGCAGGTGTATGCTGCGTTATTATTGATCCCTCAGGTAACAAAACCTTGATTGCATGTAGGCTAGAATTTGAATGTACTAATAACACAGCGGAATATGAGGCTTTATTGCAGGGCCTTAGAAAATCTTTAGATATGAACATTCAAAATCTGACTGTCTTTGGCGATTCCGAAATCGTGGTTAGACAGGTAAGAGATTCTATCCACTGTCTGTCTCTGCATCTTAAAAGCTACCAATCCGAGGTACAAAATTTAATGAATAAGTTTTCTGCTTTCAATATAAATTCTATTCACAGATTGAATAATTCTAAAGCTGATCTATTAGCTAACGTAGCTTCCAAACTCTTTCCTGCAGAAGGCTTGTCCCCGAACGTATTCTTCGTCGAAATATTGTTCAGGCCATCCGTTCCTGACAACATCATGAATTGGAGAGTCTTTGACGATGATCAACAAATCATTAGCTTCCTGCATATGGAAGAAACTTTTCAAGGTGCAGTAATTGACGAATGCACTCATGACGACAATTTGCGCGATTTCACGGTAATACCAGATCCGAGAACTCCTGAATCTTCATCGGACATGGTAAACTCGATCCCTAAATCTGTAGTTAGATTAGAGAAATTTTACGATCTTCAAGATAAATTCAAAAAATCGGTCAACTGTAAAACCAATAGTTCCTCGTTATCGTATGAAAAAGTAAACTTGGGAACTAATGACAATCTACAGTGCATTAATTTAGGGGTGGGGTGTTCTCAACAAGAAAAAACTACATTTATTAAATTGTTTAAATAATTTAAATATGTTTTTGCATGGACGTATGATGACCTTAAAACTTTCGACCCTAACATCATACAACACGTCATTCCTATGAAACCCCAAACCTTACCCTTTCAACAAAAGTTAAGAAAAATGCACCCTAAACTCGAACCGACCATTAAAAAAGAATTGAATAAACTCCTAAATGCTAAGATAATTTTCCCTGTTAGGCACACCCAATGGGTTTCTAACCTTGTCCTTGTTCGAAAAAAAAGTGGGGAAATCCAACTTTGTGTCGATTTCCGAAACCTTAATAGAGCGTATGATAAAGACAACTACCCTGTCCCACCTATGGAACAGATCCTTCAACAGGTATCTGGTTCTGAGAGACTATCCTTATTGGATGGATTTTTAGGCTACAACCAAGTCCTGATGTCTCCTCCATACCAACTTAAAACTACCTTCCGCACTCCATGGGGCACCTACGCTTACAGGAAAATGCCCTTTGGATTGATTAATGCCTGTGCCACTTTCTAGAGAACGATGGACATCACTTTCCGAGGCTTAATCAATCAGTCCGTCGTAGTTTACTTAGATGATGTTACTGTATTTTCCAAAAACAAAAATGATCATCTAGCTCATTTAAGAGCTGTTCTACAACGATGTCGTAAATATGACATTTCCTTAAATCCTAAAAAATCTATCTTCGCAGTAGAACAAGGTAAAATCTTAGGATTCATTGTGTCAAGAAAAGGGATGATTATTGACCCTGAAAGGACACAAGTCATCTCGAAACTTCCTCCTCCCTCATCCAAAAAATCTATGCAGTCTTTCTTAGGCTAGATAAACTTCGTCAGGAGATTCGTCCCCAGTTTCTCTGAGATGGTCAGACCTTTACAAAATTTAATTAAGAAAATCGCACAATATCATTTGGGACCCTTAGAAAATCAAGCTTTTAATTCAATAAAAAAGGCCATAATAGACGCTCCTTCTCTCATGAGTCCCGACTTTTCGCAAGACTTCACGCTCTACACTTTCGCTTCTGACTGCTCCTACGCTGCTGTCCTAACTCAAAAGAACGCTGAAAACAATGAAGTACCCATTGCCTTTATGAGCTCTGCTTTCAAAGGCGTGGAACTTAATTACCCAGCAGTAGATCAGCAAGCCTACGCTATTTTCAAAGAAGTCAAGCACTTCCGGTCTTATCTTTTGAAATCTAGGACGAAAATTATTGTCCCTTACCCATCCGTCAAAAATCTGTTAGTACAGAAAGAATTAGGCAAAAAGAGGGTGAATTGGGTTACCTCCTTGCAGAAATATGACATAGAAATCACCCCAGCTCAAATAGTGAGAGGCCAAGGGCTGTGCAAGTTAGTTGCTGATTCAACAACAGGACAACAAGAAGAAAACAATATGTCAAACCCAGGACAACACAATCAAAATGCAATTTGCTATGCACAAAACTCTGTTAGTCCGTGGTATGACGATATAAAATTCTGTCTTGAACATGGGTCAGCCCCCCGTCACCTGGATCCCACTAAGAGAAGAGAGTTAAGATTAAAATCTACCTCCTTTCATTTGATTAATGGTATTCTGTTTCATCAAAATTTTGATGGAGTACTAATGCGCTGTCTTGAGAAAGATGAAGCAGAAAAAGTCTTACTAGAGTTGCATGCAGGAGAAGCTGGTGGTCATTTCGGTGGTGACACCACTGCCCATAAAGTTTTGAGATCCGGTTATTACTGGCCCACTGCCCATAAAGTTTTGAGATCCGGTTATTAGAGACGCCCATGCCTTGTGCCGCAAGTGTATTATTTGTCAAAAAGCATCTAGGCGCATACATAAACCAACCTTTCCTTTACAGCCTGTCTCAGTAGACTCCCCTTTTCAGCAGTGGGGCCTTGATATTATAGGTCCAATCAATCCGCCATCCTCACAGCAGCATAAGTTTATCATAACAACCATAGATTATTTTACCAGGTGGTCTGAAGCTGCCGCATTAAGGACTGTGAATACTAGTCAGGTAATTACCTTTTTAAATTCAAATATCATTACTCGTTTTGGTATCCCTGACTGTTTAGTATTCGATAACGCTTCTTATTTTTTGTCTCTTGAGATGAGCGAATTCACTCTACAAAAAGGAATTAAATTGAAGTATTCTGCTAGTTACTACCCTTAGGGCAATGGATTGGCAGAATCAACAAATAAGAATCTAGTTAAAATCATCAAGAGAACGGTATCTGAGAATTACAAAAACTGGCATAACGCACTGTTAAATGCAATATGGGATGATAGGGTAACACTAAAGACTGTTGTAGGTAACTCTCCCTTTTTTCTCGTCTATGGAAGAGAAGCAATTCTGCCACCACACATTCTTCTTCCCTCACTACAGCTATCATAGAAAATACAAGAAGAAGACTGTCCCCCTTTAGAAAATTGAATTAACGATTTAATGAAACTAGAAGAGGTAAGAGCTCAAGCCAAACGTAAGTTATATCAGCATCAAGTAGTGGTCAAAAGCTGGTTTGATGCCAATGTTGCCTCTGATAGGAACTTCGAAGTAGGTGATCTTGTCTTGAAATGGGACAAACCACATGAGGGGAAGGGAGAGCACACGAAATTTCAGAACTTATGGCTTGGACCGTTTCTAATTGCTGAGAAATTGGGTCCCATCTCTTTCCGATTATAGAATATAGAGGGACAGCCTGACACCTATTCGGTGAATGGCCAAGCTCTGAAAATATATTTCGTTTGATGACAACCCTTTGTATACTATGTAAATATTTTTCTTTGGTTTTCTTTTCTTTTTTGTTTTCGTTTGGATTTTTCCCCTTGCGCTTATCAGTTTTTGCTTTTGGAAATACACATACCTGAATTTTGGAACTGTTCATGTAAAGAAAACAGAAAATTCTTTCACTGAAATGACTGCTGAAAAATTGTCTAAACATCAATTATATACTTCTGAAATTTGCATTTGTGTTGAAAAGATTGTTGTTTGAAAGAAGTTAACTTATTTCGATCTATGAGTAAAGCCTGTCACGATCATCTATTATCTTCTTACGCTGTCCCTGTTCCTTAGGGGAATAACTCAGAAGATGTCTCCCTGCTTTAGAAGGTTGGTTCTGTAAATAAATCATCTCTGGATCTTAATGAAGGATAGTTCTAAAAACTTCTGTTGAGGTCTGTAAAAATATGTTTAAAATATCATAATTTTCAGCGACACCCCGCTCGATTATATATCTTTAAAAAACCAAATAAATCATTAAAAGAGCTGTGGGAAGTGCTTGTAAACCCCCTGGGATGCTAAACAGGTCTGCTGGCAGCGGGTAAATGCATGCATGACGCCAAGATAACTTCGTCGGGGTACTGAACAGGACCGCTAGCAGTGAAGCAATGTCAGGTATATGAAAATTCGTAAGTATGAGATAACTTGACCTTAAAATGTCCTCTATTCTGACCTGGAACTTCTTGGCAGGATACGGATATAAGAGTGGGTTAAATGGCAATCCTGTCGAGGCTATGGACACCTGCTGGAAGCAATGGCCTTGTCAAAAGTATTGGAGATTTTATCTTTAATATCGTGGCTCGCTTGTCTTAATACTGTTATCAGTTTTCATCCTTTAAGCACTGCTGGAATATTTGATTAACGATTATGTTTAAACAATTTTCTGGTTGTTGTTTTTGAGTTAGAGTTTTTCTCATTATCATAATCTGAATTTGTTCTTTTGGCAGAGATAACTGCTTCTACTAGTGTGTCGCCATTGTTGGCATCCATTTCACATTTTTACCCTATCTTTATAAGCTGCCTACGCAAGTGTTTTGGAACCCTTGATTATCATTGCAATCTTTTGGATATAAAGACATGATTATCTTGCGCATTTGCACAACTACCTTTGTTCCCATTTTCACGACTGCAAGCGTGAAAACTTTGATTTCAAAGTCACGTCAATAGCATTAAAATCGTCATTGATTTATTATGGTTACTCTTGTCTATGTGTTCATTGCATTTCCAATTCAATTATGGTCACACAGTTGGCAAGACACCAAAACTTTTACTCATTTGGCATTTTTTTGTTGTTCATATGATTTTATTTTTATGAGACTATGATCATATTCTAGTGATTGTGATTAAATCATTGATTTAATGGTGGTTTGATGTACTTTGATCAAATTCCTTAGCGCATTGGTTTCATACAACACATACTTGTTATGATCGAACCCTTGGTGCTGATTTCGAAACATTATTTTGATTTTAAAACCTTGCAAATACCATTGCTTGTGCAAAGATTTGTGTCGACTTACCATAGTTTTCATTAATTGTTTGAATGACATTGCTTTTAACACATTGCAATAGTGATTTGAATCACCATATGCGTCGTCGATTGTACAGTTGGATATGACTGTTTTGCATGGGTTGATTTCATTCCACCACCCCCACACACTTTGGCATTAATGCCTGCCTCCTATCCCGGGTTACCTCTGTTTGTCTCGGGGAAGTCTATGAGCTATTCGATCCTGCGTTTACCCTATCCAAACCCTTGCCCGTTTACCTGGCTCACTGTGTGCCCTTGCCTATGGCATATGTGGTGCGCATAGAGCCTAATGGCAACCAAACACTCTTTCTTTTCGACAATGCCCGTGAAGATTTGGAAAATAGTGGCTGGCTGGTGTTTATCCAGAGATTTGGGGGTTTTAACCTTTTGGTAGCCCAACAGTTCGCCCTCACCTTCGACGGTTACAGGGATAAGGTCCGAGACATACAACTCGAGCTAAATGAGGAATTCCTAAGCTCAACTATAGGACTAGCAACTACAGGGGAAAGGTGGTTTAAAAATTCCAAAGTGGACAAGGTGCCGTGGCCGCTCCTATTCACATCAAGAAAAATTGTTAGTTGTGATCGAGGTATGCCTGTCACTGCCCTCAAACCTAGGTGGCATGATCTTTTGGCAATTGTTAAGAAGTTTGTGACCTGCGAAGGTCGTTATGGCTTGGTATTTTTGTATCATCTTCGGTTATTGATGAATTTTATAGATTACCCTCTGAACATGCCACATTATCTCTTACGTAGTCTTTACAAGATGTCCAAATGATTTAAGTGTGAGAAGGCTGATAGCAGCCTTTTCCATCACTGCTTTATCAAAGTCCTTATCGTTCATCATTTGAGCCTTAGAGGTGACTGTTGGCAAGCCTTCCTATCAAGGAATGGCTTTGCCACTCCCGAGTCTGTCCAAGTGGACTAGGTTGTGGTTACTGAAACTCTGGTTGGGCCAGCCGTGCCACTTCATATCCTTCTACCCCCTGTCAAACCCTCGAATCGCCCCAACCTTGACCTACCCGATACCATGGCCGACCCGTGTACTAAAGACAATACTAAGGCTATCAAAAGGCCTATGAGGAAAAAAGGAAAAGGTGATATTGGAGTCAACAGTAAGGGAAAGAAGAACGCACGATGGGTATCCAGATGTGCTAGGAACAAACCCAAGCAAAATGTTGACCAGAAGCCAATAGTGCTGAGCAAGGACTCAGACTCCGAAATTGAACGTTTCTTGACTGAGGAATACCCCTATTCTCATGGCCTATTCTCTATGGAACCCTATGACTATGTTTCCAACTTACCTTCATGCCTCAAGAATGATCCTAAATTCCCAGGAATTAAGCTTCACAGTGACACCCCTGGTAACTTGAAAGAACCCTCGCCTGTGATGCCAAGGACAAATCAACCACCTTGTACTCAATGTAATGCTTGACTTGAACGTTATTACACCGACATTCCCCTATTGTAATCCAAGATTAAATCTTTAGAGGAATGAGTTACAATGCTGTCAAACTAGAACAATAGGCTACATGCCAACGAGAAGAAACAAAAAACCATCGGTTCAATTGTCTTCAGAAATGTCGAGGCAGCAACGACATTTGTCAATTCAAAGTTATCATGATCGAATCATTTTCTTACTGCCCAGGTGTGTATTTCAACATCGATTTTGTTTTATGAATTGGTTTGAATTAGTATGACCGATTGGGTTTGCTTTCGTTTAGTTCTGTTCGAATAGATTCAAGAAACGATTCTGTTATGTTTTGAATGATTATTTTCATTTTGGATTATGATTTCATTCGATATGTACATAATATTTGTTTGCTAAACTCGGACACAACTATGTTTTGATTGATACGATTTTGCATTAGCATATCGATTGTGTCAGCTCTAAGATAGTTCGATTCATTTCTTTTGGTTTGATTTTGAGACGATTCTGTATGCTTGAATTAGCATGGTATTTTATGTATGCAATGCATCAATATCATATATTGGTTTGATAAATACAATGTAATCTATTGATTCGAAAAAACGATTTTGTTAATTTCCGAGTCGACATAAAATATTGCATTTGTATTAAATGAATATGAAAGATTTGTTTGATCGGTTACAGTTTGTGTCGATTGAAATTGATTCATGAAAATGATTTCATTGTTTTTGAATTGTCTAAACGATTATGTCTGCTCTGAATTGGTAATAACAAGTGTTGAACAAATTGCATGTATCTCTATTACCATTTGGTTAAACACGATTTCTGTCTGTTTCAAATTGGCATAAATATTTGGTTACTTTTGGCATGAGCGATTTGCTTTGTGTTGATTTAATGATTAAAGATTTGGTTTAATAATTCGAATATATTTCTGTTAGTCTTGGATGGATTTAAAACGATTCTGTTTTCAAATTAGACCAGCTACAGAATCACAAGATTCTGTAGCTAGTCTTAAGATTTTGATTTTTGTTAATTTTATCAATAAAACATTATCTAAACTTGTGTATTCTTGTCTACTCATAGGTACCTACGAATTTCATTGACAAATTGGACATGCTGTAGCATTTTAGATATGGTTTTGTTTTAAGCTGTTAGTCATAGGCAGAAATAGGGATTTGGGAGATTGTTCCCAGATTTTTTGTAAATTGCTTTGATAATTCCCACAGGGATGTTTTACCCTGTGGTCTTTAAATACTTGTTATTTTTTTGTAATGAACCCATCATCACTGTTGGGAGAAAAAGACTATGGATTTATGATACAGACTTGAATGGAAGTCGATCTTTTGTAACAGCTTTAGCTTTCAATTTATCATACTTTCGTTCAGGTTTTGTGCATTCTAATTTGTGATTAAGTTATTGACTACTTTAGATATCAAGACTTATTACAAGTTAATGTGTTGTGATTTAAATTCTATCCATGTCTTATGTATCTCAGTTTTAGCACAACAATTACTCCGTTTCCATTTAATGAATAAAGGTTTATCTGCTTCATTAAATAAATTGTTTTTCTACAGATCTTCACACAGGTATTTAGCTCACTGTGATGATTTGTAAATCATAAGATTGCTGTCGGTTTTATGTTTTGTTTGTTCTGTCATTTATCGCCAAAGAGAATTGTTGCTTCTTGTTTACGAGAAGTTTGTGGAAAATCTGGTGCGGGTTTCCTCCCATCGAACAACTGAATCGAATACTGTGCACAAGACAAATAGGAAGCGTTATTTCACGTTTGTTCTTTATTTGTTATTTAATAGTTAATAAATATGAGAATTCTCATTAGTTTAGATAGTTACATGGTTCAATTTTACAGTTAGGATTATTATTTTAATTGCTCAGCTTAGTTAGTTTTGTTTATTTCTCTTCTTTCACATAAAAAATATAAAAATAAAAAAACAATAGTTTTGCTGTCATAGGACAGTTACAAATGATTTTTGCAGGTTTTCATTTCAAATCTGTAATCTATAAATATTGTACATTTGTGATTAAGATTTAATTGTGTTGATAGCTGATAATTAATTTCACAGAATTATTGCTGTATAATATTAGACAATAGACTGTATATATTTATTTCAGATTTGTTTATTAGTTTGCTTTAATTGTTGTTTTCATTTAGATTAGTTTCTTTAGTTAGTTTCTTTAGTTTTCCTAGGACAGTAGATCGGCCAACGGAGCCGCTAAACCCGTCAGGGTGGATCATCCCAAACGGCTTGGGTTATTTAGACAAACCCAGACCGGATCAACTCTTCCAGCTGGCAAGCGTTCATTTTCGCTCATCAACACCTTGTGAGCAAAATGCGACACTTGCGACCTTTGTAATGACGACACTTGCGACACTATCAAAGTGAGTATTTTTGATGTGTAACAAAAAGGACAAAGAAAAAACCTCTACAATGTTGGGAATGTAAGGGAAATAACTTGTACAGGGACTGCCCTCACAAAAGAGAAAGGATGAGGACTATCCACAATATTTAGGAGGTTGAAACCATTAAAGACATGGAAGGAAACATGCCAAGGATTTATGCAACCTTGGACAAAAATAAAATAGAGTACAATCCCCTATGATTGAAGTGCAAGGTAAGATTGATAACCATCCCATAACAATTTTAATTGATTATGGAGTTAGCCATAGTTACATAAAATCTAACATTGTTGAAAGATTTCAGTTACAAATGCATAAGCATAATAAATATTGGTTAGTTCAGTTAGCGACATGAGCTAAGAGGAAAATTAGTGAGCTGGTTAAATATTCCCCAATAGTCATGAATGGACTCAACACAAAGGTAGATGTAAAAATCATACCATTGGATTCATATGATTGTCTAATTGACATGGATTGGTTGGAGAAACACCATGTTGTCCTAGATTGTTACAACAAGACAATCATTTGTCTTGATAAAGAGGGGTAGCAAGGCAAAGTTCAAGGCATTCCAAGAGCTGTAGCTATTAGAGAAATTTCATCCATGTAACTGAAAAAGGGTTTCAAGAAGGGGTGTTAGATTTTTGCATCCCATATGGAAGAGGTATCCTAAGATAAAGTGGCAAGTATTGAAGACCATCCGATTTTTGAAAGATTTTGAAGATTTTTTTGGGAAATCCTAGGATTGCCACCAAAGAGAGACATTGATTTCTCTATTGATTTGGTTTTAGAATCTTCCCTAGTGCCCAAGACACCTTACATAATGGGTACATCAGGATTGAAAAAGTTGCAGATGCAGCTTGAAGAGCTATTAAATAAGGGGTATATATGCACAAGTGTGTCATCTTTGGGATCCCTAGTGCTTTTTGTGAAGAAGAAAGATGGAACCTTAAGGTCGTGTATTGATTTCAAACAATTGAATAAGGTCACCATAAAGAACAAATATCCTTTGCCAAGGATTGATGATCTATTTGATCAGCTGAAGGATGCAAGAATATTTTCCAATATTGACTTTAGATCAGACTATCATCAAGTGAAGATAAAGGAAGAACATATCAATAAGACAACTTTCAAAACAAGATATGGGCATTATAAATTTACAATAGTTCCATTTGGGATATCAAATGCCCCATTTGTTTTCATGTGCCCGATGAATCTAGGAATGTTTAGGGAGTACCTAGAAAAGTTTGTAATTGTTTTCTTAAATGATATTCTCACCTACTCTAAGATAGAGAAAGAACATGTGCAACATTCAAGAATGATGATGCAAGTTTTAAGAGAGAATAAATTGTATGCCAAGCTAAGTAAGTGCATCTTTTATCAAAGGAAGGTTCACTACACTGGGCATATTATCTCAGCAAATGAGATAGAAATTTTTCTCAAGAAGATAGAGGCCATTAGAGGATGACCAACACTCAAAATGTGATAGAGGTCAGATTATTCATGGGTCTTGTTGATTATTTCCGAATGTTCATAAAAGGATTTTCAAAGATTGCAAGCCCAATCACTTCTTTGCAAAATAAGGGAGTGAAATTTGAATGGACTCTTGAGTGTGAAGAGAGCTATTAACAGATGAAAGACATTTTGATAAGTGAGACAATATTGAAGATTGTATATTTGGATGAATATTTTGTAGTGTGCAAGGATGCATTCAAAGAAGGGATTGGTAGAGTCCTCACTCAAAAGAATCATGTCACATGTGGTGTTCTATGAGTCCCAAAAATTAAAAGAGCACGAGAGGAATTATACTACATATGAATTGGAATTAGTATAAATTATACATTCATTATAAATGTGGAGAAATTACCTCATAGGGAGAAGAGTTGAGCTTATGATAGACCACTATGATATGAAATATTAGTTTGGACAACCCACATTAAATTCCAGACAAACTAGATGGATATAATTTCTGAGTGAATATGACTTTGAAATCAAGCATATAAAAGGAAAGTAAAATCAGGTGGCTGATGCACTCAATATAAGAGCTCATGAAATGCATATTGCATGTTTGAAAACATAGGTATTCCAATAGAGGACAAACAACTTCACTGACCATTGACACAACCAGATCAAATATCAACATATTGATGTTTTGACGTGGTAAAACCCCTACAGGGAAAAATCCATGACCCAATCCAACGTGGCCACTTGGAGCAATTTATTAATGCAAAATGAAAATATTACAGAGATATTTACAAGAGAGTTTCTCACAATCAATCATCAACAAATGACCCTCCATGATATTTAAATAGATAGCATGGACCAATCAGATGTTAAGACATGGATCAATGTGGACTTTAAGATCGAGGAGAATACAAACCATCAAATCACTCTATGTCGAGAACATACGTGACCGTCGGATTACCTAACTAAAAATGCATACTAATACATACTAAATAAACACACTAAGAAACACATTTTTATGTAACGACACATTAGACCAATTTTATATTAACTAACTCCTAAGTGTCTAAATATCCTAACACCCCCCCTTAAGAAAAACTTGGGATATGATTAAATGATTTACAAAGGCTACATAATAGGAGAATCAAGGGGGCATTAGAGCCTATTCCCCCTTAATAACAACTTCTTGAACTCTTAACATAGATCAAAGTTTGGAAATTTCACTTCTGTAAGAGACTTTGTGAAAATGTTTGCAAGTTGATCATCTATAGGGAAAAAGAGCACTTCAATAACTCGATTATGAATGATCTTTCAGATGAAGTGCATGTGAATCTTGATGTGTTTGCAACACTATGTTTAAATGTATGTTTGGAAAGATTGATGGAACTTTGATTGTCACACCAGAGGGTGGTCAGATGGTTTTGTCAGAATCCAAACTCTGAAGATATCTGTCGAAGCCACAAGACTTCATTACTTACACTAACCATTGCTCGGTACTCTGATTCTGTTGAAGAAATATAAATAGCTTGTTGTTTCTTACAAGCCCAAGTGACAGGTCCTGAACCAAGGTTGAAAACATAACTTGTAATATAATTTCAATTGTCAGGGTCACTGGCCCATTCTGAATCAGTGAAACCAACCAATAAAAGAGTCTCCCTTGAACTATAATGTATCTCGAACTGAACTGTACCCCAAACATATCAAAGTTTTCTTTTAACTAATTTCCAATGGCTTTCATGGGGTGATTGCATATACTGAGCAGCAAGACCAACAACAATGGAAATATCAGGATGGGTATGATTCAAGTATAATAGACTACTTTTATAGCCTTAATTTCCACCCTACTGGCCAGAAGGGAATCCATGAAGAGGATAGAAGCCCAAATACACACTTTTCCTAAGGTTTAACACCTTTTTGGAGATCATCGTTGGATACATATGTTGTACTATGTTGTCATTGATGTAAAAGGATTGATGTCAAGTATATTCATAGTAATGTGTTTGTATCATTGATGTATTGATTATTGGTTATATGGTCATTGATGTAATTGTTGTGAAAATGGTCGATGTCAAGTGGTGTCATAATGATGTGTTGATATTAAATGGATTTGTATCATTGATTTCATGTCATGGTTGATAGGAAGAACCAAATGGATAAACTACAAAGTGGTCCCCTTATGGCGCAAGCCCTCATGGGAAGATGCTATTGGATAAAGTTCTCAAAGTGGTCCCCTTATGGTGAAATCCCTCACGGGAAGATGCTTTGTGAATTCCAAATGGTTAGGTGGTTGAGTAGCTCAACAATGTGGTTAGGGAACCCAAGTTTGATTGAGTAATAATGTAATGAATATCAGTGAATTTTCAGGAGAAACTATTCCATATGGACAATATATGTCATGCCATTTCCGGTGATATGTGGAACGTCACATAACTCCTCGTAGTTAGAGAGTTATGGCCATGTGAAGTTGTAGAACCCTCATGAATTATTCTAGAAGCTCCTAGAAGAAGTGTACTATTCAAATTGATGGTAACTAGGAGTTAATCATGTGTATAGTTATTGCATTAAGAAAATAATTAAAAATAAATTAGTTGCAACAAGAAGTTGTGAGTTTGGTAATTATGGTAAAGTAGTTATGTTGAGAAGATTGAATAGTCAAAGTGGTTAGTCACGGGTTAAGTGGTTGCAACAAGAAAACAATTGAAAATAAATTAGTTGCAACTAGAAGTGGAGAGTTTACTATTTGTGGATAAAGTGGTTGTAAGTGGACAAAGTGGTTAGAAGTGGGTTATCCCGAAAAGAAGGAAGTTCGGTAAGTTGGTTAGAAGATAACCCCTTGAGGAAGCTACTTGGAGAAGTATAAATAAGAGAGAAAGGGTCTCTTATGTGCATGATATTTGAGAAGATTTAATATCCATTTGTGAAAGGTTATTTGGGCAGGTATTATTGATAGATAAAATTCATGGTAGAAAAAGTGTGGCATAAAAATCGTGGCAGAAAAAGTGTGGCAGAAAAAGTGTCGTGGAAAAAGTGCGGGAGAAAAAGTGGGGCATAAAAATCACGGCAGAAAAAACGTGACATAAAAAGAACGATAGCAGAACCATGGCAACAGAATTGTGACAACAGAACCACGGCAATAGAATCGTGACATCATAACTACGACAAAAAAATCATGGAAACAAAATCACGACAACTTATGGTATTTGGTTTATGGAGAGTATGGTGTATTTCTAGAGGTATCTTGTTGGTTATCTTGGTGATATAGTTGAGATTTGTCTTGGTGATTGATCTTGGTGAGTAGATATGATTTGGATGATGAGATTGATGTGACAGGTTGTGTGGTGCATAGTTGATGCACTTGTGTTGGTATAGTTTGACATATTGATTTATGTCTACAAGCTGGGTCTTGTACTTGAGGGTTGAATTCCTCTTCTTTGTTGGTGCTGAGATATGCAGGTTGGGTCTTGCAATGAGAGTTGGTGCTCTCTTTGAGTTGGTTCTCATTTTAGTTGGTGTTGATAAACCCCAAGGATTGTAGCCCGTAATACAAAAGAAAATTATACATATATCTTGTGTTCCTTGTGTTCTTTATTGTTAATGTATGTCATTGAGATATGTTTACATGAAAGCAACTTAGTGTGAATGGAAGTAATGAGTAATGATGTTATGAATGGTGATTTCTAACTAAAGTTTTGTAAGAAGTGTAAAAATATACCTCACATTGATTCACTCCCCCCTCTCAGTGTGGTCGGTGTGTCCAACAACATAGGGGACAACAAGTGATAATAGTCGCTCCTGAACAGTGTTCAACAAGTGATGACCCCTGAAACTTCTAGATTCAAGGAGTTATGAGGTGATAGGCGAGAGATGAGTTATATATTTGTGGCAAGGGTCTAGAAACTCACATAATTCGAGTCTCTAGTGGTCTCTAGAAGATCTAGAATCTCTCCCAAGCCTCTTCAAAATATCTATATAACAAAGGAAATCCTTGGGAAAGAGGAGGAAGAATTCAAAGTAATATTATGTTGTCAATTTTAAAGGTACCTATTCCATATACCACAACTAGAAGTCAGTGAATCCTATCTTGACCAAGGAGAAAAAGGAGGAGCAAGGAGCAAGGAGGTCGAGGGAGAATGCATCAACATTTAAGGTATGTCTTTATGTAGTTTTCTTATGATTATTAATAGATCATTTGGTTTCCCCCCTTATAAATGTATGTAATTGATGAACAAATGTTTAGATCTGATACATGCTATTGTATATCTGATTATAATCAAATTAGATTTAGGATTCTAATCTCAAGTAGAGAGGTAGAAAGGTTTTTCTTATCTTTTGTATGCAAGAAGTGGGTTATGGAGCTTGGATTCAAAGTTTCAATATTACAACAACCAGAAGATATGAATGACAACCTCAATAAAGGTATGAAAACTTCACCACTCCTTAGGATAATCATGAATCTATGTGTTTGAATCTAGATCTAGGAAAACCATAAGAAGTCTAGCCCTCTTTATGTCTAGGATTACTTGGCTATTCCTAGGGAGATGTTTCTATGTATTCAACAAGATTCCTATGAGATTTTTGTTGGCATGTTTTACAGGAAGTGTGTGCTTTTCATTGATGGAAAGAAGAAAAATGACGATGGAAAACAAGAAAATCATAAGCTCAGGAGGAGAAGCGAACAATATGCAGAGATCAAAGCTCACAAGGGAAAGTGCAATACAAAAACATGATCAGGTTCAAAATCCTTGATCGTGGATCTGCTTCAAGAGTCCTCACGACCGTTAGATCAATTTAAGTGAAGGATAGGATAAATGGGGCACAAGGTTTGAGAATTCGATTATCCGAATATCCTCAGTCGTCGGATCACCTTAAGTGGAAGGACAAGATAAGAAAGGGCTGAGATCTGAGATCTCGATCACCTGAATTTATGTCAGCCGTCAGATCAAATTAAATGGAAGGATAGGATAAGAAAAGATGGTGAGCTGTTGGATTTAATCCAAGGAAAAGTTACATCGTAGACAGATCAAGCCGTTGATCTAATATCTTGATCAAATGAACATCATTCATTTCAGGTATAAAGTTATGAGGAGGTTACACTTCGGAAAAATCTCACTTCAAGAATTTCAAGTTGAGAACTGAAATACCTAAAGCCCGGAGAGCCAAAATAAATTCTCGACCATCGGATTTGGGGAATATATGATGATTGTTAGATCAAGGAGATCTACGTCAGTAGACCACGTCAGCATGGACATGTGGCAAATCACCTCAGCAGACCACATCAACAAGAACATATGGCAGACTACGTCAATAAGGACACGTGGCACAGTCAAATAATGACAAGTGTCAAGATGAAATCGACATTTCAGGTACATGAAAATCATGAATATGAGTGACACGTGGTAGGCACTCAGCTCGTGCCATGTCATCAAGTGACATAAGCAAGTTACGTCACTTCAAGAGTTTCACCACTAGCAGATGCCCTAAGTCTTGAAGTCTCGAATGCCAAAGTCCCGAAGTGGACATAAGTCATCCGATTTGAAGATCACTTCGGGTGCATTCTCAATCGTTGATCAAAATACAGTGGAAGGATAACATAAGTAGAATAGTCAAAGTGGTGAAGTAAATGGTGTCCATCCATCACAATGCTTGATTAAGTCCTAGCCGATGGATTAAGTAGTGAAAGGATAAGTGTAAGGATCGAATCTTACCATTGATCTGGTTCCACAAAATAAAAGTGAATGGTCTGATCTGTTCAACGAAATATTTTTCAGAATATTTTAAAAGTTGAAATCCCAAAGTCCCAACTATCGTCCATATCATCAAGAGATTAAATCATGACCATTGATTTTGATAAGTGCTCAACCGATCGTTTGGCCTAAACGTCTGGACACCACCATTGGTCATATGGTAAGAGATTTAAAATGCTGAGTCGTCAATTGAGAAGGAAGGGTGTCCATGGATCATCGAATCTAGAAGATTGACGTATGGAGGAAAGCAGGGTTTGAGAGTTGAAACTCCTGAAGCTTGGATCACGGAATAAATCACAATCGTTGATTTAGGAAGGTTAGATCTGGTCTGCAGAACTTGAAAGGACAGATATGAACCATTAGTTCTGAAGCACCATCAAGATCCTGAGATCGATGGTCCCGTCGCAGTGCGGGGATTGAAGGTGCATGAACTTTAAAAAGTTAAGAGTGGGCTGCAATCGAAACCATGGTTTTGGAGAAAGGACACATGGAGGCTCAAGCTAAATTGCGGGGAAAAACATAGTTTGATCTCAAACCACCTTTGGTCGTTCTCGCAATTGCATGGTCACATGATATCATCGCCCAAGGTCACATCAACGAAAGATAGGGTAAGGAGCTAGTGCTGCTAGGATCCACATCGGAGGTTATGCGCTGAAAAGTCAAAAATCCTCTCCGTGTATAATCCAACGACGCTGATCAAACAAAATCTGATCGAAGGGTTGCTATTTCACTTCGTGGTTTCTTGATCAGCTACGATTCAGTTACACTAACTGAATCATTATTATGGGGAATTGGAATCATGGTTCTTGAGCGTTTTTTNTTTATTCTCGACCTGGGCGTTGGAGATTTTGAGTGTAACGGATGATGAGGGCATGAATAAAAGAAATCTTCCGTGACAGAGGAAGGCTATTGTTTTTCTGTAAAACAAGTTGAACTGTATGTAATGAAGATTACAACATGAACAGAGAGAGAAAATGCAAAGATGAAGAACATAAGCTTGAGAGAGAAGAAATGGTGAGAAGATATGGTTGTATGCTCTGGCAAAGGTCTTGGCGTGACAAAAAGACACAGAACAAAGAAGCGAGGGGGATTTTTGGATAGTTATTCATGCGTGTAGTGTTGGGCCCTTCGTTTTTGAGAAAGAATTGTGGAAGTGTTGGTCGTGCAACCTCCATCAAAGGCCAGAAGGAAGAACAACAAAAAATAGTTGCAGAAGCCAACACAACACCAGCGAAAAAATAGACAGTTGCAACAGAACAAGAATATGTGCAAGCCAAACAAGAAGACATAACCCAACTATACATAGGACAGAATATAATTGAAAAAGGGTTGATTGTTTGGCGGGTTGATTAGTTCACTCATTCATTTTTGGTCATTAGCTGATGTTGTTAAGTTGATTTGTGTCAATCAGAGCCAAGTCCATGGGCATTGTCCAAGGTTTTTTTGTAAATCAAGAAGAATAGAGTCTGTAATGAATGCGACCTATTGGCTAGGAAATCAGGATTCTGTGGCTGAGGTCTGGAGCCAAGATTCTGTACTATACTTCCTATGTAATGTTGAGTTTGTAATGAAAGAAAGATATTTGACGATGATATGAAGAAGAATTAAATTTTTAAATCTGATGTGTCTTTACATGGTTGCTTATGCGTTTCAGTCTTTCTGTATAGCTTATGAGTTATAATTGTTTCTCTTATGGTTAACTGGTGCTCACAATACCAATAGGTTTTTTTCTTACATTTAGATGTTTCTAATCTGATAATGTTGATTGCACAAGAACTGAAGTGAGTTCCGAGTACTCTATGGATCTTCTGTAGACCCTGCCCTTCCCTATCTATCTGTCTCAGCAGCACTTCGGGTGAGACTTCTTCTCTTCAGAGGGGATGCAAATGCCAGTGCTCTAGACTACACGATGCCTTTTGTTGGTAACCTGAGAAGGACCCTGGTCTGAAAAAACTCGCACCAACAAAATGGTTCTATTGCCAGTACCCGTTTTAAAAGGGAACTTGTAGGAATAATGCTACCTCCGATCCATAGATCTGACATCGATCAATGGTGGGAAAGAAGCTATAATACCTTCATATGGAAAGAAGAGGAACTAAGAATAAAATTGGTGGGCATTACTCAGGAAGAGATCTTTTACTCAGAAAGATCAAGTGACCAGTACGGAATTTTCTGGGTTAAATTCCTGGAAGAATTTTGTCACTAGATTAAGAGACTCCAAGAAGCTCCAGAATTCCACAGATGGGTCAAGAAGATCTGTGTGTGGGATACCGACAAGTTAGCAACACTCCAGAGGCTGGATTGTCCAGTCACGACGGTCGTATATTTCTGGGTTACTACCACGATAGAAGGATAAATAATTGAATTTGCAGCTAAGAACCACTAGTCTTTCTTGTGCGCTGAGGAAGTTTTCAAGAAAGGCGCAAGGGGAATACTTGTAAGAGAGATCCCCCTATGGATTAAAGATTTCTTGGTGGAGGAAGGGATGTTGATTATATCCCCGACCGAGATGGAAGTGTAAACACCCTTGCTTGGGGTAGGGCGAGACGGGGTGAGAGTCATGGCATAAAGAGAGGGGAAGGGTTCTTTGACAAATGGGGGGGAAACAAAAAGAAATGGATTCAATATATGAGTGAGCCTTGAAGAGAGCCTCCATAGTTGAGAAGTGGTGGCACGGAAAAATCAAGATAACCACAAGACAGTCTGAAAAGTTGAGGAAAGAAGGAGGATCTAGAGAAATAGAAGAAAGACAGATGGAAGAACTGTAGAGGATGAGAAGATAGGAACGGTTGGCCAGTCAAAGTTTAAACGAGAGAGAAGAAAGGAGAGAAAGAAGTCCCCATGAGGTGGGATGAGAAGGAGGAATCATGGAGGTAAGAGAGGAGGAAACCATCATGAATATTCAAGGAGAAAGAGAAGATTCAACCCCGATAACAGGAGAGATCAGGAATCTGGCTGAAGAGATCATCCCAGTGGAAGCTAATGAGACCCCCAAGATCAAAGAGATCCCCTCCAAATCTAGTGGTGCCAACCCCGAATCACCCATACCCCAAGTGCCCTCAATAGAAGAAGTAAGTTCTATACTACCTTCTCATACAAGTTTTGTTCCAATACAATTAGTTAACCAATCACAACCAGGAAGTGCGAGTATATGGAGGATATTGGGATCCCCTGGTAGATCACAAGCAGGACCATTAGGGTTCACATTGATATGAACAAAAAGATAAACAATGACCAACCATGTGGGAGGGTCGATTGCCCGTTACCCAGAATTTTGGGGTAAGGGAGATGAAGACGTTAAACAACACTGGTTCTTGTGCGAATCCATATGGAGATCCATAGGGATACCATATGCGAACAAGTTGGTCGAATTCTAGACTACCCTGAGAGGTCGCGCTCTCAAATGGTACATGAATATCATTGAACCAGGAGACGCAAGGTCAAGAGTTCACCCTTGGCCAGGTACGGACGAGGTTTATAGCAGAGTTCAAACTGCCCTAGTCAAAACAACAGGCTCTATCTGAGTTGCGCAAAATCTAACAAAGAGAAGGTGAATTAGCCTGGGAATATAGCTAGAAGTTCAAAGATGCCATAGGGAGGTTGGCACACCCAATGGATGAAGAACATCAAAGGGAATGGTACATTCAGGGGCTACTACCTCTCACTCGGATTTCACTAACACAACAACGGATAGCCACGTTGACAGATGCCTTGGAACAATCGATGAAGATTGAAGGCATGGAGGGATACCCTGGAAGCTTGAGAGTAACCCGACCCCCAATAGATGCGAATCTAGTGCAACTACAAGGACATATATCATCCCTTACATAAAAGATTCAAGAATTGACAATACCTAGACCAGGACGACCACAGGTTTGGTGCACCGGATGCTATACGGAAGGTCATTTGGTGAATGAATCCCCATGATGGAGAAGGCTGGGACCTCCCCAGAATTTATTGGCAACCCCACCAGGATCTACACGAGGAGTTGCGCAAGTATCGACAAACCCATTATTTCACCATCCCACCCCATATAACATGTTCCCAGGAGGTCAAACAACACTGACAACAGAGTATTGTGAGATCTGTTGAAACCACGGGCATGGACCAAGATAGTGCCCCATCATGCAAAAATATTCAACGGTACCAAACATAGTCCATTGCGAGTTCTGCGCATCTACCACACATACTACCAACCAATGTAGGGCATTGGATGGACTGGCGGACAGGCTAGACTAAACAAGATTTAGGGTAAATGAAAACCCTGAGGGACCAGGATGAGGTCAAGGAGGTGGAGTTGGTGGAGAGTTCAGAGGAGGAAGAACTGGTGGAAGAGGACTGAACATATGTTATAACTGTGATGAACAGGGTCACTTGGCTAGAGAGTGTCCTCATCCAAGGCGTCCATGGTGTTCTCACTGCAGAACCAACAAACATGCAACCAAAGACTTCCCAGAGATAATTGAAAAATGGGAAGACAGGGTATGGCAAAGAGGAACTAACCTTATTAGTTCAGAGATCAAAAGGATTTCTAAAGGAAAATTTCTGAATCTTAACATCGTCACTTGAGGAGGTGCAAGGATAGGAGATGATGTTGATGCTCTACCCCAGATTCAGAAGGCTGTACCTAAGGGAGATAGGTACGACCCCCTAAAAGAAAAACTGTTCTTTAAAGATGCCATAGAATCCTTCCAGAGCATTCCTAGTTGTGAAACGCAAGAGAACCCCCCTCAGCCGGTTTTTATATCCTAAGGTAACACAAGTACCTGCTTCACCCCCTGCACCCAAAAATCCTATAGGCATACCAAGACAACCTGAGCAACATCAAAATGCAGTTGACATCTAGTTTCAATTATTCTTTGACATTCTGGGGAATGACCAACTGATAGAGAAGTTGCGCAATGCGTTGTACCTAGTCTTAGGAAATGAAGAAACCCCCGAAGCAAGGATTAGGGCTAACCTTCCTGAGAAGAGCACTCAGAGAGTGCAACGAAGAAAAGTAAGAACTGGAAAAGAATTATGACTGGTCGCCCAGTTAGATGACTTCGAAATTAAGGATGTCATTCTAGACCTAGGGTTAGATGTGAACATTCTGCCCAAGAAAACCCGGGAAGCCCTAGGAAAACCAAGACTGACATATTCCCCAATTCATCTAAGAATGGAAAACCAATACTGTATCTTTCCCATTGGAAGACTGGAGAACGTGGAAATGGATGTAGCAGGAGTAAAAATAGTGGCTAACTTTGAAGTCATTGAGATCATGGGAGAAAAGGACCCCTACCCTGCGCTACTTGGCATCGATTGGGCCTATGAAAATTATGCAGTAATTGACTTAAATAAAGACACCATGACTTTTGAAGCTGTGGGAATCAAGGTAGTTCAACCTTTAGATCCATATGTAGGACCCAAGTACATAGAACCAACGAACAATAATATGGAAGGAGAATACCTAGACCAATTGTACACCATAACAACCAGGACAAGAAACGATTATATAAATCCTACTATGGATGGATCAGTAAGATGGAGAAGTATACAATCAGTAGATGAAGACTTAGAATTGGATTTTGATAGTTGGAAATAAGGTTGGCATGAAATATTCTCAAGAAGGTGCACAGCTGTCAAAATGACCAGATGGATTGGGACTGAAGTCAGAGAACACCCAGTATATGATGGCACTACAGACCTAGGCAAATTCTTACAGAGGATGGAAGAGAAAGTGAGAGAGGATCAACAAATCTCGGTACTAGATATCACTTTCTAGAACAACCCCGCTAGATGGTGGGCTACGCACAAAACTACACTTAAAACTTGGGACAAGGTGAAGTAGGCTCTCAAATATAGGTTATGGAATAAGGAACAACTGGAATCAGAGATATAGACAGACCCTCATGCCGTGCAATTGTTCATTGGAGAATCGGACCCTAGAATACACATCAAACAATCTGTGACACAATGGAAGGTTGTGGAGATACCCTCTCTCTTCTGGGTTCAATTATTCCCCCATTCCCTAGGCCAAATTACAAAAGCTTGGTTTATACATGAGGAAACCAGAAGACAAACCAACGATTGGTGAACACTGGTAGCTCAATTTTGCAAAGACTTTTCGTTCACAAGTAAGTACCCTGAGCTTGAACTAGTCTTGCAAAATATTAAAGAACTTCTTTTTACAACCAATCATGACAAGAGATCAGACTTTCTAGTATGTACCAAGCATACCCAAGAATGTTAGACCAAACTCCACTTACCTGTGACCGGAAAGCCTATCGAATGCTATCAGATTAGCAAAGCTTCAATAATCCTAGATGAATTAGAAGAACTGAGAAACCTAGCCATCAAAGAGACTGAGGGAAACAGGGAAATCCAAAACACCATACCTAGTCAGACCGATAGTTCCTACAATCACCCATTAAAACTGCATAGACTCAACATAGGGACCGAAGAGCAACCCAAGATAGCTCTGGTGGGTGATTACTGGGATGAGAAAACCAGTCAGGAAATACATACCTTACTGTGAGAATATGGAGATTTGTTCCCTAAGACTTTTTCAGAATTAAAGGGAATCAAAGGAGTTTTGGGAGAAATGAAGATTGAGCTAAAACTAGGATCCAAGCCTATCAGACATAGGCCATACCGTCTTAACCCGAAAGTAAAAGAAAAAGTTAAAAAGGAGTTTGATAAGATGTTGGAAGCAGGTCTTATTTTTCTAGTAGAAGAAGCAGAATGGGTCAGCCCGATAGTCATTCAAAGCAAGAAAGACACCGAAGACATTAGAGTATGTGTAGACTACAGGAGCCTCAACTCTGCTTGTGTGCACGACCCTTTCACAACACCCTTGACCGATGAGGTCCTAGAACAGGTTGAGGGGAAGGAAGCATACTCATTTACGGATGGATTCTCAGGATACCATCAAGTTAGGATTGCTAAAGAGGACAAGAGAAAAATCACCTTCATCACCGAATGGGGATCGTTTGCATATAATGTAATGCCATTTGGTTTAAAGAATACCCCTGCAGTTTTCTCTAGGATTGTGATAGAAACCTTTAGAGAGTTTATCCACAAGTTCATAGAGGTCTATATGGACGATTGGACAATATATATCCTGCTCAAGGAACATGTAGCACTACTGAGGCTAATGTTCAACAGATGCAGAGAGTTACCAATCTCACTAAACCTCAGGAAGTGTATATTCTGTGTGCCACACATAAATCTGTTGGGCCACATAGTCTGCCAAGAAGGAGTATTGGTAGACTAGCTAAAGTAGCGGTCATTATGAATATGCCTCCACCTACGAGTGCTAAACAACTTCTCTCCACACATGGACACACAGGGTATTATCGCCGGTTCATCCGAAGATATGCCAACATTACTACACCTCTAGAAAACCTCCTGAAAAAGGATAAAACGTTTCGATGGACTCCCGAGTGTGAAAAAACATTCGAAACACGTAAGGAAAAACTCATCACAACACCGATTATGATATTCCAAAATTGGGAGAAAGAATTTTACGTCCATGTGGATGCTTCAAGAATTGCCTTAGGAGCTATCTTAACACAACCAGGAGATGGAGCTATGGATCAACCTATATAATTTGCGAGTCGGAAGCTGTCACAAGCAGAGCACAACTATACAATGATCGAACAGGAAGGCCTAGCGATGATCTACAATTTACAGAAATTTAGACACTATCTCTTAGGATCTCATTTCAAATTATTTACTGATCATTTAACATTAAAATACTTAGTTAACAAACCTGTGTTGGAAGGAAGAATTTGCAGATGGTTGTTGTTATTTCAAGAATTTTCCTTTGAAGTCATCATCAAGCCAGGATGATGCAACATCGGACCCAACCATCTATCCAGACTAGAGTCAGGAGAAAGTGGCAGAGAAGTCAATGATCAGCTCCTAGATGCACATTTTTTCAGGATCGAGGCAATACCAGAATACCTGGAGGACATAACAACCTTTCTCATCACAGGGGCCTGCACTGAAACATATTCTACAACCCAGAAACACCATATGGTTGTCAGAGCAGTAGATTACTAGTTGATCACCGACAAAATGTATAAACTAGGAGTAGACAGTATCCTCAGGCGCTGTGTCCTAGATCATTAAAGGTAGGATATACTCTGGAAACGCCATAGCGAAATTGCAGGAGGACACATAGGAGGAAAGACAACGACAAAGAAAGTTCTACAGGTAGGAATTTGGTGGGAAACACTTTTCGAGGATGCAAAATCATATGCTAGATCGTGTGACATTTGTCAATGGGTGGGAAAACCATCACACCGAGATGAATTACCACTACAACCAGTTAGAGCTCTACAGGAATTTGAAAAATGGGCAGTTGACTTCATTGGGCCCATCAAACCCACAACCAAACATTCGAAGGAAAGTTACATCATTACCGCAACCGACTACCTTACTCGTTGGGCCAAAGTAGCAGTGGTACATGACTATTCGACGGATACAACTTCTAGGTTCATTTTCAAGAATATCATTACCCACTTCGGATGTCCCAGGAGCTTAACTAGTGATCAAGGAGCTTACTTCATTAGCAACACTATAAAAACACTTACCACCAAATTTTTGATTCAACATCACAAGAGCAGTCCATACCACCCATAGGCCAATAGAACAGTTGAAGCCTTCAACAAAATCCTGGAAAAAGGACTAACAAAGGTCTATTGCGTAAACCGAGAGGATTGGGATGATAGAGTTCCAATGGTATTATGGACCTACAAGACAACCATAAAGAAACTCCATAGATATACACCGTTCCAGTTGGTTTACGGAAAAGAGGCAGTGGTTCCCACAGAGTTCATCACACCAAGTCTGTATATTGCACAAGACACATGTATGACAGATGAAGAATCAGTGGCACCGAGACTTGCGGAGCTACAAGAACTCGAAGAAACCATATTTCTAGAAGATTTACATCAGTCGGTTGAAAAAGTGAGACAAAAATATTAGCATGACCGCCACATCAAGACCAAGGTATTTTCACAAGGGGACAAGGTGTTACTTTACGACATTTGATACCAGACGCACCCTGGTAAGTTGTGCATGCACTGGTTGGGACCCTTCATAGTTGTGGAGATCCGACCATCAGGAGAAGTCCAACTCACGCAACTGGATGGTATGGTACAACTGGGATGGGTGAACGATTCTCGCCTAAAACCCTACCTATCTCAAAACTGAGAAGATTGGGAGTCGCTCCAATCCGACGAAGCTTGCACAATAGTTAGATTTGATTTTTTCTTTTCTTTCTGGAGTTTTGTAAATTTAGTTAATAATGTCCATGTGCACAGTGTTGCACCATAATAGATAGTTTATCTGTTTTGTTTAAGTGTTGGTTGATACAGAATTGATGACTCAACAGTACATAATCTAAAGCATGAGAAAGTCTAGTAATATCTCATTAAGGATGGCAGGGACAACCCTTGTGGTCAGAGGCGCCATGAATCCAAATCCAATTAGAGTTAAAGGCCACGCACACCCAGTCTAGTCACAACCTTTATTGCTAGTCCGGTACCTTGACTATCGCCCGTTAAGCTATAAATTATGCCAAGATGCCATCGAACTTCGCGCCGGGACACCCACCTGTCAAGTAGAAAGGTCTCAATTCGGCCACGTCCCTATTCCACTCAAACGAGTAAATACTCACATCACCCAATCAGATTTCCCTTGATCAAACCGTCCTGTCAGACAACTCACACCCTGTTGCATCCATACAGTCATCATGAGGAGCAGTTATTGTTAAAACGTACCCATTAAAGCCAGACAAAAGACTCTCAACACTCAACTGAGAACATATTGTTTCTCAAATAGAGCATAGCCATTTCCACACTCAACAGTGTGAACCAGTAGAGACCTTTGCAAAATTTGAACACATAGCCTAGCTCTTATCTGCCATAGATGTGCAAATGCTGAGAGCTACAACAAGCTGAAGTGCCATGATGAAAGAAGTAGTACCAGACGAGATCTACGACCTCTGGGTCAAGATCATAGGTGACCTCAAAGGGAAGGTAGAGCACATCAAGCTGCTCGACCTTGACCTCACAGATTCAGATTTGTTCCCACAGATGCACCCATACGTCTTTTGGGAGTTAGCCCTGGATGGAACTAGAGATATACATTTTATACTGAAAAAGGAGTTCATTAATTTGTTTAACTCCACCATCATGAACCTCAGATACTTACCAGTCTTCGACACCACAGGCGACATGGCACGTTGTACAAAAGTTTTGATAAGAAGAGTGCACGACAAAAGCCTATTGTTGGATAAGCGATATCCAATCCATGCACAAGACATCCAACAATTTACTAGACTATCCTCCGAAGGAGAGGATGTGTGAAAGGGATTTCAGGGGCCTGGTAAGCATGGGACGAATAAAGGAGAACTTAGTCTGTACGAGAGGTTTAACACCAAGCGAGGTGGACACACAACAATCATTGAGCCAATATTATCCGAACCCATCTGGACTGGTTGCTACGTCATCGCCAACAAGGTTATGAGGTCCTATTATAAGAGAGAATGCACCCTGGATGCGCTATTTGTTGCTGACTTTTACAATCAGGGAGCAGTATTCAACTAGTGTAGTTTCCTTCTGGAGGAATTACTTGTAGATTGCAATGAGGCACAGGAGAAAGGAGGCACCTTTACCTATGGATACCTACTTGTGGCATTCACAATGCTCAAGTGGAAGTCACCGTTGGGCCAACAACCAACAATACCAGACAAAGGGCATCAGGAGAAGATGTTTGAGCCATGGTAGGCCATAACAGACTAAAAAAACATAGCGCTCAACAATGCAACATTTTCCAAATGGTATAATTCTATGATCGACGCAATGCAGAGGCCACGCATCACGTAGGAGATCCTTTATAATAACACAAGGAATATTGCATTCAACATGAACATACACAATACAATTGTCTGGCCGAAGCATGCTAGCCAGGAATGTTTTCATACATGGATGCTACCATTTTATTTGGATGAAGAAGATTTCGACAAGGAGGTCATGTCATGGCCAGGAGTTAAACACGACCCACGAAAAATAGGCGTGCATTAAATTTTGCCAGCCGATCTTCTCAAGAAGAAATAAAAGGAAGCAAGAGGGGGACCGAGCTCAAGACCCAAGCAGAAGAAGTTAGATGCGCTAGTATGGACCGACTCTGAGGAGGAGGAAGAGGCACAACAGTTGGTGCACAAGGAAAGAGCGGCCCACCGTAAGCTACCAGACAATGCCGTGCTATCAGGTGCGTAGGTTAACCAGATCTTGGGTGCTGTGTTTGGGACTGAACCATTATAGAAGAATAAGAGAACTGGGATATCCCCGAGAAAAACCCTAAATCCACAACCCCTTGCATCTGCTGCTCCCCGCACCCATGCCATGACCAAAATCACCACTGTCATTGATATCTAGGAAGACCCAGAGCCTGCAACATTTCCATCCACATTCATCATTGAGCAGTTTCCACCACCACTCCAACTACCAAATGTCCTCACCACCACCCCACATCAGACCACAAATTCATAGCTGATGCAGTTCGACCACCCAGACACAGAGGGGCGACAAACCCCATAGACAATCAATGAAGCCCCCAAGCCCAGCTCATAAATTCCCAAACCCGACCCCAAATCTCTGGAGAAAAGTATGATGCTAGATGTTCCAAACCTGAGCACTCAGGGACAACAATATGATTCATTAGCACAGGACAAAGCAGCCAGAAGTAGAAAAGAGATGGAAGTTGTCCGTGACCAGCAAATCACCTAACCAACTAAGGGTGAAAAGGCCCAAGAAACCATGATGCAGGATGTAGGAGTACCAGAGGACATAGAGATACTATATGCGCCCAATGAGCTAGACTCAACAATGGGACAGGATACAAAAACCACGTGAGCGCAAATGGAGAAAGTCCTCTAGAACCCCCAACAATGTGCAGAATTGATGCAACTCTGCATCACTAGAACATAGGTACTGATGCTTCTACCTGAAGATCTAAGACTGAGGATCGCACCAGCACCACCTACAGAGGAGGAGGTAGAAACTCGTTCAGACCACTCAACAGCCAGCAGACTCCCTCTACAAACGAGAGCACCTATTGATGCAACTCCTTTAGCTACAAACCTAGTACAATGGCCAGCATCACAATTATTTGGGCTAATCAAAGCCTCCATAGATCAATTAGAGCAAAGACTCCATGACGCCGAGATCTTAGCCAAGCTCGTCAGAAAAGAACATTCAGTTGAACAAGAATGTAAAATGGCGGAAAACATGACAAAATCCTAGCTGAGCGCAAACTAGAAAAGGTTTAGGAAAAACTTGCAGAAGCCTGGCCCGAGATCCAGAAGGTTGTGCCCGACTTACCAGAAGCTAGTGAGATAATAGAACCAGAGAAATGGATCAGGCTGATACAAGTGGCATGGACACAACTCGTGACATGCATAGAGAAGATACAAGCAAAGTTACAACAAGTCCAACAAGAAGCATAACAACAACCTCGACAACTATAGGAACATATGCAGAAGATAATACCGCAAGGTAACAATGCCCGAGTGACACTACACAAACAGACCGCAGACTGTGCAAAAATATTTAAACAAGTCAGTGATTGGATGGGTATCATGACTCGACGAAATCAAGTCTTAGAGGAAGCACACACAAAGATCCAGGTGCTCAATGAGGAAGTTGTGGTCACAATGGACCCCATGGACCAGCAACAAAAGTTCGACCAAATTCAGCAGGCCGATAATGAACTAAATTCCCTCTACAAAGCACAGTCAGTAGTCAAGAAAGAGCTGCATGAATTTTGACCGGTGGTTCAAACCACCTATATGAAAATGCACTAGGTCGATGCAAAAACTGACTTTGAATGGAACTCGTTGGTTGTAGCCAAGCCAAAGGAGTACAACAAAGAGATGAACCAACAGTTCCTGGCCGAAACATCACTCCTTGCATGGAAATGGCAGGACAAAGTTGAAATCTTTCATGGAGTAAAGCACAGATCATTAGAGATCGTTCCATAATTGGGCCCTTCAATTGAAGAAATGAAGGAAGAAAAGACACAAATATAAGAGATCAAAGAAGAGGAAAATCCGGATTAGGGAAAGTAATAGTTTCTCCTAGACAATGCGAAGGAACCAAGTGCTTGACTTGAGGACGAGTCAAGGATTGTGGTCGGAGCCTATTGGGCCCTTTGTTTTTGAGAAAGAATTGTGCAAGTGTTGGTCGCGCAAACTCCATCAAAGGCCGGAAGGAAGAACAACAGAAAATAGTTGCGGAATCCAACGCAACACCAGCTAAACAACAGACAGTTGCAACAGAACAAGAAGATGCGCAAGCCAAACAAGAAGACATAACCCAACTATACATAGGACAGAATATAATTGAAAAAGGGTTGATTGTTTGGCGGGTTTATTAGTTCGATCATTCATTTTTGGTCATTAGTTGATGTTTTTAAGTTGAGTTGTGTCAATCAGAGCTAAGTCCATGGGCATTGTCCAAGGTTTTGTTGTAAATCAAGAAGAGTAGAGTTTGTAATGAACGCGACCTACTGGCTGGGAAATCAGGATTCTGTGGCTGAGGTCTGGAGCCAAGAGTCCGTACTGTACTTCCTATGTAATGTTGAGTTTGTAATGTAAGAAATATCTTTGATGATGATATGAAGAAGAATTAAATTTTCAAATCTGATGTATCTTTACATGGTTGCTTATGCATTTTAGTCTTTCTGTATAGCTTATGAGTTATAATTGTTTCTCTTATGGTTAATTGGTGCTTGCAATACCAGTAGGTTTTGTTCTTACATTTAGATGTTTTTGATCTGATAATGTTGATTGTGCAAGAACTGAAGTGAGTTTCGAGTACTCTATGGATCTTCTGTAGACTTCTCCCTGCCCTTCCCTATCTATCTGTCTCAGCAGTGCTTCGGGTGAGACTTCTTCTCTTCGGAGGAGATGAAAATTCCAGTGCTCTTGAATACACAGTGCCTTTTGTTGGTAACCTGAGAAGGACCCTGGTCTGAAAAAACTCGTGCCAACACGTAGAAGGAAGCCGAGCGTATGTGTGAAAGTGCAGAGGGGAGGCATAACACATAGAACGAACATGGCGCACAGAGCATAAAATTTCGAAGAATAGAAAGCGCAAGAAGATGTGAGTAGGAAGACACTGATGCAAGCAGAGCATAGTAGTGTAGAAAAAAATTGATGACACTGGTAAGCCATTGATAAATATTGTATCACTGTAATAAATTTAAACAAGAAAATATTTATATCTCAGGGTGGTAGGGTGGTGCTAGGGAGGACTCCTGTCCTCATAGTTTCAAGTGGGTTCTTGAACACAGGGAGTTACATCTTCCATTTGGTTGCAGCCAGAAAAACCAGGGTGGTAGGGTGGTGCAAGGGAGAACCATTGTTCTCTGTTATATAGGTTGGTGCCTATGTGACTGGAAGTTGGTGCTTCCATCCAGTCGGTGCTGGAACACTCAGCGAGTTGGTGCTTCCATCCAGTCGGTGCTGGAACACTCAGCGAGTTGGTGCTTCCTTCTAGTGGGTGATAGATAAACCAGAGATTTGGTGTTTCTAGCAAGTTGCATCTTGTAAAACAGAGGTGGTAGCCTCACAAAGAGTTGGTGCTCATAAGAATGATAATGTATAGAAAATAAAGACTACTTATCACATTAAGAAGAAGATGTTTTATCCCTTTATGGGTTTCCTCAGGAATATATGTCTCTGTATAATTCATGTGTGTTATTGATGTTGAATACTCTATTGCTTACTTCACTGAATTATTGTGATCATCATTGATTGTTCTGTAATGAGTTTAAAATGGGTATAATTGTTTAAGCACAATAACAACTAATTCACCTTCCCCCTCTCAGTTGTCTAACAATTTTATCCCATAATAGAATTGGTGATCATACTGGGGAATAATTCTTCTCTATTTTAAGTCTATTGGCCAATCCTTCCCTTTGTTTGATTGTGTCTTCTTGTGATTCTTCCTTTAATTGAATTAGATCCTAGAACTAGTAGATGTGATAGATCTGGAAGATCTGGAATAGATCCCATTTTCCCCAAAAAGGAAATTTGTATAGACCATTGTTAGTTGACTAACTGGGGTTCCACGACTATCATCACTAGACAGTTCTCCTATGTCCTGCGACGATCTGTAAAAACTGCAGAATTGCAGATCAAAACCTAAACCTTTGGTTTTAGGTCTGTCCTCTAATCAAGAGTGTTCTGCAGTGGTCTGTTCTGAACCTGTTTTGTCTCTGTTTGACTAATTTTTGTCACATAATTTTCCATCAACTGGATTTTTGAATGCTTTGTGTGTGGTTTGTTTTAATTTCTTGGATAGGGTCTCTTTTTGTCTGAGAGTTTTAGTGAGGTTGGGAAGAGAACCCAACAAATCTAAGAAGATTTAGTAGTGTTTGTCATTGGTTGTTTTACTTTTCCTTGTATAACCATTGTTCATCACTAGATCTACCCTCCTAGGTGAGCTTTGGGTGTGATATATGTAGTGACATTGGAGTGGGATGATCCAAACTCATTCCAAATATCCTATAGCCCCTTTTCTTGTTTCTTATTGCTGGTTTTCCTTTTTCATTTGTCTTTCTTGTTTAGATCAAGAATTATTACATTTCAATTGGAAAAATATCAGAAAGACAAAAAGATTCGTTGCATGCTAGATTTTCTTTTGAAGCATTAGTGAAAGAGTGCATTAGGAGGATTGTTTGGTTTCCTATTTGAATTAATTGTTGGTTGCTTGGTGTGTGTGAGTTCAACTTTAAATTTGCAAAGAAAAAGGAAAGTCTCTTCCCCTCCCATAGCTAGATTTCATCGAAGTGAAAAATTTGCATCATCATTCTTGCATTGCTTGGTTGGGTCAAGAGTCAAAACATCATCAAAGTTTCATCTGATACCCTTGGAATTAAGAAACAACCATAAAAAGAAAGTACACAATCTAAAATCAATTATACACTTTTTCTTTTGATAGTGAACCAACAATAGATATGATTAAGGCCTTGGATTAGGATTGGAGAGTAAACTCTCCAAGGCCACAAAAACGAGACTTAGGAGTCATTAAAGAGTGTTAAATCCATTACTGCAACTAGTGTGTCAGGATCCTCCTCTAACATAGGAGTTAAGCATGAAGTCACATCAGAGAAAGTAGGGAGATTACCCCTCTCTAATTTTTTTGGTGTTTGTGATACCTCTTTGATTGCTACATATATGAGGCTTTCATTGGTTCACGCTTTTAGAGATTCAATATTTTTTACCCTGCCCTTACGTGTGGTCATATCTATGACTATTCACCCAACCATTGATTGTTAGGTGGTAGGCTTAATGACCTTTACTAGGGAGCTACATAGATGACTGTAAGTGGGACGTGCTTGTAGTACCTAGGGCAGGCATTCGTTCATGGTCTTAGTTCCCATGGAGGGTTTCTGCCTTAATAAAGGGTGCTTGGACTAGTTAGGGATGTTTCATGTAGATCATTGATACTGCTCCCCATACCTTTTCTAGTAAATATTGAGGAGACTTCATATCCCCTATAGGGTTGTCTTTTGGAAGGCCCCTGAGCCACTTGGTTTTCTTTCTTTTAGCCTATATTTCTTTAGGGGTGTACTCTTTGAGTTCGATTCTACGTCGGCCTTTAGGTTGAATTGTGTTTTAGCACAGTATATTCACCGTGGCTGAAATACTGCATTGGTCATGTCGACTATGTAAATAATCTCTCCCCCTTTGACATCAATGGAAAATGTAACTTCCCATCATGGATTCTCCCCCTGACTGAACTATCCCTCGGGCTTATCTTCCTGAATGAACTATCCTCTTGATGGTTCTTCCTCATGTAAATATAAGACATATAAGATAAGAATTCAAAAGCATTCATTTTCGAGTAGAAATTACTCCGAGTCTCTGTCATAGATACTCAAAAAATTACCTTGGAAGCGATTTTGTAAAGATATCTACAACATGTTCTTTTGTTCCCACATATTCAACTCTAATGTTCTTCTCTACAACCTGTTCCCGTATAAAGTGAAACTTGATTGGAATGTGCTTCGTCTTGGAGTGCATCATTGTATTCTTTGAGATACCGATGGCACTAGTGTTGTCGCAAAATATCAAAATGGGCTCATCATGCTCAATTTGGATATATTTCAATGTTTGTTTCATCCATAGAACATGTGTACAACATGATATTTCTGCAATATACTCTTCTTCGACTATAGACAATGATACTAATAATTGTTTCTTGCTTATCCAAGATACCAAACACTCACCCAAGTAGAATGTTGCTCCACTTTTACTTCTTCAGTCATCAATGCAACCTGCCCAATATACATCCATGTAAGAAATAAATGATATATCCTTTCCTTTTGGATACCATAATCCAAACTCTTCTGTACCTTTGAGATATCTAAATACTTGGTTTGAGAGATAAAAACGCCTTGGTTGCTTTGACATATTTGAAGACCCAAGAAGAATGATAATTCTCCAAGTAATGACATCTTGAACTCATTTTTCATATCCTTTGCAATTTTCTGACTCATCCTATCATCATCACTACCAAAGGTAATATCGTCAACATAAACTTCAATTAACAAAATACTATCTTGATTTACCTTGATGTAGAGGTTGTTGTATGAATTTCCTTTTCTGAACCCTTACTGCTGTAAGTACCTGTCCAATCTGGAATACCATGATCTGGGTTCTTGTTTGATACCATACAAGGCCTTCTTCAAACTGCAAACATAATTTTCATTCTCTGACAACTGAAATCCTTCTGGTTTCTCAATGTATACTTCTTCCTCTAGTTCCCCATTCAAGAAAGTTGATTTCACGTCCATATGGTACACTTTAATATTCTTAGAGCATGCATAAGCTAGTATCAATATGATTGCTTCCATTCTACCAACTGGGGAAACCGTCTCTTCAAATTCGATACCTTCAACCTGAACATATCCTTTACATACCATTCTTGCTTTATTCCTGGTAACCTGTCCACCTTCATTCAATTTGTTTCTGAAGACCCACTTTGTACCGATCACATTCTTGTTTCTTGGCCTTGGAACCAGTGCCCAAGTGTCGTTTTTCTCTATCTGATATAATTCTTCATTCATGGCTTTAATCTAGAATCCATCCCTGCTAGCTTCTTCAAAATTGCTTGGTTCAACTGTCGACGATAGTGCTAGGTGTTGTTGTTCTGATGAACTGATTCTTCTTCTAGTATCAACTCCTGCATTTTTATTTCCAATGATCTAATCTGCTGGATGGTTTTTTTGTACTCGTCTACTAGGTGTCTTTGGAGGTACCTGAATATCTTGTTGTTCTTTCTCTTCTTCTTCTGACTGTTCTTCCTCATCTTTCTATTTTGCTACTTCTTCTTCCTGAACCTGTTCCAAATGATCCTTATCTTCTTCGTTTATCCTTCGTCCACCTGTCTCATCAATTGTCACACTGATGCTTTCCACTATTTTTTTGAGTCTTAGGTTGCAACATTTGTATGATTTCCTTGTGTTTGAATACCCAACACATATACCTTTGTCAACACTAGAATCAAACTTTCCCATATTTCCATCTTCCCTTTTTATATAACATTTTCTTCCAAACACTCTGAAGTGTTTCACATTAGTTGGTCTTCCTTTCCATAGCTCATAAGCAGTTTTATCACTGTTGTTTCTGAGAAATACTCTATTTTGAAGGTGATTTTTTTTATGCACTGCTTGTGCCCTGTTATAACGCAAGTTGTAGGTTGGGAAAATACCAACCTAACTACATAAAAAGTGCTACAACTTGGGAATCCTACACCCAATGTCACCTCGATGTAGGTCCCACACTTCAAGGGTGACTAGGTCACTCTAGGGAGGCAATCCCAGTGACCCTAGGGGGATTGAGATGGAGATGGAGATGGAGATGGATGTAAATGAAGCCCCCATAGGTCAATTCTAAGTGAAGTGAAAGGTTGAAAGAGATGCATTGCAAGTCAAGTAATTGTTTCCCCACAGGTATAACACTTCTTTGGATGATTGTACCTGCCCGAGACACAAGAAAATACACTTTGCAATAGTATATGTTAGTTGGATCATAAATTTAAGGTTTCTGTCCCTAATTTACAGAAGTAGATAACAATACATATCAGCAAGTAAATGGTACTATAATCTTCTCAATAAGTGCTAGAGATGAAGTAGAAAATACAAGAGAAAGACTAGCTAAACTCAAGATGAAAAGCCAATATTCTAGCACAAACGATAAGGTTGTTGTAAGCACTTGTCTACAACAAATTATATCAGCCTTATGGCTATAACATTCAATGTTTTTTTTATGAGGAAAATCACTGTATGGCATGGGGTAAACTACAACAGACAAAATGACTGCAGAAATCAACTCTAATCCCAAGTATGCTATATAAATGAGAATGCTAACAAGACAAGATAAAAAGCCTACCTCGTCTGGACGTTCGATGAAGACCACCGTTGAGCACACAAATCAAATATTTATACCTCCAACATGTCCTCAACAACTAAGATACAC
Organism: Picea engelmannii; assembly: GCA_009831015.1. Classification (NCBI taxonomy): domain Eukaryota; kingdom Viridiplantae; phylum Streptophyta; class Pinopsida; order Pinales; family Pinaceae; genus Picea; species Picea engelmannii. The sequence continues at coordinate 1,346,867 of ML779574.1, read as the reverse complement.
AAGCATATGGTGATAATATATATTGTTAACACATACAATATCATAATCCATTAACATTCATAACAAATACACCCATGGAATAATAATTCAAATATTTGTAAGATATCATTTGGATGAGAAAATAGTATTTCTATTAAAAAATGATCAACATAAGAGTATAACTGACAAAATTCTGTGTTGGTACGTCTCAAAACCGAGAAACTAAGTCCCTTCTAGCTGGGCCTCCACCACTTAAATCCTCCACCAAAGGCAAGCTCATATAAGAGAGACAATGAGGTTCTCCATCAAAGAGGGAAGAGCTTGGGGGCTGAACAATGTGTTCATAATTTCAAGGATAAATGGATGCAGACTCAATGTGAAGTGAACATTTCTCCAGAGTATCTTTGCTCTCAAAAGTTGAATTCTCTCCTCCTCCACGGTTTGGATATGGCCCAATTTATAACCTTAAAATGGAACTGAAGGGATGAGTCAGAACGTTTCCAATATATGGAAGGTCAAGGATCATGGATCTCGTGATGTGACATGGAAACCTGACACAATTTTTAATTTTGAGCACCAAACTCGATGTACGCGGGCTGTAGTGGGTCAACCTGCATATATGCATGTTGTGTAACTTGTAGGGCGCATATATGTGGAAAAATATGATTTTTTGGCTCTGGGAAGTGCAAAAGGGGACTTCAAGTCTGCATAAGGAAATGGAAAGTCCCTCTGAGCAAGTTGCATGGGGTGAGGAAAAACTTTCTATAACATGCAACAACATTCAGATTGATTTCTAGAACATTATATGAAAAGTCTAAAAAAGTGAATTGTACATATGATTTATTTTTGAAAAAACATTTGATTTCAAAAAACAAATCATTCAAATTGAATTTGAGGAAGTGGAGTTATCACTGATTTAAAATCAGTTGTTTTAGGGTTTTTCTTCGTGACAGTTGCATGGTTTACAAATAAGGTATCATTTGATAGAGTGCCCATATTTCAGTCCAACTAGTGCCAATAGTTGCAGAGTGGCCATGGAATTTCATAATTGTGGTCAGAATAGCTAATTAGAGAAGTATTTCCAAATTTATGACTATTTTACATTAGCCACCTCAAGCCCTAGTCACACAAAGGAATTGCATTGAAAAGTAAGTGATTTTCTTCAGAACCCTAATTTTTATTATGGATTTTATTTTTTATAGGTAAATCCAATGGTCCTAGTGTTGAAAAATACTACGTATGCAAAGTCATTATAAAAAAATAATTGGAGAATGGGGCTATGCCTTGAATTAAAAGACATTGCTACTATATGGGGGAAACCACTTAAATTTGTAGAGATGAATGTATTTTCAAATGAAACATATGAATAATTATTTATATATATGTGGTCTTATATTGGGAAGAAGGATAAAGAGAAAAGAAAGGGTTTGTTTTCATGCACAAAATTCCTATTACAGGTTCATGGATGTATTCCACAAGAAAATTTTATTATTTCTATAAGCCCTAGTAGAAAACATAATTTCATCAATGTTAACTCAGATTAAAGATTGCAAGTTTCCACAAAGCATATCCAAAGCACATAGGTTGTGTTGATGCCTAGAAAATTTCTTGGTAGCCAACATGGATAAATTACGCAATCAAGGTCCTAATTATACCTATACTCATTTGGGATGGGAAATCCTCACCGAAATGTGGGCCCAATCACCACTTAAAGGGGGAATTTGCTCCTTTACATGAGACTTTCCTTGAAGCGTTTCTAAAATATTATGTAGAAAAAGAAAGAACTAATCTATTTCTATTCTAAAACTATACCATCATGACTGAGATATATAAATAGTTCATAGTATCCTAGTTAGTATAAAGAAAAATAACATATATTTAATATGAGATAAAGATAATCTAACAAGCTATAGAAACAATTCGTACAACCTGATAACAATTAAAAAAAATTAGACATTAGGTTTAACTTAGTAAATAGTTACTAAGAAAAGTACAAATATGTATACTCACACTAAGTATAGACGAATAACATGAATTAAACATGAGATAAATATAAGTTGTCAAACTATGGAAATAGTTCACACAATCAAGAAATAGTTAAAATGAATACATATCAATAATTCACTAAGTAAATAGTTACCAAGAGATCATAAATATGCATACTCATATTTTAATTTGTTATCATTGCCATCAAATTCAATCAAGAATGAAGTGACATAACCGTTTCTCAAATCTTATAACAATAGTGTAGCAATAGAGAACATAACTTTCATTCATTGATAAATTTGAAAGAAAGATAATAATGGCTTGCAAAATATGTATTTCATTAGATTTGAATAATAGTACCAAAACAACTAAAACACAATGTAGATACTACCACTTCAGGTCTTCAAATTCACAAAATTTAGATTTTACAATAGTGTACTTAGCCAGTTTCCAGAGTTTCCAACCCCTTTGTTCTGTCTACATCATTACAATAAATATAAATAAAAGATGCTAAAACATAGAATTGTTTCCAAATTTTGTTCCAACTGATTGATCCAAAAATCAATTTGATTTGATGGCTGATATTGAGGAGAGATATTCTCCTAGCTACTAGAAACTTCTTTTATAACTTTTATTTCTTGCATTTACATGTGATTTTTCCATAGAGTAACTTTATTTAACATTCATGAAATTAATGGTAGTTGGGAAGTTTATTCATTCAAATTTCATAGGTGGATATTTTTATCAATTTCTTCATGTCCCGATTTGAAGTTCAACAAGAAATCATCGATGGATTTGGAAAATTTTTCATGTCGAATGATGAATTGTCTGACTGACTATCTATTAGCGATATTTCTTGTTAAAGGGGTTGGAGTGCGAAAGAGCGGGTTAAAACCCATTTGTCCTAAGTTTTGGGTGATAATGTGCCCATGGTAAACAACACGCAAGACCGAGTGGTCCAGATTCGCGCGCCCGGATCAACGGCGCGCGTTGAATTCCGGACCCCCCTTGCCTTTCTACCTTTAAGCGGGGGGGGGGGGTCCGGAATCGCGGGCGC
>ML779574.1:1320711-1335097 GCA_009831015.1 Picea engelmannii | reverse complement strand
CGGCTGCAGAGTGTCAGAAGCCATGCAGACGCAAAGCTTTCAATGCAGTTTCTTGGTTCCGCTGCTGTTGTTGTTTTGAGTATATGTAGGCATTTTTGTCATTTTTGTATCTATCGATGGTAGAGCTAAGCTCCCGACTGTAAAGTTTCAGTGACATTCTGGTTTCCTGGTTATGCCTCTGTGTTTGAGACTTCTTGGTTTATGACAAACAGTTCTTCTTTTTCCAGCTTTGTTTCATCTCATGCCGGAGTGTTCACAGTCGAAGGATTCGCGTGGATTGCTACATTTCTGTTATGATAAAGGATTTGTCGTGGCATTTATGTATTCTCTGGTTTTTTGTGTTTGAATGCAAATTGACTTTGTGTTTGAATTCTTCTCTTCTAGTCTGTTATGGACCTGATGTTCATTATAGGCCACTGCACTCTTCTTGCATAAGTCTTCCACCTACTCACTCTTTATTACGGCTCACTGTTTGGAGTTTATCAAGACCTCACTCGTTCATGCATGCCTGGTCTGGTTTCTGAGTTGATACAATGTTGTTTTGAGTTTTCCTCCATTTGATCACCCTTTTAAAATAAATCATGACATTAAACTGATGGGCGTCGGGCTCTGCTCCTGCTAGCAATCCAGGAGTGACTTCCGATATCCAACACTATCCATATTCACGAAACTGAGTTGAGTGATCCCATCTTTTATTGAATTAGTATGTTGATGCACACCTGCAAGACAATCTGAAAATGGTACTAATTGGAAAGGAAATTGCACACGAGGCATCTCATAATCCTAAATTATATCTAGAGATAGATCCCATAAGTATGAGTAAGTCTTGATTGTTTCCTTGATTAAACCTTGTGAGAATAAGCAGTTGATATGCCATGAGTCAAGTTGATCTAGATTTATAAATGGAATGAAATGAAATACATATGTATAACAAAGAAACATGCATAGATACATTAAAACTTGACTTCTATTAATAAAGAGAAACTTTTGAAACTGTAAAAATGCAAACTTAAACAAACTTGCTCGAATGGTGGAAACTTATCTCTAAGAAGAGATGTGATGGCTATGCTCATTCGAAAGAAGATGATGTTTTCAATGAGGCTGCAAAGGCCTTTTTAACATAAATAAAATCCAAAGCCCTAAGCCTGGAAGATGAAATGCCAAAAAGGTTTGTGGGCCCTGATGGGGGTAGTTCATATGTCAACTTCCTGAGGGAGTAAATTTTTCTTACGATCTTCGTTTGGGGCGTACGATAGCTCGTTGGAAAGGTATAGCTGAGGAAACCAAATTTCATTCGGCCTATAATCTACCTTTAGCAACATGGTAGGCTCTTCCGAGCCAAAAAACATCGTTTAGGGCCTCAAAACGACCCCGAAAGTTTAAGACTTGAAAAACCATAGAAAAACTGCCAAGGTGGAAACCCATGTTTTGAGCTAGTGGAATAGGTGGGTGGCCATCGATATTCATATGGATCATTCTTTACCCCTTAGGAAGTAATGGTCCCTATTGCGTCAAGTTCCCATGGGAGATAGGAAATCTTTTGTTGAATCTGAACATTAGTGAAGTACTTGCCTTACTGCAGAAGTTGTTTTAGCTTGTTGAATGATGTTATGAACCTGTTGCTGGAGGTTTTGATCCATTCAACTGATCTAGATGCATGACATACTCGAGTGTGGGAGGACGTTGTCGATGAAGATGCAACATGAGGAGTATGAAGGGATCTATTATAAATTTCCTTGAATGGTCAGTGTGGATGCACCCCCATAGGTGAAGCAATAATATTTTTGTACCCTTCTACAATCTGCCTCTACTGAATAGAAAGGTCTTGGACCGAGGATGTTTTGGTTGCAATTTCCTTCTATTCACCTTCTCATCAAAACATGAAGAGGTTAAACTTTGTGGTATGAGAGATTACTTTGCGACACTATTTTTTTGGGATAATACTCAGAACTACCTCTGATATCCTGTAGAGATGACCCCCCAACATGGTCGAGACTCATAAACAACATGATGCTTCCAAATATATGGCTGTAATAACAAAACATCACAGAATTATAGTAGGGAAACACCACATAGTACCTCATCCTTGAAGGGCTTGATGTCGTAGGACATGCGACATTGTTGGCTGAAACGAAGATCTCAACCCTGGTGAAGACACCTGATGTTGTATGACTGCGGGTGTGGTGTTGTCGGTAAATCCGGTTGCTTGATGAAATCTGATGATATTAGTTTCTTATGGCTTCTACTATCAACAATAAAATGCAGTGGGGTCCCCTTCACCCACATATGTGAATGGAAAAGGTGCCCCCCCTCCTCAAGATCCTCTGGTTCTTCTGGTTGGATTGTTGTAGTCGTGATAGTAGCAGTGGGTTCTTCATCGATGATCTATCTCCTTTTATTATTTTCTGAATCAGATTCTGAGTCAGGGCTCGACTATATTTCTTTGAGCTCGGCTACCAATGACTTTCAAGCGACATTCATCGGTGTTCTTCTAAGGGATTTTGTGGAAGTCGCACCACTTCCTAGTTTCCTTCTTCATCTTCCCGTTTCTCTTCTTTTCCTACGGCTTGGACTGGTTGTATTGATTTTTGTTTTCTATGAGTCAGGGCTACATTTACCATACTTTGGTTGTTGTGGATTTGTAAACCCAAATTCCTGCTTATTCTGCTGCTTAAATTTCTACTCAATTTTGACAACATATCGATAAGCGACTCCCAATGATGAGGTGCCCAAAAACTCCATTTAGGTTTGGATGTACATGTGTAGAGCCCCATGGTATTTTAGAACCAGATTCCATTTGAAGTCTTTGATACCCAACTTGGTGCGCAAGGTATGAAAGGTGTTTGTGAACTACGACAGTATTTTCCCCTCTCTTGATGCAGCATGGTCCATCTCATGTACTGATCATCATAGTTTCCAACAGGGTAATATTGATCCTTGACCGCATCCATAAAAAGATCCCAAGTGGTCTCAACCCAAAATATCCAAACTTCTCTATGGAATATTTCTCTCAGTAAGTTTCCCACCAATGTTTGACACGGGGGATAGCCTTAAGGAGTGAAAAGGTGATCTTTTCTCTATTGAAAAAATTGTGGATAGAGAAATAACCTTATAGAAAGTTTAACCACTTTTCCAAATCATCCACATCAATCTGACCTTCAAATAAAAGAATATAAAAATTAACTTGTACGTCAACTTCCTTAATCTGACCTTGATACATCAACTTCCCGAGGGTGTAAATTTTGCATACGATCTCCATTTGGGGTGCACGATAGTTTGTTGGAATGGTCTAGCTGAGGACAAGACATTTTGTTCAACCTAGAATCTGCCTTCACCTATATGATAAGTTCTATTGAGCCAAAAAAATGTTGTTTAGGGCCTCAAAATGGCCCCTGAAGTCTAGGACCCAAAAAACCATAGAAAAATGCCAAGGTGGAAACCCATGTTTTGAGCCAGTGGAATAGGTGGGTGGCCACCAATATCCATATGGATCATAAGTGATTCTTGTATTTTTATTGCCCCCCCCCTTCAGACAACATGGAATAACCCAAAGGAAAATTGGTTTATTTTGCTTCACATGTTTTCAAATCATCAAATAATCTTTGAGCTTCCTTTTGTTTTTCAAACTGTATCTTTTTCATGTCATTCTTTGATTTCATACAACTTGGTATAAAGTAAATCTTGTAAAGAAGATAGTTTGTTTATAAACTCCATTACTTCTTAATTTAAAGTTTCTGAATTTTCTATTTATATTTTCATTTCATCTAATTGAGCAGTCAAAGTGTCCACTTGATTCTCATAATTTTTGCTCAATTTCTCTTTCTCATCAATAAATGCAACTAATTGTTTGTAATGTTTAGATTTGATCTCATCTATTTTAGTTGTTAACTTTACAGTGGTATTGAAAGAGATTATTTTTGCTTCTGCAATATGCTTCTTCAACTGAGTTTCATGTTCCTCTAACCAATTGTCATCTTGTTACTTCAACTTCTCTTATATCTCTTCCACTCTTTTCTTTTGTCTTTTTAACTGAGTATATAGTTTAGTTACATACCATTTATTTTCACTAGAAAATGCCCCTAAGGAATCAACAACTTCCTCTACATATTCTTCATCATTTAAATGTGCATCATCCCAAAGCTGCATTGTTTCCTAAATAACCTCGTCATGGTGAGTTGTCTTTCTTCTTTTAGTTCTCCTTTTGAAAATGTTCTTTGTATTATCATCAAATGTGTAGTTATCCAATGATATAACAATTATTATTCTATTATTATTTGATTTTTAGATCCTCATCCCTATTAATATTATTCTACTTTAGCTCAATTTCAAGGGCTCCACAAACTTTTCTTTTAGCATAGTGATCATTTTTAGTGATAATTTTAGTGTTTTCAATGCAAATGAGATGGCCAGTGCCTTGAGAGTTATTTTCTAAGGTTGATCTCTTACCTTGACTATAGTTGATATCAATGTAATGTTCTTTCAATTTGGCTTGAATAGGTCTACCTATCTTACCAATATAGTACTTACCACATGAGAAGGGAATGGTTAAACACCTTTGTGAAGTTTTAGATCAAAGACATTCTTAGCCAAATTCAACATTTTTTCAACATTTGTTTAAAAGACATTTTTTCAAAAGTATTTGGAGGGGAAAAGCCAACCCTGATATTATCTTTCTTAAGAAATTTTTCCATTGTATCAGATGTTCCTTTGATATAAGGAAGAGCCATAATATTTCCTTGAGCTTGATCATGAGTATTATGATGACCCATCCTATATTTTACGGTAGCCTTTTTAAATGAATGGTCCTTATAGCCATTAATTTTGAAAACCTTATCTAATTGTTTAAGCTCTTGTTCTATGTGATCATTATTAGAAATTTTGATAGCTCAAGTCACTAGAGTGTTCATGACACCAAGCTTCTGTGTAGGGTGGTGATGAGAATGAGCATGGAGATACATATATGTGTAAGTCTTCTTCTGGTATACTTGATAGGATGTTGAGCCATCATTTTTCTTATAGATAAGGATGTCCAAGAACGAGATAATATTGTTATCTTATACCTCTATTGTAAATTTTATGCTCTGATCTTGAGTGTTCAGATGGTTTTTAAAATTGTCTAAGATTTCTTTTCTGTTTGGCTAGATTATGTAAGTGTCGTCTATGAACCTTTTCCATAATTTGGGTTTGAGAGGAAAGGAATCAATGGAGAACTTTTCAAACCATTCCATGTAAAGGTTAGCAAGAATAGGTAACAGTTGGGACCCCATTAACATGCCTTCTATATATTCATAGATATTTCCACAAAATCTAAAATACATTGATTTCAGACAAGCATTAACAAGGTTTGTTGTATTCTTATCTGTGATTTCCTTAATTACCCTAATGGCATCATCAACTAAAATTTTGGTGAAAAGAAAAACCACATCAAAACTGACAAGAAATCTATTTCCTCAACCTTTACATTCTTTATTTCATTAATCACATGAAAATAGTCTTTTCCATAAGAATGTGTTTATCCAAAAAAAAATAAAATAAATAAATAAATAAATAAAATAAAATAAAATAAATAAATAAATAAATAAATTCTTGAATTTCTTCACATGGTATTTTACCAATTTATATGTGGGAGAACCAATGATATTAACTATGAATCTCAATGGAGAATTTTCTTTGTAAACTTTAAGTAACCTATGCATTCGAGTGACCACACAATCTTTCAAAATTAGTTTTACCTTAACTTCTCTTAATATAATCAATTTATACTAATTATATGTTTATTAATTAAAATATAATATAACAACTAAATTTTTTAATATCAAATTAAAAATGAACATTCTTATTTTCCGTGTTCCTTGTAAAATATCTATCCATGGATTATCCAATTGCTAATAAACATGCTGCTCAACAATTCTACATTAAGTGTTGGATAAATAATTAACAATCTATGATAGAGATTTTTAGAGGGTCTCTCACACACATATTTTAATATACAACTATTTTTATTATTTCATTAAAAAAATTTATATTTTTCAATTTTATATTAAATCTATATCATCTTATATATTCATTATTATCTTTCACCATTTTTAATATAATACACATGAAAATTGTTTATTTACTTAAAAAAAACTTTTTATAAATATTGATAAAAAAATTATAAAAAATAAATATAAACGAAGTGTATATTAATTTGTTTTTGATATTTAATATATATAACAATATCTTAAATAAAAAATAAATATAATATATTTATATTCAAACCAAATATGATATTATAACGAAATCTTTAAATAACAACTTAAAACCAAGTCTTTTCACTCTCATAAATGTAAGAATATTTAAAAACAAGTCTTTTCATTTTGATAAATATATGCTGAAATAAAATACAACTAAATCTTTCAAATACAAATGAAAAACAAGTCTTTTCGCCTTGATGGTCCCTTCCAAATAGAAAACATGATATTCAACAACTCTTTGCATTTTAAGAATTAATAACGATGACAAATGAGGGAGACTTTTAGAGGTTATACTAGTTTTATACATATTTTATATGCATAAATGTTTTTGATTTTTTTTATAAAAATAAAAAATAAAAATTTTATTTAAAAAATTTAAATTATATATATTTAAAATTTTTAAATTTTATAGTTTTTTAATAGTAATTGGTACATTTATATTAAGTAAAAAGATGTAATAAGTTGTAAAGATATTACATTTAAAATGTTTCAAAAATGTATAATTATAGTTAATATCTAGTTTATATATAGACCAACAATTGAATTTTATAATGTCCATTGGAAAAATAACTTAGTATTTATGAGAAGTGTAAATTCTACAAAGCAAACCATGTCATTTAATAACCTTACAAAACATGAAAATTTAATAAAGGGAATTCTTACTCACCACTTCTTCTAGTGTTGTCTTCCCTATTTTTAGAATTGGCTGCTCAATTGCCATTATATCTTCAAGCTGATGCATTGTTGCTTCCACATTTAGCTTGCCACAATTTGAGTTTACCTATTGGACCTGGTTTGAAGCTCCTAAATGGTCACCCTTGCTCTCAATTTTTCGCAACCATAGTCCAAACACCAATGTGCTCGCTTGAGATCTAGCGAACTAAAACAACTTCCTCCCCAAATCCATCCAATTAATCACACTGTGACAGAGAATTACTCCAATCCCAAACACATAAACATCTAGCATCATGACTGAAGATATGTGGGAATGAACCCCCCATCTTGTTTCATAAGTACTCTGTCCATATAGTCTAAGGGTCACACACTTGACCATGTGACACCCCAATGGTTTGATACATGGATTATGCTTCATTGATACTAAGGAATGAGTTGATTAAGCTGGTTTTCATTAATGTTAAAGAACTCCTCTTTTATGAGGGCATATTTGTTAGCGAAATGGTCTGCAGTTTGATTGTTCTCCCAAAGGATATTGAAGAAGTTAATTCTAGTGAAGTTTTTGATCTCTTTTTTAGCTTGATCAAGTATTACATCAAGAGGATGATCAAAAGCACCAGTATTGGAGACTATTTTTCCAATGACGAGCCTTGAATCCCCTACAATGATTAAAGATTGGATGTTAGCTTCAATTACTAATTTTAGCCTTTGCATTAATGCATAAGCTTCCGCTACATTGTTTAATGCTATATTGAGACCCTAAGAATATGTCAAAATTATTGTTCCTCTAAGACTTATAATAGCCCCCCACACTTGCCACTCCATAAAACTTTGATCTTGTTCATAAGTACTTTATCCATATAGTCTGAGGGTCACACACTTGAGCATGTGACACCTCAATGCTTTGATACATGGCTTATGCTTCATTGATACTAAGGAATGAGTTGATTAAGCTAGTTTTCATTAATGCTAAAGACCTCCTTGTTGGGCTCCAGTTTTTTCATATTTTTTTCCTTACAAATACACTCATCATTACACCTTCTTCCCTCATTTCATCAATAATATATCCCTAATTACACCATAAACCTCCATTATCTCTTGTTATTCATCCTACGTGGTTAATACATAATTTTCCATATTTTTAGTGATTAAAATGATGATTATACAATAGTTTTGTTGATGATAGTTTCATCCTATGTTTCTATGTCCAAACAATATGTTCCTGCACTGGAAGTCATCCGGTACTCGCACTGGAGGTCATCCGATACTCACACTCCAAGTCATCCGATACTAGAAGGTTCTACAGTCAATCAGTACCTTCACAGTCATCCGGTATCCACACTCCATGTCATCAGGTACTTGCAATTCAACTCATTCGACACCAGAATGTTCTAGAAACCATCCAGTACCAGAATGTTCCAGGTCATCCAGTACCAGCATCAACAATCGTCCGATACTGGATTATAGTCGAAAATTTGGCATGCTTCTAGAGGGAAATTGAGGACATGGGTTTTGTCCAGAACGATGTCGACATGGGGATTTTTGGGTCAGAATCCACCCAACTCCCACGTGTGGACCTCCAACTCAGGGGGAATGATTATGCAAAAATTAGTAAAAATCTCAAACTGCCAATTTGTGCCTCGATTTTCTAAGCTATGAGTTTTTTCTAAAATATGACAAATTGAGTAAGACGCGAGAAATTTTTAAAAATTCAATTTTTTTGGAAGATATGGGTGGATATCTAACTTGAATTTGCCCAAATTGATGAAAAGACCCAGATTTTTTTTATTTCATTCAAAAGTTGTAAAATTGGTTTTAACGAAAATCTGTCGGTTTTATCCATTCCTCCATAGATTTCATGTATAAATAAGCCTCATAGGGCTATGAGAAAGAGCCAATTATTATTATGAGAATTCTTTTGTAATGAAGATTAGAGTGTTATCATAACCATGCCAATATTATATGAGACTTGTAATTTTCCGAGTTTGATGAAATGAAAGAGCTATTGTTCCTGTGCATGTTTCCAAGCATTTGAGTGATCCAATTGTCTTCAAGCAACACTCACCACCTGGGAAGAGACCCTCAATGTGGGTAAGTGTTTTTATATTCTATTTGCTTGGTATATTAACATTGCATTGTGTGTTTATTTCATTACAACTAAATTTTAGTTTTGTTATATTTTGATTTTATGTTGTTGCATTAGATGGAGGAATTCAGACTCAGATCACATTTTTAAATTGAGGACATTATTACATTTGTTAAGCTTTGAGTTTAGTATGTACTCCTTCCATTACTTCTGCGTGTGTATATTTTTTCATATCCTTTTGTTGGCCCTTGACCAAGTTTTGAGGAACACTTGGTCATATTTGACCACTTTTGGACTTCGACAGCCTGTCAAAGATGGAGCACTAGGTGAAGCAGAGATCATGGGATCTTGGTCCAATTTTGGACCCTTTTAGGGTTTTGGGTTAATGTAATGGGAAAGGGATGTTGGTCCGTGGGTTTACGCATGATTAGGCCGACTTTTGTAATGTATAAATAGAAGGATAGGCAATGTAAGGAGTAGATATGAGTGCTTAGTGCAATTGGTAGTGCATCTATGTGATGTTGAATAAGTTCTCTGTGCGAACTGTGTAAGGTTTGCAAGGCTAAGTGCAAGTTACTGTGAGGTTGTTATAGAAAGCTAAATTTTGTAACGCAAAGAAGAAGGATCTAGCGAGATGCACAGATCTTTTGTCCTATGTGAAGAAGGGTTTTGGAGGCTTTGTGCTTGTAGCAGATTGAAGACAATAATAAAGAAGAAGATACTATGGACGTAGCCCTAGTGTGGGGGTGAACCACATAAATCTATGTGTTATGCTTTGTGCTTTGATTCAATGTGTTTTTTCTTATGCTATGTTCTTTGATATATCCACTTATGCTCTGTGCTTCTTAGATATATATGATTGTTAGATCTGATGTGTATGAGGATGCTCAGTGCTGATCTACTGGATCTGATCTGGGTTACTAGGGTTAAGTAGTGAAATACTGTAGATCTGAGTGTACACCGTGATGCTTTGTGCTATCTGTGAAGTAGAATAAGGGTTGAATATTGACGAATGATCGATGTTAAGTGCTCTATAAATTATATAATCACATATCTGTGTCCCAACTAAGATTGCAGACACCCGAATCTTGCAACCACCCCTGCCTCTACATCGGGTGAGACTTCATCTGCTTCGCAAGTGTTGCCGAAAGGGCCAGTAGTTAGGGCTTTGTTGGTGCTCTCTTGAGTGTTGAACCCTGGGTCTTCCCCTATGCCAACAAATGGTTCCGTTGCCGGGATCTGAAACTGTGATTGCTAGGAACTGAGGAAGAAGAAAATTTGTGCAAAAGAAAGCTCTGTGCGTAGATCTGTTTCCCTAGTGCACAACTTTTTACCCGACTTGTGAAGCTTTGTGCCAAGAATAAGGTCATATCTGAAGAAAGGAAGACTAGATCTGAAGAAAAGAAGTGAGATATGAACACTCTGTGCTCTAAGAAAAGTAAAAGTGGAAATTTCTGAAAGGAAGAGGTCAGATCTGCAGAAAAGAGGTAAGATATGTAATCTTTGTGCTCTAATAAAGGTAAGAATAGTCAAAAGTTCTTAGATATGGAAGCTTTGTGCTTTGTAGAAGTAAGATAAGTGATTTTTTGTTTTGTTTCTAAAGCATGGATCTAGGTATGTTTGATAGATTCTATCCTAGCTTAAAAACTAGGGCATTAATAGATGAAAGAAAGTTTGATATGAATAGATCTGATAAGTATAATGATAGATATCTTATACCTAAGCATAGAATGAATGTTTGGACTAACAAATGGATGCAGGATCCTAGAAAGAATTTTCTGCAGGTTAACTATCACTATTACAGTGTGCAGTACAAACGAGGTTGGGGATCATTTAAAAGAAAGCGAGGATTAATCCTATGTTACAGTTGCAGAAAACAAGGCCATCTAGCTTAGGAATGCCCTGGTAGAAGACCTAGTTGTCTTTGTTGCAAAGCTAGGGACCATGAGGTATTGGATTTCCCTAGAATGATCGCTAATCTTGAAAGGAAAAATCTGAATCAAGAAGACCATAAGGAAGATCCAGAAAATGCAGAAACCCAACAAGAATCAGAGAAATTGTTAATATAGATGAAAGAAACCCTGAAGGAACTTAATGTTGAAATTACTAATACAACTGAGAGGGGAGGGGGGTGAATCAGTTGTCTTTGAGCTTAAACAATGTTAAGTCTAATAAAACATTCTTAATCTTCCTTCAAGTGATCATCAACATTATACAGCATATGGACAGTAAAAGTAAAAAGCATCAGTCACACACAAGGTATACACAGAGATAGATTTTCATGAGGAAACCCATAAAGGGAGAAAACCTCTTCTTCTTCGAAATGATAGGCAGTCTTTTAAGTTCTGTACATCATCTTTAATTGAGCACCAACTCAATGTGAGGCTGCTACCTCTATTTTACAAGCTGCAACATTTTTGAGAGCACCAACTCTCTGGTTTCTCTAGCACCCACTAGAAGGAAGCACCAACTCCCTAGTTTCTCTAGCACCCACTAGAAGGAAGCACCAACTCCCTATATGTTCCAACACCAACTTCCAGTTACACAAGCTCCAACCTGTATAACAGAGAACACTTGTTCTCCCTTGCACCACCCTACCACCCTGGTTTCTCTGGCTGCAACCAGATGGAAGCTACAACTTCCTGTGTTCAAGCTCCCACTTGAACCTCTGAAGACAACAGTCCTCCCGAGCACCTCCAAAACTCCCTATTTCATAAATGAACATAAAAAACATTCAACTACACAGATACATAATTTCTTACCAATCTTTCTTTGTTCTGTACATCTGGTCATCTCCTAACTGTACTGCAATTCATTTCTTCCTCTTTCTGTTCAGCAGGTCTACTTTGCATCAAATTGTTCTGTCATTCTCCTCTGCGTTTCATCTCACATTGCACATATTCTCAATCTCCTCCTACACATCCTCTCATTTTATTTTCTTACAATTTCATTCTTTTCTCATACCGAACAACCAACACTACGTTGTCTGTCTCATTTTCTTGTATACACAGCTCCACGGCGATTCCACTTCGCATTTCCTTAGGCAAAAGAAAGACAACTGTCCCAACGACTGAAATGCCAATTGATTCGCAATCATGAATCCATTTCACTAACAGATTCGTAACTGAGAGGTTAACTGTGAGAGAAAACAATAACCTTCTGATCATATTCCAATTTATCTGCGTTGTTGGATGAACTTTATTGATGTTGCCTTTAAATCGGGTTTCAGCATTTCAACAATCCTGTGTTGAGTGTCTCGACACTTCATTTCATGATCTCCGAAGTTCTGATACAGAACTTTTCTGCACTAGCCCCTTCCCCAATATGACTATGGTCATAACCAAGCGCCTATGATTAAAGCGCTTTTCGCGAATTCGCGTTTCGTGAATCTGGAGATGAGGCATCTCGACTCTCCAAGTCGCGATCTCCGAAACCCTGAAATGGAGCTTATTTGGACTGACTCCTTCCCTTCTCGTGACCAAGGGATGTGACCACAGCCTTATGCATAAGGCACTCTCGCGATTTCTCATTTCATGAGTCTGGAGATGAGGCATCTTGACTCTCCAAGTCCCGATCCCCAAAACCTCGAAATAGTGTGGGATCAACAGTCCTGATCAACACTTGATCTGACGGCTCAGATCATGTCGCGATTTCGCATATCACGATTTCGACACTCTTGATGTTCAATGTTTTTGTCACTTCAAAGTCCCGATCCATGAAACTCTGTAATGGAGTCGTATCAACGGTTCGGATCACATCTTGATTCAACGGCTGCGATTGAATCGTAATTTCGCATATCGTGAAATCAACATTCTTGTTGCATTGTTTCTTTGACATCTCCAACACGCGATCCTCAAAACTCTGACATGGACTGGAATCAACGGTCTAGATCAAAGCTTGATCTGACGACTCAGATTACATCGCGATTTCACATATTGCGATATCGGGATTCCTGTTGCATTGTTTACTTGCCTCTCCACTGCGATCCCCGAAACTCCGACATAGACTGGAATCAACGGTCCAGATCAAAGCTTGATCTGACGGCTCAGATTACATCGCGATTTCACATATCACGATATTGGGATTCCTGATGTTAATAATCTTTGATATGTTCAACTCGCGATCCTCGAAACTCCGACATGGACTGGAATCAACGGTCCAGATTCAACCTCGATCTGATGGCTCAGATTAAGTCGCGATTTCACATATCGCAATTACGCCCGCTTCTCCTTATTATAATTTAAAAGGTGTGCAGGTTCTCCTTGATCCAACGATGGTCGGGTCCTGTGCTTGGATCTAACGTCTGAGATATGTCCTCCTGTTCAACGCTCTTCTTGTCTATATTCTGATCTGACGACCCTCATTCTTTCGGGAATTTTGAATGAGATCCAACGATCATAAATTCTTCTCAAACTTGATGGGTCTTCGATCACTCGATCAAAGTTGCGTTGCCTTCGATCATTCGACCTTTCTGAACTTATCTTCCGTTTTCCTGTCGATTACAAACTTCCTGTACTCATGCCAACTTCACTGTTGTACTTTCCATTAATGACAAGCATTCGCTGTCTGTTAAATATTTGCCAACAATCTCCCCCTTTGGAATTGATGGCAACACAAGCACCCACATGCATTTAGATCTCCTTTCTCGAACTCTTTTCTCCCCTTTTGACATCAATGTCAAAGAAGAAACACTCTTCCCCTGATCTGTTGCAAAACATACTCCCCCTGTCGACTATAAGCATCTTGGAAATACACCAGATATTCAATAAGTACTCCCCCTGACCAGGTGAACAGATTAGACACAAGAGATTATAACCCCCAACTTTTGACGAAGATATCCAAAAGGGGTCGCTGCTAATGGTTTAGTAAAGATATCAGCAATCTGTTCTGTAGAAGGTATATAATTCAGTTGAACAATTCTGTTTGTAACTTGTTCTCTGAGAAAATGGTATTTGATTGGAATATGCTTAGTCTTAGAATGAAGAAAATGATTCTTGGAGACACTAATGGCACTGGTGTTATCACAATGAATTGGAATAGGATCAGTGTAAGTTACCTTCAGATCTTCAAGAGTTTGTATCATCCATAAGATTTGTGTGTAGCAAGTAGCAGCAGCAATGTATTCTGCCTCTGTAGTGGATAATGAAATGGATCCTTTCTTTTTACTAATCCATGCAACTAATGAGTCACCCAGAAAGAATTCTCCTCCACTGGTGCTTTTTCTCTCATCAACACAATTTGCCTAGTCTGCATCTGAATAAGCAGTTAACTGGAAATTCTGATTTCTAGGATACCACAGACCATAAGTCATTGTTCCCTTCAAATATTTAAATATCCTTTTGACGGCTACCAAATGACTTTGTTTAGGAGCAGACTGAAAACGACCTAC
>ML779574.1:1273294-1300286 GCA_009831015.1 Picea engelmannii | reverse complement strand
CTCACTTTAATCATAAAGTTATATTTTAATTTGCATCTCACAAATTAATTTGACTAAGACCCACATTCGGCAATTTCTCCCCTTAGGCGCCTAGGGAAGAGAAACACTTGCCTTGGTACTTTATTTTAATTAAAATTTTAACAAATATGACTCCTGCTGAACTCAATTATACAGTCACCGAGAAGGAATTCTTAGCAGTTATCTATGCCATTAATAAATTTAGACATTACATTACTGGCTATGCTACTTTTGTCCATACTAATCACTCAACTATCAAATACTTAATGAACAAACCTACCACAAATGCTAGAGTCACCAGATGGTTACTATTATTGCAAGAATTTGATATTACAATTGTAGATAGACCAGGAAAAGAGAATGTAGTTGTTGATTTCCTTTCTCGGTTGACACTTGATGATGATACCCCAGTAGATGATTCCTTTCCTGATGAATATCTATTTGCATTTTTTGCTCACTCACCTTGGTATGCAGACATTGCTAACTGTTTGGTTGTAGGGAAGTTACCACCACACCTATCCCACCGAGAGAAAAAAAGTATCATTCATCAAAGTGCTCGGTATAGTTGGATAAGTGGGTGTCTTTTCCATACAGGAGATGATCAAGAAATTCGAAGGTGCATTAGAGAATATGAGGTGTATGATCTACTAAAAGCTTGTCATGATGGCCCTTGTGGAGGGCATTTTGCTGATAAGAGAACAACACATAAAATTCTTAGGATGGGGTACTATTGGCTATGACTCTTCAAAGATGCAAAGAAATATGTTCGGGCCTGTGATAGCTACCAAAGAGTAGGCCAACCTAATCATAGAGATGAAATGCCATTAAACTCCCAGATAGTACTTGAACCATTTGAAAGATGGGCCTTAGACTTTGTAGGACCCATTAACCCTCCATCCAATCACAAAGTTTACATAGTGGTCTGCACAGACTACATGACTAAATGGGTGGAAGCCAAGGCACTCCACAGAGTGACCGAAGAAGCAGTTATAGATTTCTTATTTAAAGACATCTTCATCAAATTTGGAGTACCAAGAGAATTAGTTACAGATGGAGGACCTCCTTTCACTTCTCACAGTTTCAAAGACACCCTTCACAAATATCATATTAAGCATAGAATGACTACAACATACCACCCCCAAGCCAATGGAAAGGTGGAAAGAACAAACAAAGTAATAGAAGCCATTCTCACAAAAACAGTGAAGGAAAATAGAAAGGATTGGTCCTACAGGCTCCCTGAAGCATTATGGGCCTACAGAACTACCTGGAGAAATACTACAGGATTCTCTCCCTATGAATTAGTCTATGGAAAGAATGTTGTCTTTCCTGTGGAATTTGAAATAAAAACCTTAAGGACTGCCTTAGTTGTCAACTTTGATTTGACCGATGCACAGACAGCCAGGTTGCAGCAACTTAATGAATTGGAGGAGAAAAGACTAGATGTCATTCAACAGACAACCATAATTCAACAGCAAAGATCAAAATGGCATGACAAAAATATCAAGAACACGCAGTTCCAAAAAGGTAATTGGGCCCTACTGTATGACTCTCGGTTCAAGGAATTTCAAGGGACACTGCGCACAAGATGGCTTGGACCTTACGAAGTAGACACCGTTTTCCCCAATGGAACAGTAAGGCTCCTCACAATCGATGACTCCAAAACTCCGTTACTTGTAAATGGTCATCGGCTCCGTCTGTACTAGCGCCCTATTTCCAAAGAAGATTTTAAGGCCACATGCATGGAAGATGCCCATTTCCTCTTCTTAGAGGGGGTTCCTACCCCTCATTGCAATTAACTCTTTTAAGTTAATTTCTTTAGTATTAGATTAGATTTTATTTACTAATAATCCCTGTCAAGAAATACCATGTTACAATCGATTTTTGCAGATTCCCGATCGAAGCACAAGCCACTAGGAAAGGACGATCCTAGTTCAAAGAGACAAGCTTTCCTTAAACACCACTGTTCAGCACTTTTGACTTTCCTCCAATGCTAAAACACCACTGTTCAACACTTTTGACTTTCCTCCGATGCTGAAACACCACTGTTCAACACTTTTGACTTTCCTCTGATACTGAAACACCACTGTTCAACGCTTTTAACTTTCTTCATTACTGAAACACCACTGTTCACTACTCTTGATTTTCCTCTGTTGCTAAAACACCGCTACCACCGAACCCCACACCTACTTCCCCCATCACTGTTCAACAACCTTTTACCACTTTTCCCCATTTTCCCATAGACGAAACAACACCGTCCAACAATTGTTTTGCCTTTTCTTTTCTATTGATGAAACACCATTAGCTGCTACTTTTCACCATTTTTCCCCATTTCTGAAACACCATTCACAACAATTGTTTCGCCTTTTCTTTTTTGTTTCTGAAACACCATTGGCTGCTATTTTTCACCATTTTTCCCCATTTCTGAAACACCATTCACAACAATTTTTCGCCTTCTCCCTATTGCCAAAACACTACAGTCCGACAATTCCTCACTTCCTTCAGCGACGAAACAACACCGTCCAACAATTGTTTCGCCCAATTTTTCTTATTGCTGAAACACCATTGTTCAGCGGTTCTTCAGATTTTCTCATCACCGAAACAATGTCGTGCAACAATTGTTTCGCCTCGTTCTGTTTTGTTGATGAAACACTAACTTTTCAACATCATCTGTCAGCAAGCTTTGATGCTCTCATACTATAGTTCATCCTTCCATTCAGCAAATCCTTTATACAGTTCATATGATAAATCAAAAGTCTCCGCCACGACTACCATGGACAGGCATGATATTTTGTTTGCAGAACGAATCAAAAGGTAAGGCGAGGTATGTAAATTTTATGTAATACAGTTAAGCAATAGTTAATGAGAAGATTCTATATCATTATGACCACTCGATTGCAATCATTATTAGCCGCACTTGACGGGAGGGGAGGACACATCAAACCTTCTACACCATCATTTCACACGAATTCACTACCGCCATTCCTATTTCACCACCCTTTCGCGTATTTTACCACCATTTTGCATATCGTCGCTCGGAAAACTCACTCTGTGCAGAGGCTGTTACTCAAAATCTTTGACGCTGTATTCTACCAAGATGGTAGCTATGGGAGGCTCTGTCATACGGAATGAACCCACCATGACAGCGTTGTTAGAACATTATCCAGTAGCTTATCAAATCTTTCAGTAGGCAGGATGGCTCAGTTATTTTCAGAGACTCCAGTGGTATAATGAACAACAGATTCTGCAATTCACTCAAAACCTTCAAGAAGACCATTCTATTGTCCAAGGGGTCTGAATTTCAATAACAGAAGAAGATATAGCACAGGTCTCAGGCCTCCCTACCGACGACATTCGCATGTTCAGCCATAAACATATCATTCGGAATGCCCAGCGGAACTTCTTCTTGCCAGAAGAACAAATTGAATTTAAAGGCAGGGGTGTTCAACTCAGCTCATTGCCACCCCCATGGCCAGAAGTTGCAAGATTCATCAAACATTATCTAACCTGCGAAGGCTGATACCAGGTAGTTTATCAACACGACTTTCTTCTGTTGTCTCATTTACGACATAATAGACAGGTGAATATTCCTTATTATTTGCTGGGTTGTCTGAAAAACATGGCGTATTACTGCAGAAAGGCTAAAGATCCCACCCTTTCACTCACCCATCACCGTCTTGTCCAACTGCTCATCCAAAGGGGTTTTTCCCAACAAAACCCTCCACTAAATAACCCACCCATAAATCCCCCAAGAAGCTGCCGAAATTCCTGAAAACCTCCAGGAGCAGCAACCGCAAAACCCCCCAGACTCTCCAGAAGTACCCAATAGCCCGCCCACAGAACGAATCAGTCCAATCAATCCCCCTACCATACCAAGCCCGCCTCATACCTTACCAGAATCATCCACTCCCGCCCTTCATATTCTTAGTGATGACTCTGAGCCAGATAATTCCTCCTGCCCCATCATTGAGGAAAGACCCCCACGTAAACGAAAACAAATTCCCTTATTTCCGCCCTTCTTACAAAAGAAGAGAACAAGGGCCTCAACTAGGCCAGCCATGATGGCCACTACCCTAGACCCCCATCCCATCCGACTAATACCCCGTACACCTCCAACCTCCCAAATCCAGGGATCTTTGCCTATTCCACCCACGGGCACTGAAACACAAGAACCAGATGCCCAGGGTGTTGCGACATCATCTGTTTTCAATCAAGTAGCTGAAACAGAAGAACCAGCTACCCATTCCATAGCTGAAACACAAGAACCAGCTACCCATTCCGTAGCTGAAACACAAGAACCAGCTACCCATTCCGTAGCTGAAACACAAGAACTAACTACCCATTCAGTGGCTGAAACACAAGAACCAGCCATAGCTGCTACACAAGAACCAGCTACGGCTGAAACACAAGAACCAACTGCTGATATTGACATTGAGATACAAGAATCATAGGTCCAGGGTGCTGCAACATTACTTTCCTTACATCAAGAAGCTAAAACACAAGAATCAGCTGCCATTCCTGTAGCTGCTCCACAAGAACCAACTAGTGAGGCTATGACTGTCACACAAGAACCAGTCATCCCTCAACCAGAACCAACAATGGCCTCTGTCTTGAAAGAAAATGATTTTTTAAAGTCTGAACTGGAAGCGTACAAGAAAGAACTAGCCAGGGAAAAGGAAGCATACGAGAAGGAACTAAATTTGTACACCCTAGCTCGCACAACAACCATGTCAGAAGGGACTACTACAGAGAGCCTGTGTAAGGAATATATGTGTTGTCAATGTGGGGATATTTACTATCAAGCAAGCTATAAGGTAATTCAAGTCCCAGTGTCGGGAGCTCCCCCTACTCCTTCAACCTTTGTAGTAAAAAAGGAAGAACCTGATGTTACACAAGAACCAGCTATAGCTGTTACACAAGAACCAGCTACAGCTGAAACACAAGAACTAGTAAGACCTCCCAAGACTAAGACTAAGCCCTGCATTGCAACAAATGAAGCCCCTACTTTTTCCAACAAATGTGTATAGACAATGCCCATGGAGGAATTTACACCTCCCAGCCAGATCAATCTCCACACTTTCGTGGAGCAATCTACTCAGACCTTAACTCACCCCACTACCTGCAACGCTGAAACACAGACTCAGCCATGGGATGAGCAGGCCGTAATACAAAAATGGAAGAAAGAGTATGCTACAACATAGGCTAAAAGCCTACAAGAGCACAGACAAATCTGGATAAATCATACCTACTCAAATTGGGAAGCCTTAGAGCGGACACGCCAGGAAGCTCGTGCCCTTAAGAAACAGAACAAAGAATTGAAAGGCAGATTGGCCCTGGTATTTGACCTGACACAAAAACTATTGGCTACAAGGAAACCATCTAGCAACTACTCCTTGTTCCTTATGGAACGACTCACATGGTTTCAAATCAAATCAATTATAGAAGGAAAACCCCATGCAGTACTACACCCAACAGATTTTGTCAAAACCTTTACAGAAGCATCTGCCAGGGATCAACACCTCCTCTGTGAGGCATATTTTCATAACGAGGCCATCCCCGAAAACAGGCAGCTGAACCTTATTCCTCTTGTTGGGGACATCCAGATTCAGGCATTTACTTCCTTTCTCCACAACCAGATTATTTGGCAAGATGACTTCATGGCTGCCAAGCATAATGAAGACAACCTCCTTCTCTGGATAAGACCAGAACCACAGAATGCAGCCACCTTTGTCACATAATATTATCAGTTCTTAAAGAAACCAGGGATGACTGAACATGTCCAACAGCTACAATCAACAGTGCTTCAGGATTGTCATCACTTCATCAAATCCATAGAGATTGCTGCCCTCCAGGAAAATAACTTTTTTTGGCCGCAATCCACTAAGAAAAGACAGGAGTACAATCCTTTCAGCCCTACTAACCTTGAGGTAGCAATCTCCAGGGTACCTAACTACATCCAGTGTGTTCAGCAATGTGCTGAAAGCTGGATAAAGTACCGGTTTTATTTTCCTATCCTCTCGTTGCCAATAGAAAGATATCAAATTCATTATAAGCTACCTAAGAAGACAGAAACAACATCTTGGCAAAGGTTACAACGGGTCCAAGGGTTCAGAACACCAATGGACAGTACCTCCCAGAGCTACTGCTTGAGTAACTTACATGCTCAGAGTCAGTATTCAGACTCTGATTCAGAGTGAAGTTGCCTGAGGACATGCAACACCTTGAGTTGGGGGGGATGTTAGGACCAGACAATGTACCTTTTTGCCCATACTTTTTGCCAGTATTACACTCTTGATCACCCACATTTAAACTCATATTATCACTTTATCTGATCATTCCAAAGGTATACAACGTCCCTTCTCATTTATATACGTTTAATCTGTTTTGCATAATATTTTACATCACTCTCGTACTTAACCATTGATTAGAAATGTATAAGTGCTAAAACAGTTCAAACTACAGATTAGCATTTGAGGCCTGTTGCTGAAACAATAATTCACAGAAGATGTTACACAGTCCAGGGTCGTAGATGCTGAAACACAGAAGCTGTTACATAGTCCAGGGTCGCAGATGCTGAAACACAGAAGTTGTTACACAGTTCATGATTTACGATGCTGAGGAAGTTGTTACACAGTTCATGGTCACGATGCTGAAACACAGAGGAAGCCGTTACACAGCCCATGACCGACGATGCTGAAACAAAAAGGAAGTTGTTACACAGTCCGCGGTCAACAACAACTCACACAGATTGACTACAATAGTCGTACCACGAGCCAAGCATCAACCATCGCTGCTACCTGAGAAGTGCTGAAACAGTCAGAGTGCAAATCTCGTGGCTGAAACAACCCGCGATTTGCGATGCCGAAACAACATGCAACAACAGCAACAAGAACTGTTATTCCAGCCGTAACAACAACATCTCATTCAACACTTGTAATAGCATTCTGTTGCAGAAGACTAGGACATCCCATTCCGGTTTAGAAAGCCGATCTGACTAAGAATAGGACTCAGATATACATTTGTAATTTTTGATCAATTGTATCGAAGGGATTCCCTCTTTAAATAAGAGGAAATCATCATTCGAAGGGATCCAGTTTTGATGTACTAAGAAAGCTTCATAGAGAGACGTACTTCATTTCCAGATTGTAATATGATACATTGATAGATGAATAGAAGACTGTTTTGAGCATCCTTCTCTAGCCTTTTCGTCTCAGGGGAATCTTGTGAGAAGGGAGGGCCCACCTTATTCACAAGATTCACCCGTTAGTTTTATAGTGTGTTAGTGTAATTTCTGTTTATGCCTTGATTAACTTTTGTTTTGCTGAAACACTACTTTTTATGAATTCTGCTTTGCTGAAACACTACTAAACTATGTCTTGTTAAGAACTTTGCTTTAGTGAACGTTACATTATTTTCACGAAGTTCATAATCATTTGAATTAGCAATCTTGTGTGATGAATGTATGAGGTTTACTAATCAGAGACTGGGCTAAAGGTTCCTGCTTAATGGAAGCAATTAAAGGGTCTTGTTCTCTACTAGAAGTAGTCATCTTTCGATTTGTTTCACAAGTGTGCTAATCAGAGACTGGGCTAAAGGTTCCTGCTTAATGGAAGGAATTAAAGAGTCTCGTTCTCTACTAGAAGTAGTCAGCTTTAGATTTGATTCTCAAGTGTGCTAATCAGAGACTGGGCTAAAGGTTCCTGCTTAATGGAAGGAATTAAAGGGTCCTGTTCTCTGCTAGAAGTAGTCAGCTTTCGATTTGATTCACAAGTGTGCTAATCAGAGACTGGGCTAAAGGTTCCTGCTTAAAGGAAGGAATTAAAGGGTTTTGTTCTCTGCTAGAAGTAGTCAGCTTTCGATTTGTTTCACAAGTGTGCTAATCAGAGACTGGGCTAAAGGTTCCTGCTTGATGGAAGGAATTAAAGGGTCCTGTTCTCTGCTAGAAGTAGTCATCTTTCAATTTGTTTCACAAGTGTGCTAATCAGAGACTGGGCTAAGGGTTCCTGCTTAAAGGAAGGAATTAAAGGGTCCTGTTCTCTGTTAGAATAGTTAAGCCTTCAATACATTAATGAGTTCATGAAAGTGTGTTCATCAGAAACAAAGTGTTGAAGTTCTTTCTTGGGGATAGGGTCCTGTTCTCTGGTTACAGAATAATTGTTCTTTTCTGTTGCAGCTGTTATTTAGATTAATTATCTCTTCAAGCTCTGCAATAAGTAGTTTGCTTTTCTGTAATTCAAGCTAGGACTTCAGTTCATTCAAGGCAAGTGTGATTGATATAGTTTCCTTTACTATAGCTCTAAGTTGCTTTTGGACT
Organism: Picea engelmannii; assembly: GCA_009831015.1. Classification (NCBI taxonomy): domain Eukaryota; kingdom Viridiplantae; phylum Streptophyta; class Pinopsida; order Pinales; family Pinaceae; genus Picea; species Picea engelmannii. The sequence continues at coordinate 1,291,957 of ML779574.1, read as the reverse complement.
TGAGCATATATAGTGCGTGGTTACCTTCGAAATAAATAGACTTCCCTGGGTTGACAATTTATGTAGCACTTGATTGTTTGAATTAATTAAACAATTATAGTGACCAACACCTGCTACCACAGAGGATACTTATGGTTGGACCACCACATCACTGTGGATCCGACCTTGATCAATCGGATCACTGGACTTAATATGAAAAGCCCTGACCCACATGAGTTTTACCCTGGGAAGACCTCAGACCGAGCACTAGCATAGAGGATAAAAGAAAATTATGGCGATGTTAAGAAAGGCACGTGAGGCTACAAGGTAGCCTTTATCCAGAGTGGCACAGTGTGCCTTTCCTATTAGCTGATCACGGGCAAGATAGTTTGCAAGAACAGACCAACACAAGTGACTGGATTCATAGTTGACCTCGCAAGGAAGTGCGCTGAGGGACTACAGATGAACTGGGTGCAGTACCTTGTAAACCAGCTAGAGCTTGACTGCAGAGAAGTGCAAGACCAAGGGTATGAGTTCCACTTTAGTTGGATGCTCATACTAATCGCTTTCATCGCCTGGGAGCTACCAGAAGGTGCTACTTTTATGGAGATCGAACCCTTCGAACCACTGGCTGCAAAGTTCTATACGTTGTGGTACTCCAACGACATGAATAAGCAGTGGCAGTCCAATGTCGTCTTCCATGCCTATTACAACCAATTGAAGAATGCAATCCAGTCTACACCACGCCTCACCCCAAACACACTTCATAGGTTTAGACCTTTGACAAAATTCATCGCAGACCGCCACTTCACCTATATCATAGCGCGCGCTGATGAGAAAATAACAATAGCTCTAGTCGTACTACAAGTTGACAGAAGAATACTTGGAGCAGATTACCAAGGAATGGTCGACAGACCTCCTTGTTGCAGTGGACCCCGCAAAAATTTCCGACATGGATAGCCCTGAAGCTATGCCACATACACTTGGACCTAGAAAGACTAAGAAGGATGATGAAGTTCAAGATGTCCATAGCACATCAACGAAGACTACTTCGATATCACCTGCGCAGGGAGGTGATGGTGAAGAACTAGGTGGCACAGAAGTTGAGCAAAACAAAGGCAAGGTTAATCCACCTAGAGAGGAGGAGGATCCCTCCAAGAAAAGGAAGATTACCCCACCAAATCCCTCATCTCTAAAGAAAATAAGGCCACCTGAACTATGTTTAAGACTACCCTCACACCGGACAACTTCGACTTCTTAATCGCTACGCTGAATGATGCTTCACTAGAGATTGTAGAAAAGCAAGAAGCGAAGCAGGAGGAGGTATTCAACCGAATCAAGGGTGAAATTCAAGAAGTGCAGAAGGCACTCTAGTCCAACCGAGCAGTTTCTATTGTGCCCTTGACAATTGGAACAACAGGAATAGGCAATGAGCCCACCCAATTACACCAGATCCTCGATAAAGTTGAAGCTCGCCTTCGACAAGCTCAAGAAGACACAGTGCAAGCCACCTAGGCTTTGACACAAGTATTGAGTGCACTTCTAGAACAACAGAGTAAGGTAGAATGGGAAAAGATTTCCTTGCAAATGAAGTGGGATGAGGAAAAAACACAGTTACAACAGAGTAAGGACCAATTGCTAGCAGAGCAACTTGAAGTACAAGAAATGGTTCACAAAGCATTTCGCTCTGTGACGGTCATAGAAGTGAAGATTGAAGAATGTGTCCCATAGTAGGTGGCACAACTTGAAGAAGTAATCCAACAACTTCAGTAATGCATTGCAGATCTGGAACTTTGTACCATGCCCGAGACTCCTCAAGAAATAAGAGACCTAAGGGAGGCAACTGCCCATAGCGCAATTGGACGACTAAAAACCTTTTCCTTGGAAAGCAAGCAGTTGAGCGCTAGAAGTGCCCAAACTTATGAGAACCTCACAGAGAATCCAGAGTTGCAGGCATTGGAGGCACAACTCCAAGAAGCAAAGAAACATGTAGATACACTACAGGCGCAGCTGAAGGCCTTGACCCCAGTCGAAAGAATGAAGATATTTCTAGAACAACGCACCGCCCAACAACAGGTACACACGCTGCAAAGTAAAGTGATGGAAGTCTCCCAATGACTTCAACCAATCCAAGAAAAGGCATGCCAACTGTTCACTGAAGTTGAAATCTAGGGAGCCGAGCTTGAACAGGTTTTCATCACCGCAGAACAACACCTGGAAGGGCCAGTAAACAATGCAGTGATCGAGGAGTTCATTGAGCAAGAGGTTGTCGCACTGCAGTAGGTCGAAGTAGCTCGACCCAAGATCGAGGCATTCAAGGCAGAATTGATCAAACTAGAGTGACTCGAGACGAGCCACAAGTGAGTGTTGGGGGCCTGTTGGCCCTTGACCAAGTTTTGAGGAACACTTGGTCATATTTGACCATTTTTGGACTTCAATAGCATGTCAAAGATGGAGCGCCAGGTGAAGTAGAGATCACGGGATCTCGGTCCACTTTTGGGCCCTTTTAGGGTTTTGGGTTAATGTAATGGGAAAGGGATGTCGGCCCGTGGGTTTACCCATGATTAGGCCCAATTTTGTAATGTATAAATAGAAGGATAGGAAATGTAAGAAGGAGTAGATATGATTTCTTAGTGCAATTGGTAGTGCATCTATGTGATGTTGAATAAGTGCTCTATGCAAACTGTGTAAGGCTTGCAAGGCTAAGTGCAAGTTACTGTGAGGTTGCTATAGAAAGCTAAGTGTTGTAACGCAAGGAAGAAGGATCTAGTGAGATGTGCAAATCTTCTATCCTATGCGAAGAAGGGTTTTGGAGGCTTTATGCTTGTAACAGATTGAAGATGATAATAAAGAAGAAGATCTCGTGGATGTATCTTCGGGGTGGGGGTGAACCATGTAAATATGTGTGTTATGCTCTATGCTTTGATTCAATGTGTTTTTTCTTATGCTGTGTTCTTTGATATATCCACTTATGCTCTGTGCTTCTTAGATATATATGATTGTTAGATCTAATGTGTATGAGGATGCTTAGTGCTGATCTACTGGATCTGATCTGGGTTACTATGGTTAAGTACTGAAATACTTTAGATTTGAGTGTACACCGCGATGCTCCGTGCTATCTGCGAAGTAGAATAAGGGTTGAATATTGACGAATGATCGATGCTAAGTGATATATAAATGATATAATCACAGATCTGTGTCCCAGCTAAGGTTGCAGACACCTGAGTCTTGCAACCACCCCTGCCTCTGCCTTGGGTGAGACTTCATCTGCTTCGCAGGTGTTGCAGAAAGGGCTAGTAGTTAGGGCTTTGTTGGTGCGCTCTTGAGCGGTTAACCCTGGGTATGCCCCTGTGTCAACACCTTTCAATGCTATTTTTTTGTTATTAATTAGTTGTGGACAATGTTCTCTCACTTCCATGCTTCACTCTCATCTATTTAATCGCTCAAACTACCCTTTGCATCTATCCTTTTCCACCATTTATTTTCCATCCTACTCACACATCGAAACTTACTATTCAATTCACATATCCATTCACCTCTTCAACACTGTCCCAAACAGTATAAAACAAAGTTGTTCCGTTTACTATATATATAACCTTTCTCTTGTATATTCACCTCATCTTTCCTTACACGATTCACTCCTTAGTTGTCAATTTGATTATACATCACAATCAATTAATTACAAGAGAATATCGTTTCCATCTCTCCCTCATTTTATGTGTATTAGTTATTGAGTTTAAATGCTTCCTTCATATCTGTATTACACAGAAAACCACTTCCTTTTCTTATATTCATTCTTTTCCTTGCCATCCATTTATTTTTCCTTTAATTTATTGATGTATTCATTAGATGAGTGGTTCTGAGTTTAGGATGTGTGGTTTTACATTTGCTTAATATCTACAGTTTAAGTTTGGATTGCTTTAAGAATTATTTATGTTCTTAGTCAATTTTGTTTTTGCATTGTTTTGTACCAGTCTACATTTATTTCTGCACTAATTTCCTCTCTTGTTTTTGTTATTGATGAATGCTTTTGTTATCATTTTGTAGGATATAATTTAATCTTCCCATTTTAAGATAGATCTTTGCAATAAATTGTTGATCACATAGTTTTGTTTTAGTATTTCATTTTGTTTGGCTTCTTATTGCAATCTTGTAATTTCAATCACATATGACAGATTAGAGGTCTAACTCATGATAAATGGTGTTCCCGTGTTGGAATTCTTCCCAAGGTGTTAGTTTATTTCCTATCACTTGAATTCATTTCTGTTTGCTTGTTTCTTTTATTGCATTTAAGTGTGGATCCACTATAGGAAATAATCATTGAAGGACACAAAACTTAAGTAAGCTACTCACGATTAATCACACGAACATCACCCTGAGTGCATGAAAGACTGTGATCTAAGCCTTTATAGAACTAAGTTATTCCTGTGTCCTAGTGATGAATCCTTAGTGTTTATCTCCCGCAGTTTACATTTAAATTATGTAGTGTGGGTTTGAAGATTGTTTTTCCGGCTTTAGATTAGACTAGACTCCAATCCTACATTTCCTGTGCTTGCACCTCAAAGATTACAAGCCTCGGTTGATAATTTAATGTGGGAATTAATAGTACATATATTTATCCGCACATTTTGGCGTCATTGTCAGGGAGGTGCTAAAGGGATTAGAGCATAGGTAAGTTACTTTTATTTATCCAAATCCTTAATTGTTCCTTTCATGCAAGTGTGTTTCTTTTCATGCAAGTGTGGTGTGATTTTAAGGACGACCTAAGGGCGAAGAGAAGATGGTAAGACATGAGGAAAGAGCCCACACATCCAATTTAGTGGGGTTGCTCCAAAGTTAGGTTTTCCTCTTCCTTTTAGTAGTTATAATTTGTGTTTTATTAGCACTAGCCATTTTTTATATATATGAGAAGAGAAGCTAACTTGTGTGAATAAATAACTTGGTGACAAGAAGGTCCTATTATCACAGTGGCACTTCGAGTATATAATTGGTTTGCTTACATTTTCTTTTAGTTTGCTTCTTTTTATTTCTTTAATATTTTTAAAAGTTTCTGGGCACTGTAAGAACCCTCCCTTTACACTAATCCATGTGTGAAACAAAACCCATCAAACAACAACAAGAATTCAAATATGATAAAGAGTTTAACAAAACTCTCCCAAATCCTAGCAGCATCTGGTATCTCAATATCATCCTCTCAGGAAGAAAGAATATTGAGAGTAGTCAAGAACTTAAATGTCGTTCCACATCCACAAGAAGATCCATAATTCTCCTTTGATTCCCTTTGCAAATCTATCGAGGATATTGAAGAATCATGGACCACATTCGATGGAGAGCCACCATTAGAACCTGAGATTGAGGAGTTTTCAATATTCGTTTCTGAACATCTTACATGCACTGATAAGACTTGTTATTCGAAAGAACATGATCTTCCTGGCATGACAGACAAAGACATGTAGAGTGGTCTAAATGAGGAAGTGAACCAGAAACATCATGACTATATCAAACATTGGTTCCAGACGACAACTAGATTGAACCACCACTCTATTCTTCAACAACTCTTCACATCATCCCCAAAGAAGTTGGTTCTTCGTACTCTGGTATGCATTAAAGCTTCTCTTTCAAACCCGAGTATGAACGTATTTCTACACCTGTTACGCACATGGTTACATTGTAAATATTCTTACACATGAAATACAATTTCTTGTTCTTAGATAGGATAGAGTAAAAGTTGCATGTTAGTTAACCTAGTTCTAAATAAATGAATCATCTTTTCATGTTTCTTTTCAAATAAATGAAATGAGATGAAGATAATATTGGTGATCTAACATCAAAAACCAAAACAACTTAAGATATTTCTTCTTCTTATTACATACATATTTCTCACTATTAATAATAACAATTGATCATAAGCCTAATCTTTAAAATATTATGGGGATTTACAAAATATTTAAGGTATGCATAATGATGCCCATAGGTAACTTGTACATCCTAGTTTCATATCAGAACTTGTTATTCAAGCATTCTTATCAAATAGTAGAAGGAGAGTGAATAACACTTCTACTTGTGAGAGAACACAATCTTATATGGAGAAGATGAACTTGGGGACTAGAGACACCTTTAGGTCATTCTCTCATGGCCTCATCAACCACATTAAGTAAGTTTGACCATGATATGTCTTTCAATTAATCTCAATACATACGTCTATTTTTCATATGAGCAATATGTTATGGGTAATCTATAAAATATCTTCCAACCCAATACCATCCCATCCTATAAACATGTTTTCAAATATGCTTCCCCATTCACTTGTTGAAATAGTGTAACTGCAAAGTGTATTCTTATTATTATTTGATATATTATTCATTGGATCAATCCCCATTGTGTATTGATCATGTCGGATATTGTAAAAGGACCAAATACCCTTTTGCGGATTGGTCATAATATAATTGTAATAGGAAAAAAGAGAAGTTGGCCCCAAAATATATCAAAGAGGCCCCGGAATATAACAAATGTGGTTATAACCACCCAGTAGAAGAAGTCGGCCCTGCCAGTGAAGGGACACTCCCACACATGCTAGTATTGTATAAATAAGGAGGCTAGCGCCTCACTTAGACACACACTTCACTTGCTAATTGAGAGACAAGTTTCAGAACTGCAGTTGGAAGAGAGAGAGAGAGAGAGAGAGAGAGAGAGAGAGAGAGAGAGAGGTGCATCTTTAGGAGAGGAATTTTTGTATTTTCTTAAGTTATCTCTTGGAATTGTATTGGCTATCTATAATAAGGAAGTTTTGCTGGGTTTTCTTCCCCTAGAGGGTTTCCCAGGATAAATGTTGTGTCTCTTGTGATTGTGTATTTCTCAGTGATATTGTCTTATGTTGTTTTTATCTATTGAAATGAAAAGAACTATAATAATGGATTAAACATTAACATGGTATCAGAGCCAATCTGAAGAAAGCATCTTTCACAAGAGTGAAAAACGTCACTGTTGTCGTACATGCAAATTAGGGATTTTTGATGGTGAAGAATTTTATCCCTAAAACTATCTAGAAAAGTGCGCCCTCCCCCAAGGATTACTTTGGCACTCTCAGCGCACCTTTTCAGTGGCTAGATATCCTAGAAAGTGAAACCCTAGTTTCACAAACTACCAGAAGTACCAGAGTACCAGAGGTACCAGAAAACCAGAAGCAGTAGTCCAGAAATATGCAGATAAAGTTTGGAGGAGAAAAAGTTGGATTTTCTCAGATCCAAACACACCAGGCTACTCGCCTCAGCCAAGTGCACCTACTGGTAAGTTCAGAATTTGATTTTGAGTATTTTGCATTTTTCGGTCATTTTCCTAGCTCCAGGTAAAAGATGTCTACAAGAACTAAGCTTGTTGACAAGATGGAAGGTGTGGAAAACTTATGTTCCTGGAAGTATAGGATTGGACTCATTCTTGAAGAGAATGACCTAGCAAAATTCGTCAAAGGAGAAATTCTAGAACTAGACGATGCTGCAGAAAAAACCAAACATCAAAAGGACACAATCAGGGCCAAAAGAATCATTGCAGATTCAATCAAAGACCACCTGATTCCTTATGTGTCATCTAAGAAGACTCAGAAAGAAATTTTTGATGCCTTGACCAGACTGTATGAAGGAAATAACATAAATTGGAAGATGAATCTAAGAACTCAACTGAAGAATACAAGGATGCAGAAAGGAGAAACAATTCAGGAATATTTCTCCAGAATCTCATAATTCAAAGAAAAGATAGAAGCGATTGGAGATACCATAGACGAAGACAAACTCATAATGACGGCCCTAAATGGTCTCACAAGACCTTGGGATTCATTCATCCAAACGATATGTCCCATAACAGAGAAGCTGAAGTCTGATAGTCTATGGGAAGAATGCATCCAAGAAGAAACAAGAGTAGCTAACCGTGAAGCGCTACTGGCAAGAGATGATGATCAAACCCTAGCTACTCACACTAAAAGAGGAAGGAATAAACCCTACTTCCAAAAGGAGACTCATAAAGAGCCTCAATTTCCAAACAAGTTCAATAATAAAGAATCTCATCCAAGGAGATTTCAGAAGAAAGGACAATGAAAGGAAAGAGATTACTCATCTATACAATGCTACCATTGTGATAAGATGGGACACATTGTGAAATTTTGTCCAGCCAGATGAGAAGAATACAAGAGAAAACATAAGAGGCACCATGCCCATGTAGTTGAAGATGAAGAGCTACGTGCAAAGATGATAAGAGATCAGATCAAAGACCATGTCTTAATCTCGGCCCTCTCAGGATCCGTAACACCTAGAGAGGAAACTTGGCTCATTGATAGTGGTGCATCCAAGCACATGATGGGACAAAGAGAAATTCTCTCTTGTATCTCATAAAATATTTTTTCACAGAAAGTGACACTTGGAGATGATTACCAATATCCCATCAAGGGAGTGGGAGAATCAAACTACAAACTGAATTCGGGGAATTCACTAAAAATTAAGGACGTACTATATGTACTAGGTTTGATAAAGAACCTACTCTCCATTTCATCTTTAGAAAAGAAAGGATTCAGAGTTTCCTTTATAGATGGAGAAGTTCTTATGTGGGCTAAAGGAGAAACCTTAAATGAAGAAATCATCATTGGAAGTGAAGAAAATGGCTTGTATAAACTAAAGGGTCACTTAGAGGCTGCCATGACCCATGCCATTAAAAGCTCATGTGAACTTTGGCATAGAATATTAGCTCACATCAACTACAAGGTGCTACCATACATATGCAAAGTAGTCACAGGTTTACCAAAACTCAAGGTTGACCATGAAGGCGTATGCAATGGATGTGCACAAGGGAAGAACATTAATAACCATTTTTCGAAGAGAGACAATAAAGAAGAAGGAGTCCTAGAGCTCATTCATTCAGATGTATGTGGCCCAATGCCATCGTCCTCCATTAGTGGCTATGTATATTATGTATCATTTATTGATGATTATTCTCGTAACACCTGGGTATATTTTTTGAAATCTAAAGATGAAGTGTTCAATAAGTTCAAGGAATTCAAAGCTTTGATAGAGAATCTTTCTGAAAGAAAGATTAAGATACTCAGGTCAGATAATGGAGGAGAATATACCTCAAAAGAGTTTGTGAACTTCTGTAAAGATGTTGGGATCAAGAGGGAACTCACTACTCCTTATAATCCCCAACAAAACAGTGTAGCTGAACGAAAGAACATAACGATAATGGAAGCTATGAAGACTATGATCCATGATCAAAATCTTCTTATGTGCTTATGGGAATAAGCAACAATGGAAGCTGTATATGTGCAAAACTGATTGTCCCATAGTGCACTTGGGCTTAAGACCCCGGAAGAGATGTTCACTAGAAATAAGCCAGAGGTAAGCCATCTCAAAATATTTGGTTGCCCAATATTTATTCATATACCGAAAGAGAAGAGAAACAAGTTGGAACCTTTAGGAAAGAAGGGAATATTTGTGGGATACTATGAGGTCTCCAAGGCCTTCAGAATCTATATACCAGGGCACCGTCACATTGAGATCAATAGGGATGTGACCTTTGATGAAGATTCAACACTCAAGAAATCAAGAAGATTCCATCTTGAAGAAGTATATGAAGAGGAACCTGTAATCCCCAGAACTGCAGTGAGGGAGGTTCCTAGAGCTACAAAACCAGTGAGGGAAGTCGTAACTTCTCCTGATGAGGAAATTCTAGAATACCATGATATATTAGAAGTTCAAGAAACTCCGTAGATGATGATCCTCCATAAAAGAAAGCCAGCTTGGGCTAGAGAGCTTATTCAATATGGAGAGAAGTATGGCATTCCCGAAGGAACTACGAGATAGGTGAAAAGACCAAAGCCATTCTCTAGTTATATGACTTTGATGTGTGATCTTCTAGAGGAGAAGCTTACTTGCTTTGAAGAATCCATTCAGAGGAAAGAATGGGCAGATGCCATGACAGAGGAATACCAATCCATAATAAAGAATGAAGTATGGGAAATAGTTCCCAGACCGAAGAGTAAAGATGTGGTATTCTCCAAATGGATCTTCAAAATAAAACATGTTGCTGATGGAAGTATTGAGAAGTATAAAGCAAGATTTTTCGCTTGTGGATTTTCTCAAAAGGAAGGCATTGCCTATGAAGAGAAATTTGCTCTTGTAGCCAGATACACTTCTGTCAGAACCATCATAGCTCTTGCAGCTAAGATGAAGTGGAATTTACACCAGATGGATGTGAAGAAAACTATCCTAAATGGTGTCATCGAAGAGGAAGTTTATATAGAGCAACCTCAAGGATTTGAATTTGAAAACAGGAAGTCTCATGTCTGAAAATTGAAGAAAGTTTTATACAGATTAGAGCAAGCCTCTAGAGCTTGGTATGGACGTATAGACAGTTTTCTGACGAGCTTAGGCTTTACCAAGAGTAAATCAGATTCTAACCTCTACTTCAAGGTCATGAATGATGAGCCAGTAACACTATTACTGTATGTGGATGACTTATTCTTAACTGGAGAAGAAAATTTCATCACTGAATGTAAGAAGAGAATCGCTTCAGAATTTGAGATGAAAGACCTTGGCCTAATGCACTATTTCTTAGATCTTGATGTATGGCAGAGTCCAGAGAGAATATTCCTTAACCAAGGGAAGTATGCTGTCGAAATCTTGAAGAGATTCGACATGTTAGAGTACAATCCCATGAATACACCCATGGAAGTGAAGCTGAAGCTGCTGGTCGATACTTCATCAGAATTAATTGATGCCACGCTGTATAGACATATTATAGGATTGTTGATGTACCTGATGAACACCAGAACATGCATTTTTTTTCCATGAACACCTTGAGTCAGTTTCTGGTAGAATCCAGACATATTCACCTTGTGGATGCAAAACATGTGATGAGGTACCTTAAGGGTACAATAGATTGTGGTCTCAGTTATGATGGAGATCATGATTTCACAATGAGTGGATACACTAATTCAGATTGGGCAGGAAGTGTTTCTGACAGGAAAAGCACTTCTGGATGTTGTTTTAGTTTGGGATCAGCCATGATCTCGTGGAAGAGTAGGAAGCAATCCAGTATTTCTCTCATCATAGTGGAAGAATAATACATTGCTACATGTTCTGCCAGCTGCAAAGCTATATGGCTTCAAAATTTGTTGACCGGCCTATTTGACCTAAAAATGAAAGCAACCATGATACTATGTGACAACCAAAGTTTCTTAAAGATGACAGAGAATCTTGTATTCCATGACAGGTCGAAGCACATAGAGATTCGATATCATTACATCTGTGACATGGTGCAGAGGGGAGCCATAAAGATCCAGTACGTTAGCATGGATGAACAGGTTGCTGATGTGTTGACCAAGCCTCTATCTCGTGTAAAGTTTGAGCACTTTCGAGATAATCTTGGTATAGTCTGAAAGGACCTTCCTCGAAAGGGGGAGTAGTTGTTGTGAAAGACATCTCTTGCTTCTAGCTTCATTGCTGTGACATAAAGCAAGAAGATGTGATGTGACTAGTACTGAGCTTCTGGCTTGACAGCTATGACACAAAGCCAGTCTAGTATCGTGCTTCCAACTGGATGGTTGTGACGTAAAGCAAGAAGATGTGATGAAACTAGTACTGAGCTTCCGGCTAGACAGTTGTGACATAAAGCTAGTCTAGTATCCTTCTTCCGGCTTGATTGTTGTGACATAAAGTAGGACGAGCATCTTGCTTCCAGCTTGATAGTTGTGACGTAAGGCAAGACGATGATATGAGACTATCACTGTGCTTTCGGCTAGATAGTTGTGACGTAAAGCTAGTCTAGTGTCCTGCTTCCAGCTTGATTGCTGTGACATAAAGCAGGACGAGCATCTTGCTTCTGGCTTGACAGATGTGACGTAAAGCAAGACGATGAGATGAGACTAGAACTGTGCTTCCGGCTAGATAATTGTGACATAAAGCCAGTCTAGTATCCTGCTTCCAGCTTGATTGTTATGATGTAAAGAAGGACGAGTATCTTGCTTCCAGCTTTATTGCTGTGACGTAAAGCAAGACTATGAGATGAGACTAGAACTATGCTTCCAGCTTGATAGTTGTGACGTAATGCCAGTCTAGTATTATGATGATGAGCCAACCTCGTGCTGTGATGATGATGTATTAGTTTTATACTAATACATATTGATGCAGATGATGATTGCATTCCTTTGAGAATGACGATGTTGCCAATGAAGAAAACTTCCAATGATTTATAGATACGCCAGTCAATGCTCCAAGATGATATTGATGATGATGTCCTCCTGATGTTGTTGACAATAAAGGCCTCTCTCTCGTCTGATGCTATTGAAGAATACCCTTCTTGTTAAGGGGGAGTGTTGAAATAATGTAACTGCAAAGTGTATTCTTATTATTATTTGATATATTATTCATTGGATCAATCCCTATTGTGGATTGATCATGTTGGATATTGTAAAAGGACCAAATCCCCTTTTGCGGATTGGTCATAATATAATTGTAATAGGCATAAAGAGAAGTCGGCCCCAGAATATATCAAAGAGGCCCCATAATATAACAAAGGTGGTTATAACCACTCCGTAGAAGAAGTCGGCCCTGCCAGTGAAGGGACACTCCCACACGTGCCAATCTTGTATAAATAAGGAGGCTAGTGCCTCACTTAGACACACACTTCACTTACTAATTGAGAGACAAGTTTCAAAACTGCAGTTGGAGAAGAGAGAGAGAGAGAGGTGCATCTTTAGGAGAGGAATTTATGTATTTGCTTAAGTTATCTCTTGGCATTGTATTGGCTATCTATAATAAGGAATTTTTTCTAGGTTTTCTTCCCCTAGAGGGTTTCCCAGGATAAATGTTGTGTCTCTTGTGATTTTGTATTTCTCAATGATCGTGTCTTATGTTGTTGTTATCTATTGAAATGCAAAGAACTATAATAATGGCTTAAACATTAACATCACCCATGCAAAATCAATCTATAAATTTTATCTTAAGGGTAAATATTGAGACAAGAGCCTTTGATGGAAAATGGGTGTAAGAGGCTAACCCGTCGAGATACTGAACATGTTTGATGGCAGCGGGTACCAACCTGTGGTATAACTAGGAAAACCCATCAGGGTACTGAACATGCTCGTGGGAAATGGGGCATTCTTCTTGGGAAGGATATTTCTTAGATGTCAAAATTACCCCATCTGAGTACTGAACAAGCTTGCTGGCAATGGGTTTTGATTTTGATGTATTTCATTATGCCTAATATATATTTGTCCGTATGAACAATATACTTGTGTAAATACTTAAGAAGAAGCATGCATGGTTGAACAAAAGGATAATGAATCTCATCTAATTGCCATTTGAGAATTTCCGTAAGATGGTCTTAAGACCCCATCATCCATACCTAGAATGTCATTATTCTAGAAGTGGGACCCACAAGTGTAGGAGTCTAATAAACTCAAATGTGAACTTTATCAATATCACTTGAATGACATAAATTCTCTGAGAAATTAAACAGGGATGATTGGTTTCCTATCGGTTTCCCATTTATTAAAGACCACTTATCTCCTCATGTTTTCCTGTTTAAGGATGAGAGAAAAAATCTCCCATCATAATTTACATGGTTTCTTGAGCATAAAATTGTTAATGATTGATGAAATCATATGTAATAAGTAATTTAGGAATTTCCTTTCTGCTTGTAATATTTTAAAATAAATTTCATTTCTAAATTTGTAAGCATGAATAAAGTTTAAGTTTTTGTTGTTTCTTTAAGCATAACATCAATGTTTATTTCTTCTCTCATAATAACAATATTTGTTTAGTTCTTTTTTATTTTTCTATTCCGGTACTGCTGGTACATAAACTAGTAGGTTCTTGTACCAACAATACAAAAATTTAAATTTTTTTCGAGGGTACTTTTTGTAGGATATTTTCAGCATCTCTTATCTTTGGCATTCTTCATTTCCCTCCTTCAGTCAACATGCACCGGTTCCACATAGTCCTCTTTCATCTTGCAACAATTTTGTGTGCTAATAAGAGTTTGCATGAGGACATGCAAACCAAGAGGCGTGGGGGAGAGAGAGACATAAGGAATATCAACATATCAACTTTCATTATCTCTCTCCTAGATATCCATCATTCCTCGGCCTTGCTCCACTTTATCTTCAAATTTCAGTTGTCTACATCATGATTATGCAGACATTTCGTCATGTTCTACATATTTTCCACTTCAACATGCATTAGAATTCAAAGCAAGGGTAACTTGAGGTAAAACTGGTACAAATATTTTTAATTTACTAAGAACTTGGAAAACATGATGCATAACCACTATTACCCACTCCACACTCCACTATGCATTATCACAACTACTCAGTAAACCCTCCATCTTCACTCCACTTGTAATAATGAACAATATACTCTAATGATAAGACCAAGTAATGAAAAGGAAATATGTGGTATAAAAATAGAAAGCAACATCTATAGTGTATTCTCTTTATACATCATAAGGCATTCTTAAGTCATCTCAAAGGGGATGAAATCATTGTTTTTTATCCAAACAAAGAACCACGAAGTAAATATTGGTCTTAAAATTGATGTAAGATACAGAGTATAAAGACGTCCAAGTTCATATGACCACCATCACCATTATTTTATAAACCATTCTCCACATGCACACCATTCACCATCACTCTAATACCCCATCCACTGCTTGTCCTCCATTTTTATGATAATTTTGTTTATCTATTTGAAATTCAATCTGTGATAGTTTCTAAAGTGTCATTCCACAAGAACCAACACCTACACAAAAGAAACAATGTCACATAAATCTATAAGCAAAGTATCATAAGTTTTTCACCTTATTTGCATGAGGACATGCAAATCCTTGGGTTTGGGGGTGTGTTGGGATCCAATTTTGTCATATTTTCTGCCATACAAATACACTCACCATTACACCTTCTCCATGTAGTTCGTCAATAATATATCCCTAATTACACCATAAACCTCCATTATCTCTTGTTATTCATCCTACGCGGTTAATACAAAATTTTCCATATTTTTAGTGATTAAAATGATAATTATACAATAGTTTTTTTTATGATGGTTTAATCCTATGTTTCTATGTCCAAAAAATATGTTCCCGCACTAGAAGTCATCCAATACTCACATTGGAGGTCATCCGATACTCACACTCCAAGTCATCTGGTACTAGAAGTTTCTACAATCAATCGATACATGCACAGTCATCTGATACCTGAACTCCATGTCATCTAGTACTCACAATTCAACTCATCCGATACTAGAATGTTCCAGAAACCATCCAGTACCCATATGTTCTAGTTCATCCGGTACCAGCATCAACAACTGTCCGGTACTGAATTATAGTCGAAAATTTGGCATGCTTCTAGAGGGACATCGTGGACATGGGTTTTGTCCAGAATGATGTCAACATGCGTACATGAGGGCCATAATCCACCCAGATCACACGTGTGGATCTCTAGCTCAGGGGGAATGATTTTGCAAAAATTAGTAAAAATTTCAAACTGCCAACTTGCGCCTCAATTTCTGTGGAGATGGCATCAGATATAGAAATTCTAAGACATGGGTTTTGTCTAAAATCTGACAAATTGATTAATACACGAGGACTTTTTCAAAATTCAAATTGTTTTAGAAGGTATGGCTGGATCTCTAAGTTGAATCTACCCAAATTGATGAAAAACCCATATTTTTGTGATTTCATTCAAAAAATTGCAAAATTGGTTTTAACCAAAATCTATCGGTTTTATCCATTCCTCCATAGATTTCATGTATAAATGAACCTCATAGAGAGAAAGATCCAATTATCATTATGAGCATTCTTTTGTAATGAATATTAGAGTGTTATCATATCCATGCCAATATTATAAGAGACTTGTAATTTTCTGAGTTTGATGAAATGAAAGAGTTGTTGTTCCTGTGCATGGTTCCAAGCATTTGAGTGATCTGAACGTCTTCAAGAAAAACTCACCACCTGAGAAGGGCCCCTCATCGTGGGTAAGTGTTTCTATATTCTATTTGCTTGGTAGATTAACATTGCATTGTGTGTTTATTTCATTACAAGTCAATTTTAGTTTTGTTATCATTTGAGTTAAAGTTTTGTTATATTTTGATTCTTTGTTGTTGCATTAGATGGAGGAATTCAGAATCATATAACATTTTTAAATTGAGTACATTATTACATTTTTTAAGCTTTGAGTAAATTATTCTGTACTCCTTCCATTACTTCTGTGTGTTTATATTTCTGCACATCCTTTCAATGCTCTGTTTCTGTGCTTAATTAATTGTGGACAGTAATCCCTCGCTTCCATGCTTCACTCTCATCTATTTAATCGTTCAAACTGCCCTTTGCATCTATCCTTTTCCACCATTGATTTTTCATCCTACTCACACATCAAAACTTACCAATTCACATATCCATTCACCTCTTCTACGCTGTCCCAAACAATGTAAAACATAGTTGTTCCATTTTCTATATATATAACCTTTCTCTTCTATATTCACCTCATCTTTCCTTACACGATTCTCTCCTTAGTTGTCAATTTAACTATACATTACAATCAATTAATTACAAGACCAGATCATTGCCATCTCTCCCTCATTTTCCGTGTATTAGTTATTGAGTTTAAATGTTGCCTTCATATCTCAATTACACAAAAAACCACTTCCTTTTCTCATATTCATTCGTTTCCTTGCCATCCATTTCTTTTTCTTTTAATTTATTGATGTATTCATTTGATGAGTGGTTCTTAGTTTAGGATGTGTGATTTTACATTTGCTTAATATTTCTACAGTTTAAGTTTGGATTGCTTTAAGAAATATTTTTGTTCTTAGTCAATTTTGTTTTTGCAACTGTTCTGTACCAGTCTACATTTATTTCTGCACTAATTTCCTCTCTTGTTTTTGTTATTGATGAATGCTTTTGTTATCATTTTGTAGGATATAATTTAATCTTCCCATTTTAGGATAGATTTTTGCAATAAATTGTTGATCACATAGTTTTGTTTTAGTATTTCATTTTGTTTGGCTTCTTATTGCAAGCTTGTAATTTCAATCACCAACAGACAGATTAGAGGTCTAACTCGTGAGATATGGCCTTCCCGCGTTGGAATTATTCCCAAGGTGTTAGTTTATTTCATGTCACTTGAATTCATTTTTGTTTGTTTGTTTCTTTTATTGCATTTAAGTGTGGATCCACTATAGGAAATAATCATTGAAGGACAAGAAACTTAAGTAAGCTACTCACAATTAATTATACGAACATCACCCTGAGTGCATGAAAGACTGTGATCTAATCCTTTATAGTACTAAGTTATTATTGTGTCCCAGTGATGAATCTTTAGTGTTTATCTCCCGTAGTTTACATTTAACTTATGCAGTGTGGGTTTGAAGATTGTTTTTCCGGCTTTAGATTAGAGTAGACTCCAATCCTGTATTTCCTGTGCTTGCACCTCTAAGTCTACGACTCCTTGGTTGACAATTTAATATTGGGAATTAACAGTGTATATATTTATCCCAACCCTCCTATTTTATGAGGGTGGGTTTGTTAGCGAAATGATTTGCAGTTTGATTGTTCTCCCAAAAGATATGGAAGAAGTTGATTCTAGTGACGTTTTTGATCTCTTTTTTAACCTGATCAAGTATTACATCAAGAGTATGATCAGAAGCACCAATATTGAAAACTATTTTTCCAATGAAAAACCTTAAATCCCCTACAATGATTAAAGATTAGATGTTGGCTTCAATTACTAATTTTATCCTTTGCAATAATGCACGCTACGTTTTTTAATGCTATACTGAAATCCTAAGAATATGTCAAAATTGTTTAATGCTATATGTCTAAGACTTATAATATCCTCCGATTTATAATATCCCCCCACACTTGCCACTCCATAAAACTTTACCACTTAATTATAGGATAATTCGTCAATATTTATGTTCTTTTTTTCTTATGGTAAGATATTTTATAATTTTATACCATTTCTCTATAATAATAAAGTTTTCAGTGAACACTCTATTTATTATTAAGGGATTTAATTGTAATTTTAAATAATAAAGAAGTTTTAGGATATCCCTAAAAATAAACAAGTTTAAAAAGAAACAACTTTTATGGCTTAAAATTAAAAAATATCGTAATTTTAAAGCAATGATAAAATATTCTTTAAAGTTTTTAATAAATTAATAAATAAATAATAATAAATATTATTAATAAAATTTAAAAGTAAAAAATAAATATAAAATTAAAAAAAAATCAATATGAAATAAAGAAAAATAAGAAAATAATAATATATAGATTAAAAAAAAAGTAAAATTATAAAACACAATAAGTAGAATATGGGTAAATGGACAAATTTAATAACATTAATAAAATTATTAGAAAAGGGAAAGCGTGTTTTATGATAACGATGATGATGATTAACATCCACTAAGATCTAATTGGTCTATCAGACCTTAGGACGGTAAGTGATTGCTTGTGATTCTTTAGAATTTTGTTTTTGTGCTCGAAAAGCATTAAGAGAAGCTTCCCAAGATCACCATACTTTTGTTGAGTTAAGAGGTTAGGAAGGTTGGTAGTGTGATCAATATTTTGAAAATGAGATCTAATATGGGTATAGGATGGACAATCTAAGAGAAAATGCTTTTCATATTCAACCTTCTTAGTGTCACA